>OZ023335.1:9134493-9368190 GCA_964007535.1 Brachyptera risi
ATATATATATATATATATATATATATATATATATATATATATATATATATATTCATATATATATATATATATATATATATATATATATATATATATATATATATATATATATATATATATATATATATATAAATATATATATGTATATTTGTAATAATATGTTGTTGAACACTAAACAACAAACACAAATAACTTGAAACCATAGTACAAAACAACAACAGCTTGCTTGTACCTGAAATTGAAATGAAACATAACATTTCCTAATAAAAACCTTGATCCATAATTATTACTTCCTCTTTTTTTTAATTTTTACGAAGTTGAGTTTTGAGAATTATAATATTATATAGAATCAATCAGAATCACATCCTTATGAAATTGCATATTAATCTAGTTATCAATCTAGTTATCAAAATTAATCCAGTTATTATTCCCGTATTAATCATATTAATAAGTTTTTCAAAACATAACGGCAATTACAAATTCAATTTATGTAGAAAATCATCGAGGTTTTTATCTGTAGAAAACAATAACTTTTTCGTGGCTGTATGAAATATGGAAATACAAAGTAAATAGTAGGCCTATAATATACACGAATAAAATGAGTGACAATTAAGTTTATCATCTCTCTCATTACACATTTTAAAAATCATTTTGATAATTTTTATCGATTTGAATATTTACCGCCGGAAATGTCGATAAATGAAGTTCATAATATACTTTTATAACCTACAAAACCGTGGCGCAACTGACATTGCGAATTGTGATCATTGTTATTTTCTCTATTTATGTAGGCTTATTCTTGTTTGTAGGCCTATACGAGTGATTGACATTTCCCTTCTATTCAAACATAAGGCCTAATTATCATCAAGGCCTAGGCCCATGGTTATTTTGTGAGTGAGAAGAATCGTGAAGGCGATAAGTTGAAGACTTGCCTGGGTCCAAACCATGGACTCGGCAATAACATTCGTTTTTGGATCAAAGATTTGCAAGGATGGAGTTATGCAAATTGATGAATCATGTTTGGAAATTACTTCACATGCATCACATAACCTGACGATATGGGCTCAATTGACCGAGTGTGATAAGGTAGGTAGACCTAGGCCTATTAAATTACTGTGTAGGGCCTATTCTATTTTCAAAAAGATTTGATCTCATATCTTGACAGCTTTGCCAGTCCTATGCTAACTGCTAGGCCTAGGCCATTGGCTACGCCTTCTCAATGGCATCACCCAGGCTGACCTTTTTTTTCATTGGGCTCCATGAACCCATCGACTTGGGTAACTTTGATCTCTAGCTATGCTCGTAATTTCTCTAGGCCTAGCAGATGTGTCTATTCTACTTGTTCCATAAACGTTCAGGCTTGGACCCAGGCCTACGGCTGGTCGTAATGCCATAGGGGGCCTAGACAGTACAAAGGCCTTGCCTCCTGGTAGGCCTACATCATTATGATGGCCAGCTCAGGTAGGCCTAGGGCCTATGCTCTTCCATTAATCTTGGCTTCGTCACTGACTTCAATATCAATAACCTAGGCGTAGACCCAGGCCCAGTCTTTGATAGCACCGCTTGAATTTGTATATAATCCAATCAGACGTATGACTTGATTCACGCCTGGGCCTACTATGGGACCTGAGTTTGAAAAAATCCAGCTTGAATGGGCCATGCCAAATCGCATTTCAAAGCGTGTTGGAACTTGGAACTGGTAGGCCTACATTTATAATAAATCAACAAGCATGTTCTAACTGATTCAGGCTGAAGTGATTCGGCTAAACTGATTACGGTACCGACTGTGATGAACGTATTCAAGGCTCATGATTCTTTTTAGACGATTCCTACTGATAGGCCCTGTGACAGTAATGAATGTAATCTGTAGGCCCCAGGCTTTACCGTAAATTGAGGCTTCAAAAGCCATTGCTTCATTTCAATGGTTTCACCAACTAGGCCTATGGTGGTTTAAGGTATGTTCATAGAGCTACGGGATTTTTACCGGTTGGCAATCTTGTCGGGTTGCGTAAGACGTCAAATGATTTTTAGGCCTACTGTTCATATTACCACGGCAAACTATTGATTAGGCCTATATCGCGGACTCAAGGCAATTACTCTATTCATCGAATCGATGCGATCACCATGGCAATGTCGATAGTGATCGAGCTTGACAGTCAATAGGCCTAGTCCATACGCAAAACAAACAGTTTGAGAATAAACGTGGCTGTGATTTCGTTCACGTCATCAGAGCAAGTCTGAAGAGCGCAGTGAACGACAAGCCCGGCAAGTCTGTGATTGGCTCATTCATTTTGATGGCCCGACAAATTCGTGCTGCCGAGGCTCTATGAAGTAGGGCCTACGTTTAGATATTTAGCCTAATGAACATGGAGATCAGAAACATTTGCATATCCTGACACAAACATTAGCCCTAGACCCTATATGAATGTCAGTAAGGGGACGTCCATAAATTAGGTCACACTTTTTTAGGCCACTTTGAACCCCCCCTCCCTCCCATGTCACAGTTGGTCACAAAACCTATTACTCCCCCCCCTCCGGCCCTCCCCTCCCCCTTTGAATACATCACAAATTCTCATACCCCCTCTGACAAAGAATTGAAATTAACAGGTGGCAAAGGTACAATAAACTTAATAAAATCAAAATATTAATTTCTCTATGTTTGCTTTTTGAGTACCGGTACCTACTAAACTTAATAATTATTTGAAGTGCATCTACTGCTTCTAGGGTGGGTATAGATATAAGAATCCATAAGATTGGCACCAAATACATAGAAAAAAATGGTATGTCACACAATTGCCTCCCCCCCCCTCCTCCCTCCCTTGTAACAACTTGTCACAAATCTTGACAACCCCCCTTCCCCCTAAGCTGTGACGTAATTTATGGACGTCCCCTAAACAATAATAACTTTTTGAATACTGTTTTTGTATTTCAGTGTGATCTCAAACAATATGCCATTGTACCGGCGCATGATGGGATCAAAGTAAACATAGGCACAAAGTTTCCCTGGAACTTTCATTTGCTTCGTGAAAATGACAGCTCAGTTTACTGCAAGTATGTTTACAGCTGAATACGTAATACATGTGTAATTGAAGACACCGGTAGGCCTACTGCATCTAACAACTGTTGTTGATCACTGTTGTTTCGTTTAGGCCTATGTGATGATGTTATTGACTGAGATTGGTAGTCCAGTGGCTAGCATGCCAAACTGCCATTCAAGAGACTGGGTTCGATTCCTGCTCTGGTCAGTTAATCCTGCTGAAGGTTTTTTGTGGTACCGGTACCGGTAGTCTTCTGTCAATAAGGTGAATACCTGCACCTAGGTCTACTGGGATAATTTCTTAACAACAAGTTGCAACTGCCTTTTTCCCAATCCAAAAATAACGTATTTAATCCTTCCATTTTGATCATGTTCCGATATCTTATTTGCCGACGATAAAAGAACTACCAGTCTGTATTAAGTATCCATTGGAGTGCATCATAGAACCCAATGTGAATAGGCTTACTATATAATATAAACTAAATAAATGCAGGCCTAATGATGTTATGAAAATGACTGGATGGTCGTATTTTGTCATTTTTTTCCAGCAAAGTTTACAAGTTCGTCGAGTATGGGCGGTACAGTTGGAACGTGACTGAAGACACGTGTTCGGAAATTGATCCAATCAAAGAGCCGACGATACAATACCTGCGTAAGTTTCTGTAAAACTAAATTTAAAGTCCCAGGGCCCGGATTCACAAAGAGTGATATCTTTAAGACATCTCAAGTTGAGACCATTTTACTGAATTGGAACCAATCAGTTCTAACTCAGTGAAATGGTCCCAACTTGCGACGTCCCATCGATTTAACTCTTTGTGAATCCGGGCCCAGTAACTCAAATAACTCAAAATGGCTTAGATGTTGAAGTGCCGCAAGACCGAAACATTCGTTCATATTCAAATGAATTATATTTAGGGACCTACATACCCCACTGGTAACATTGTGATGATAATCAATCTTACAATTTTTTACACTACTTTTTTAACCAACAGCAAGGTTGTATGGGGGATTACAAGTGTAGTTATAGGCTTTCTTACACAAACTGATGATTATGATTATTGTTTGCTCAACAACCCCACTTAACAGCTTAGTTTAATTTAATTTAATCAGCTTTTTGTACTCACTTATACACATGTTTTTAAAACAAGCAAGTATGAAAATTGTCATTATTTGTCATTTCACAAAGTGGGCCTACATTCCGTCAAATAAAATGCTATGCGTAAAACAAAATACAGTCAGTAGGCCCTATAAAAGAATAAGATATAGACATATACATTTTTTACAATTATTATTGAACAAAAGGACACATGGACATACCGGTACATATAAATAAATAAACAGTCACGTGATGTCCACAAAGCCCTGAAGAGCTTGAAAATAATGGAAAAATAATAATAAAAATAATAGAAAAAATATTGTGTAATGCGATGGTTGAAGCAGAAGTAACATAACAAGGTCGAATAATTACAAACTAAATGAAATATGTTATAGAATGAACAAGACAGAGTTGAACAGTGAAAGTGTATACTGTAGTAAATATAAATATAATAAACAATAGGCCCAAGTGAAAAATTCGAAATAATGCAAACACTAAAAGATACGGACAGTCGTCAATTAAATTGTCATTCTCTCTCACATTTTATACCACACAATTTACAGTTCAGTTAAATAACCACTTCTTAATTTCTAATAATTCCATTAATTTCATAATTTCATAATGCCTAATTTCATAATTAAGCATTATGGATAGGCCTATAACATTTATACTAAACTTCCACTTAAAGTAACATGCAGTAGAAAAAATAAATTCAAAATCAACCTCAAAAATCAAATTTTAGAAACTGACCTCCATACTTGTTTTAGTAACCTCTATCCCTCATGTCCTTGTATTTCCCGACCTTTTCCTTTTAAGTGCGGCCTGTACTCAAATATTTGCTATTGCTCTTCTAGACCTTTTCCTAAAAGATGTATATCATCAGGAAACTTCTATTAGCTTGCATTATATTTTATTCATCACATATTTTTTATTTTTTATATCACCATATTATCATAGGCCTATAAGAACCAATACTGTGAAGAGAGATAAAAAAACTCATTGTATAGTGACTATCAATAAATCAATTAAATCAAATCAAATAATTTAATTGACTAATATTTTTCCATATTTCCTAAATTTACTGGCATTCCATTGAATAGGCCCTATAACTGGTACTGTGTATTCAAGTCGTCTTTGTCCATATTTATTATTGTAATCAGGAATTTAAAAATTGTTTCAGAAACATTTCAAAAGAAAAAGAAAAAGAAAAATTTCAAAAGAAAAAGAAAAATTTCAAAAGAAAAAGAAAGTCTTTTGAAAACTAGCTTTGTGCATGAGGCTGTTAATCTGGTGTTTGAAGGGTGATCATTCATAATTTTGAACCTATCATCAAAAAAGTAATTCAGTAATTGTCAGCATCCACAGATATGTCAAATATTCTGTCATTAAACAAAAGGAGTGTTTTACAAGAAACCTCTTGGCTTTAGATTTGAATTCACTCCTTATTATAAGCAGGCAATTATGAAACTATGAAGTGCTGATTTAGGCCTATGCAAGCCATGCCATTTGCGGTACTGAAACCACGCCTAACGGTGAATTCAGTTTCTAAAGCGGTGACTCAGTGAACTAAGCTTCGGAGGACAGCCGTACACAAACTGTATGCCTGCTATAGGCCTACTCGAGTAATGTGTTCTAATATATTCTCTCTTATTTCAGCAATATTAGCCGTGTTCTTCCTTCTATTCGGACTGTGTTTATTATACAATTTTGGGAAGTGTTTCTACCACTCGGAATGGCTAACAAGAGTGTGGCCAAGAAATATACCGTTCTCGGAATTACAAAGTGTGAGTAGACTTAATTGAAATGAACCAGATCCTCAGATGAATTAGATATTCATATGAAATGTATTTTAATGGATTCACACGTCTTGATTTCGAATCAATCAAGTCACTATCTTTGTTATACAGCCCTGCTCATTGGTAATCCACAAGAGACTTGAGACTCGATACCGCACTCAATATTCTTACGGTTTACATTTCTCAAAATTGATCGGACCAAATTTCTTGAAATCCGGTGAATCCATATGATTGGTGGGCCTATTAGAACAATATACAACTATCACTTTTAATATTAACTAGGGGTGGGCACTGAATCGATTTAATCGATTTGATTAATCATTACGCAAAATATTCGATTAATCGATATGGCTATCGAATAATCAATATCTCTGATCTGTACCATATTTTGAAAATGCCGCTTTTCAAATTGCCTCATGCGCGCGCGCAGGTTAGTAGGCCTGCTGGTTAACGAGGTACATTGGTACTGGCCTAAAAAACGGAAGTTTGAGGCCATTACCAAAGCGATTCAACTAGTTGCTAAAGATGGCGTCTACATCTAGGAGTGGGAAGAAAACGCTGTTGACGCCTTCGAATTTGAGTAGTGATGTGTGGTTGAATTTTGTGCTAAGAATCAAGATTCAACTTCACCTCAAATCTTGACTGAAGATTTTGTTTACTGCCAATACATGTACTTCTAATACATCTAACCTCAAACAACATATTACGCGATGCATAACGAGAACTTCAACAACCAATGAGAAGAAAGAATTCAAATTTAAAATTGTGAAATAAGCGGCAAACTACAGAAATACGAAAAACTAACTTTTTCGAAACTTGATGGTTTTAATCGATTATTTAATCCATTTGACCATATAAAAAAAAAATCGATAATCGATTTTGATTTTTTAATCGATGCCCATCCCTAATATTAACGTATGGTAATATATAACAATATCACTACAAATTTCAATTGGTGAATGTTCAAACTTGAAAATTGAACTAATATGTTATTCTGAGGAATTACCAAACTTTCATATTTTTTCGAAGAAAAAGTCGAACTGGTTTTGCTAAAAACTAACAGGAATGTATACTGGCATCAAGGTCCAGCAAAAGTTTCAGGTCAGTTGGTTAACCTGTCTGGTAGGCCATTAGCCACGTTAGAAACGTACAAAACAAAACCTGGTTTTATAACATGTTGGAATCGACAGGAACGAACAAGCTGATGCTGCTGCAAAAGACGCTACGCAGAAAATCAATTGTCAGCTCGAGAGTATCTTGTGGCGACATCTATAGGTGGCAGAGCCCTAACATTATTGAGGGGTCAAGAGTGATAAAGATGTCATGTTTGTTATAGGCCTAGTTCTCTATTATTGTAAGACTTAGACCCCGTTTACATTACTACTCAACTACTCTAGTAACCCCACCTACGATCGTAAGTTACCGTGTGTGAACGTAAATTAGTTGCTACGCTAGTAACAAAAGCTACTACAGTCAACTTACTACCGTTAGTAAGGTTACTCTAGTAGATGTAGTAGTGTAAACGCTCGATAGTTGGTACTACTGTTCGAAACAACGAGAAGATGGCGACGAAGAAAGCAGCTGGCGTGCCGAACTGTTAATGCACAGCCTTGTAATTCGTGTAGTGTCGCTCGTTAGACGGAGCTGTAATTCGAAATAATCTGCTCTTGCGGTAAAACATATAACTAAAACCTCTAGTAAACAAGAATCTCTATTTGACAGTGTGAACGCAAAAATAGTTACTATCGTTTTATACCAGTAACCTTACTAGAGTAGTTGAGTAGTAATGTAAACGGGGTACTAGTGATGTAAATTTTGATGAAATTTTTTTTTGTCGAAAATTTTCATGAAAAATTTTCATTTTTTTTCAAGAGCTTGAAAACTTTCATGTTTTTTCAAAAATTGTTTTTCCATGGCATGTAAGTTGTCACAGAAGAATCTGAAGTTTGAATTCACTCTTAGTGATATTGAAACAATTTGTTGAACCACCACATTGAAGGTGCATTTGCTTACAAAATTGCCAATACCCTAAATGAGTAAGGCCTACATAAAATAAATATTGACTGATTTTTTGAAGTTTGTGAACATGCATTGATAGATCCTCACTGAAGTGTTGACATCTCGGCGATCAGCCGTAGGTGGGGGCCAGTACTCAGTTGTAGGCCTACTGTCCTCCTGTGGAAAGTCCTTTGAAAATGACCTCATTGAATTTAAGTGAATGAGTTAATGAGTAAATGATGTTGAAAATTTCCATTGAATATTTGCATTGGAAATTTTCATTGTTCAAATTGAAAGAAATCCAATTATTAAATTTCGAAAATCAATTAAAAAAAATCGATGGGGATGAATTAGATGAATTCATTTAATTCCTTGAGATTCACAGAAAATTTTCAATGAATTGGACATTTTCTGAAAATTATCATTGAAAATTTCAATAAATTTGCATTGAAAGATTTCAATTAATTGCAAAATTTCCACATCCCATCACTAGAAGCTGTATCATGGGTAACCGTGATCTAACGACTTCAAACTATTGGTTAGAGCTACCGGTACTCCAATCGTTGATAATACAGCCACTAAGACAATAAACTATGATTTGTTCAGGATTTGGGAAGTCCCGGTCCAGCGGGCGACCATGAACCGGCGATGGTTCGAGCAGAAATGTCGCCAATACGTCGGTCCCGTTGCCGAGTCTACTCGTTGGACACTTTCCGAGGGTACGTAAACACCTTTTACCAACGCCACAAATAGGTCAACAATGGGTAGTATTCCTGTAATTCCTGTAGTGTTATCGTTGTGTTGGACCTGTAGGGGAATATATGTTGTGCTAGTATATATAGTGAGAAGGATGGCAACTCAGGTACTTGTGCTGTGGCTGAAAGCTTCTTAATATACTCTACGTAGTATGTTCTACTACCTTTCAAACAATACTCTCAAAACCCATAGTTCAAGCAAAGGATCAAGAAATTCAATCACAAATATGAAAACTATTCAGTCACCTAAATTTTGCATTAGTATATCATTTCATTCAAATTATGTGGTGCCAACTGATTTTCCTGAATATTAAAATGAGTTAAAATAGATGAATGGTATGTAGGCCTGGTGTAAATGTGGATGTCACATGAGTGTATACCCCCCTACCCCCTCCTCCCTTGTAACATGGTTGATGATCCCCTCCCTCGCCCCAAAATGGGGACGTCATTTATGGACAGCCCCTTACGCTTCAAGTAAAAAGTAGGCCTATGGGAATGGGGAATATTATGATCAAGTCAAGGAATTCACCCAAACTATTTCGAATTATTCAATCCGAAAACAGTGCTGAAGCAATTGAAGGGTTGAAATATCAGTTTGAAATACGTGAAGCTGGTTCAGATTAGCCATATTGAATTATTAATAAACATTGAAATGCCATATATTTGGCCAGGAACCGACTTCAAATTCGAAATATGTCAAATTTCGTATTAACCAAGTTTGGGTTAACGAGGGTTTACTGTAGATATGTAAATACATCCGTATAATGAACTGTATAAATAGAATTATCAATAACGTGTGCTCATTTCTCCAGGATATGTATCACGATGATGATTTTCGTGAACTACGGAGGCGGGCAGTACTGGTTCTTCAAGCACTCGGCATGGAACGGTCTCACAATCGCCGACCTTGTGTTCCCATGGTAAGTATCGAGGCAAGCTTTAATAGGCCCGTTCACAACCAGAATCAAGAGTAAACTGGCAGTACTGGTTCTTCAAGCACTTGGCATGGAACGGTCTCACAATCGCCGACCTTGTGTTCCCGTGGTTAGTACCGAGGCAAGCTTCAATAGGCCCGTTCACAACCAGAATTGAGAGTGAACTCAGCATTAGCAGTACATTGAAACCTCTATCCATTGTTTTTCAAGGGATCAGGAAAATAAAACTATCCATCCAGGAAAATTATCCATCCAAGTAAATTGAACATTGATTATATAGGAGTGAGGTGAGAAAGAATGAATGATACAAGCAGGAAAACAATAGATCTGGGATCGATGCACAGAGGTTCCACTGTAATGTGTTTATTCACTATTCAGTGGCTATTCAGCTATTTATCTGATTTACTGAATCAGCCGCCATCTTTCTTTGTGCAATTATGCATAGTTTCCAGGTTAAGATACATTATGGTAAGCCCTGATGTAGTTAATTCCCTCAACTGTGCACTGATGGCAAATTCACTGGGGGTATGTTCAAGACAGCCTGCTAGACTTCGTCCGAACGATAGAAGCCTGTGGCGTGCCAAAAGTTTACTCAAATCTGATTGGTCAGTGTTTACACCAAGCTGTGAGAATTAAGAGCAAGATTTGGAGTTTACAAACCTTGCTCTTACTTGTGAATTGTTACGGCTGATGCCTCGCATTGTGTTGTCTCATGAGGGTCATGAGACAATTATTGCTGCTAATGCTTAGTTCACTCCTAATTCTGGTTGTGGATGGGGCTTTAGTAGTTGAACATTCGTGCGAAAATCATCACGTTTTACCTCGGTTATATTGAAAAACCTTGGTAATAGGCCTACAATTATATTTTCCATAGGCCAATGGGTAATGAAGAATGTCAAGTTAAGACCGGTTTTTATTACAACTTATGCGAGTTAATACGGTATATTAATGCTATGAAACTACCTGTTTCCGCTATAAATGTTATCAAAGGCTATCTGAACACAAGTATTTTTGCATTGGAATCTGAAAATAACCCGGCTCGGGAGATAGGTTCTAAAGTGCTTCCGTAATCTGGCTGTCATGTGGTTAAACCCAATAGACTGAACGTTCTCACTGAATGCACTGATTTTCCAAATTGATAACGTTCATCAATATGTATACTAGGGATA
The DNA here is from genome assembly GCA_964007535.1 of Brachyptera risi. Taxonomy (NCBI): domain Eukaryota; kingdom Metazoa; phylum Arthropoda; class Insecta; order Plecoptera; family Taeniopterygidae; genus Brachyptera; species Brachyptera risi. The sequence continues at coordinate 9,145,280 of OZ023335.1, forward strand.
ACATCGATTCTATAAATTCAGAATCGATTCTGTACTTCCCAGAATCGATTAGGAATCAATTTTTTTTTTAAATAAAAAAAAAAAAAAAAATAATAATGTCTGTACATTTACATGTTTAAATATTCCCGCGCTGTTTTCATGTAGCTAAAACTGTTGCACATCGTGTTATATCAACTGTACCGCCCTGTCGAAGTGGCGCCTTCAAGGTCATGAACGAAGCTTTCTTCCCTCCATGATACACACACACACATTCTTCCCCACTACGCTGAACCACGCCCTTTGTTGTGTAAATGATCCAATGGCGTTTTCTCATTACGAAAACTCTCGACCGGACATCGACCGCCCGTCTCGTTGTGTGGGGTGTAGGAGTGATTTTTTGTCATTTGCGCAATAATTAAAAATGAAAGATTGTTTTTAAGATAAGACATTTGTTTTTTAATATTGTAAAAAATTGACAGGAACTGATTTGCAAATAATTATGCATTAATTACTAATTATAATTATTGTGGTAAGGCGTGAAAATAGAAGGGAAGGGGATTATTTAAAATTAATCAACCAATGGCGGTAATCATAACTCATCATAGCTCATACACTAATGAAATTGGTTGCAGAGCTTGGCGAGAGGGGAAGGTAAAAGATGGGAGGGGCTACAAAGAACATGTGCGAGCGATGGTACACGTGCGTCAGTCAACGTAAATGCTACAAATGTGTACAGTTTCGATAAAAAAAAATAGCAAAAAAATCGATTCTCGATTTTTAGAATCGTTTGACACTAGAATCGATTCTGAATCGATTCTCGATTAATCGATGTTATCCCTAATGTATACACTATACAGTGTACACGCCTACTTGCACTAATTTAATTCTAGTAATTTGTAGTGGTGTGCAAATCCATCTTTTCATTTTGAACCAAATCCGAACTGCTGATCAAGTTACACTTGATCCTGGAAGTAACCTGATCCAGGAAGTGAAAATCTCACCTCAGCATTCTCACAATTACCCCTGCATAAAACATTTTATGCAGCACAAGTCTAACCATTACAGCAATTGTTCTCGATAATGGAGAATGCAATGTTGCCACGCTTTTGGTGCCAAGATTCGAAATTTTCTAATCTTTTATCTTAGACCAAATCCAAATCTAAAAGTGGATTCGGATTCGATTAGAAAAAACATGGATTTGCACACCCCTTGTAATGTGTATGCATACGTCTGTGTACGTAATGGCTTATCTCTCCTTTTTTCAAATGCTGCTTGACGACCCCACCAACAGCCAGGTTATTTGGGGGTTTGGGGGTGCGAATGAGCAGGTGATGATGAAACGATTAAATAACGATGAGTGAAAGGATGTTTACAAGAACCCATGCCTTATGCAGAACTCGAACCTACGCCCAACAGTAGTCTAGGCTAATGCCGGGATGGTTCCTACAATACAGGCCACGACCGCTTCCTTCCCACTATCCTTCCCACTACCTTGGAAACCTTCATGTCATCAATCATTCATTCAACGTCAATAGATCTTGGTTATCATTGTAGGCCTAGTGCGTCATTAAAACCTAATATATAAAAAAGAAATTAATGAATGTTTATAATATTGTTGAATGATTTCCCAGGTTCCTGTGGATCATGGGAGCGAGCCTAGCGCTGTCTCTGCGTGACCAACTACGCAGCGGTGTGTCACGCAAGAGCCTGTTCCTGCGTGTTCTCCGGCGTTCAGTCGCGCTGGTCGCGCTGGGCCTGGTCCTGAACACGGCCGGGCGTCATGCGGTCGCGCTGCACGACCTGCGCCTGCCTGGCGTGCTGCAGCGGATAGGGCTGGCCTACTTTGTAGTCGCGTCGATGGAGACGGTGCTTATGAAGGCCCAGGGATCGTTCCAGGTACGGACACTTGACGCTGCCTCGTTGTGCTGTGTAACTGCCTGATGAGGAACTTTGAAGAATATTATTTTGTGACGGACAATATGAGATGAATGATAGATGATGATGCGGGTTAAGAGAAACTAGTGATGTGAGAACGATGAGGTGGGTACAGGTTGTTGGAGGAAATACATGTACAGAGCACAACACATGTGTGGACTGGACAGTTTATTATCAATGTTTCTGTGATTTTCACCTGTTGGTTATTCCCTACAGAGTCTGTGGAAAAGGTGGTGGGAAACCTGAGTTTGTTGATTCTTGTGGAACCTACCTCCCAGTACTCGCATTGTCCAGTCCACACATGTGAGTGTGTGTTCTGTGCTCTGTCTATATGTATTTCCTCCAACCTGTACCCACCTCATGCAAATAGAATTGCATTTACAATAAGCAAGGCATTCTGAATTTGTACTAATATATGTCGAATATGGCAGACACTTCCCAGTTTGCAAGGCGGTGTGAGACACAAATATGTACGCCTTCTTAACGTTGAGTAACGTATCTCGGTCATATAGATCCTCACCAGAAACAAGAACTTGTGAAAACGGGGAACCAAGCCCTCACTATTCAAACACTTTGGCACATAAAAGTAGTGATATAAGAAGTTTTGGCCAAGTTAACTCTTCAAGAGAGGGGAAATGCATATGTGTGAATAGATATTGGGCATATAGGGTGATGCAAATGTTCGTTAGGCCCTAATTATAGCTGGGCTTGAAAGCTTTTGACATGAGATAAAATTGCCATGCACATTTCAAGGAGATGTGAGGAGGAGGAGGAGGATAACGAAAGGAAAACTGAAAACTACGCTTCTCACAGTGCTATAACTTCCAAATTTTCAGTCCGATATAGCTCAAGTTTGATATGTCATGTCGTGTATGGCGCCTCACTCCATTACAACAAACTGGAGTAATCCAAATTTATTGGTTTCGGAGAGACAGTAAGCTTGAAACCGTCTGGAAGCTCTTCGTCTAAAGCAGGGTTTCCAGCTCCGATTCTTTCTTGTTGTCCGACACGATTTTCCCAACTGGCCAATCACAAGCCAGCATTCACCTAGACAACATGGCGGTTCACGACACCGTTTCAGTGCCAATTCGGTGTCGTGATTACTGACTCAACTCCAACTTTCATATGTCGAAACTACGATTTTACCGGAAGTTACACTCACATTCCTCACATTCGATGAAGCCTGTGAGTTTGAGGTAATGAAGGCCATGGCTATGACGTCACGAAAACGTTACGGTGCAGCAAAGTGGAAACAGGCATGACAAAAACCGTACTGATACTGTGTCGGACAACAAGAAAAAATCGGAACTGGAAACCCTGCTTTAGGGGGCGTTAACATGTTTGTTTTTCTTCTTCAATTTTTCAATATTTTTAGATGATGATATTTTTCATTTCATAGCTCTGAGTATTTTTTGGAATTATTTATGCGTCTTTCAAAATACCCACATAATCTGAGGTTTGTGTTTGTGCATTCGTTACAAAGGCAAGAGTTTCAGAGTGAAATAGTTCCACGCATCTGTGTATCTCTCATTTATTTGCCAGCCGTTATTATTTTCAATATTAATGCACCTATCTCAGAAACTGCTGGACCAAATCACTTCATTTTTTGTGTGTGTATTGGTATATGGTTTGCTTCCATAGCCTAATTAGAGGGAAACAGAATTTTCATGAAAGTAGAAACTTAAGAACTATCAATTATTGATTGCTCTTCTTATGCAACTAATGTGATATCAATTTTCCAAAAATTATAGTAATTGGAGATTAAGAAAAAAAAAAGAAAAAAACGCTTTCCCTCAAAATCATCATAGTGGTTATTAGAACATGTGAAAAAAAATTGAGATGATTGAACAAGTATTTTCCCCAGAGAAGATACATGAAGCTAATTACAGCTGTATATTGTTGTTGTTGTTTGAAATTGTAAAAGTCAACAATGATGATTTAAAAAAAAAACCTGTAAATCAACAATATTTGCTCAGATGTATCTCAACTTTGGTGTTTGAAAAAAATAACTGTAAGAGTTATGAATTTTCAAGTAGACATTGGTTGACATCATTGGAAATTGGTTAACGTCCCCTTAAACAGTGTAGTGTGTATGACTGTTTTCCGCTCCAGTACGGGCGCTGGCTGATGGTCCAAGACCTGATGGACAGCTGGCCGCAGTGGCTTGTCGTGGTCGCGCTGGTTGCCGCCCACACGCTGGTCACGCTGATGCTGGGCGTGCCCGGCTGCCCGACGGGCTACCTGGGGCCAGGCGGGGCGCACAACCACACCGCCACCCCCAACTGCACGGGCGGGGCTGCCGGCTACATCGACAGGACCGTGTTCGGCGAACAACACATGTACCAGCGGCCGTCTTGTAAACACATGTACGGTACAACCGTGCCATACGATCCGGAAGGTTGGTATGACCAGGTGCAACTGGGTGTCTGAGATAATTAATTGCATACAAGTAGGAGTGTGCAAATCCATGTTTTTTATGTTTTTTATGTAAGATCTGCACATTCACGTAATTAGTAGCCTCGGGTTTTAAAATGTCTCAGAAGCTTGAATGTAAATAACACCACAGGCCAAAATTTGACATGCTTTTTTCAATTGTATTTACAAGTCACTCAGTTCATTTCATTGGGGTGGCATAAGATCGACCTTGTGGTGCCCCGTCCAAACGATCCTCCCTTTCATCCCTATAGCCCTAATTGGGGAACAATGATTTTGTATCAAGTTTTGATGTTATTGAAAAAAAAAAAAAAGTTTTTTATTTCAAACCAAATCTTTATTAAAATTACCGAATCCGAATCTTTTCTACATGCATTGTAAAGCGTAATAATGGGACAAACGACACTGCTGATCAATTTACATTTGATCCGGGAAGTGAAAATCCTATCTCAGCATTCTCATAATCACCCGTGCATAAAACATTTTATGCAGCACAAGTCTAACCATTACAGCAATTATTCTCGATAATGGAGAATGCAATCAAAGACCTTAGTATCTAACTTCGTTAGAAGACGTAAAACTAAGCCTTCTAAGCGGCGACAGGGTGATGCTAGCGCACGTATCGTAGTGGAGTGAATTATTCTCTAGGCGGGCCAGTTGCAATGATTACCAGAATGATTTTTTCTCACACCTTCTTGGATCCACATAATTATCCAACTAATGTTTCTTTCAGAACTAGTATATTTCATGATTCATCAATATGCCTAGGCCTATAGTTCCATCATGAGTGGTCGAGATCACGCTATCTGTTATATCGCCGAGTGTTTTAATTATGTAATCAAGGCAAAAGTGAGGTAATTCTTCAGATTCGGGGAGAAACGGGAATGTGAGTAGGCTTGACCAATTGTAATATCTGTTCATTCGTACATATCCATACTATTTTTAATTTATCAGGAATCTTTCTATGAATGATTCACAACACGATAATCACGTCAGTTTGGTGTTATACGCATTGAACATATTGGTGGTAAAGCAGATATCTCTCTTCTAATTCACTCCACGGAGACAGGTAGCACTAGTGAGCAATGTCGCCAAGCGTTACATGGTAAACAAGATCAGTTTTATGTCTCCTAACGAAGTTAGATATTAAGGTCTTTGATGCAATGTTGTCACGTTTTTGGTGCCAAGATTCGAAATTTTCGAATCTTTCATGTTGGACCGAATCCGAATCTGCAAGTGGATTCGGATACGGATTCGATTAGAAAAACATGGATTTGCTCACCCCTACATACAAGTATAAAGAATGAGTGGGCTATACATTCAATTTTATCATACAAATTAGGGTTGGGCAAACCGGTTCGAGTTCAAACCGAACTGAACCTTGAAACAAGGTTCGAATTTCGAACCAACTAGGTTCAAAAACGAACATCTGAAAAAAAAATTCTCATGCTGATTATTGCAATACAAATTTCTTTTCTTTATCAATGGTTTCTTCATCAAGTCAAGTTGAAATACATGAATGTTATACATTGTTGTTTATACCCCAATGAGATGAGATATAATCCAATAAGGTATGAAAATAAAAATAGCCTGCAATTATTTCAAAAGCTGTCAGTGCAGTGCGCAGGACCTATCAGCTGTTTGCTTTTATTGATTCGATGGGTCGATCGCCGATCATCGAACAGACCAGAACTTTAGTTCAAGTGGCTGTGTGTCTTGTGTGTAGTAGTTTGGATTTGTTATAAAGTCGTGAAAACTGTGATATATTAAATATGAAATTGTTTTCGTAGTTTTGCATCAATCGACGTGATGTTGCTCTTAAACCTGTTCAGGCCTATATCACTTGCTTTAAAATAGGTTTCTACACCCCCTTCTCAACCAAAACAGACCCTGAATTCCTTCACTGAAAAACTGAAATTATGTGATGAATGGCGCAATTTTGCGAAAAATAGCAATGGACCCAGGATTGAGCCTTGTGGTAGACCAGAAAATACATGAGCTGGAGACGAATACCCCGAGTTGATTGTTACTGTTTGATATCGGTTACAGAGATAGCTCGATAGCATACTGTGCAAATTACCACCCACACTATAGGCCATTAACTTATGTAGTAACAAGAGGTGATCCACAGTATCAGAAGCACACGAAAAGTCAGCGTATAGGCCTACTGCATCCACATGTGCTTTTTTGTTAAGACTTTGGTGACAAAACTTGTGTATTCAGTCAGGTTGGCTATTGAAGAGCGCTTCTTAACGAACCCATGTTGCTCGGGAGCAAGGCATTTGTCAAAGTGATTGTAAAGTCGCTCGTGGACCAAACCCTCGAACACTTCCGAGGAGACCAATAAGAAATTACAGTGAAACCTCTATCTATCGTTTTTCATGCACCAGGAAAATACACCCACAAAGCAAGAAAACGATGCATCCAAGAAAATCTGATATTGGTTATCAGTTGGATGAGCCAAAATAAATGATAGGAGCAGGACATCGAAGCTGAGTGGTTAACGCACTCGCTTCATGTGATCCGGTTGGTGAAGGGGAATATCGGACCCAGTTCAATCCTCGGAACTGCCCATTCTCACAAGGGTTTTTCGTGGTTTCCCTCTTTAGTCTGGGCTAATGCCGGGATGGTTCCTACAACATAGGCCACGGCCGTTTTCTTCCCACTATCCTTCCCGATACATAAGGAACCTTCACCTCATCATCCCATCATCTCATCAATCATTCATTCGACGCCAACAGATCTCAATTATAATCATAGTGCGTCGTTAAAAACCAATATAAAAAAAAAGAAAGAAAAAGGAGCAGAAAAACAATGGATGTGGGAACGTTGTGTAGAAGTTTCACTGTAATCCATTGATCCATAATGAACAAATGTAATACAGTGAAACCTCTATGCATCGTTCCTGGATCTATCGTTTTCCTGGATGTATTATTCATTTTTTCTAGCCCCACTTCCATATAATCAATGTTAAATTTTCCTGGATGGATGGTTTTATTTTCTTGGTCCCTTGAAAAATGATGGATAGAGGCTTCACTGTATTCGTAGAACCAAACCCAAGTCAATAAGTGATCATATTGATGGACTTGTAGGAGTATAGCATTTTATAGCAAACTACTAGAAACAGAAACGGCCAACTCTAGATCAATAATCACGGGACTATCAACAGAAATTACACATTCTATCAGACTTTTCAGTGTGAGGTAAAAAGTGTCTGAATACCACTTATTTTCCATTGGTATTCTGGAAAGAGGTAACAATTCTTTTCAACTCGAAATTTCGTTTCCCCAGTTCATTTTATATTTGAACATACTTTCAAAAAATAATATTTCATATGATCTAGCCTTATAGTATCTTCAAAATCGTGCAAATACTCTAAAAGCTAAATGTAGCTAAATACTATGAAAAAGTCACTTCTAGTGAAAAATAGTAGGATAGAATATGATGTAAAATGTATCGAAATACCATGAAGCTCGAAGAATATGAAAAATATATGACCTCATCAATTATTTGGATTTGGTACTCTATTTCATTATTGCTAATTTTGTACATTCCTACATATTGAGTATACCGGTAGTTGACATGCTGGTAATTGACATATTGTGTTTTGTTGGCAGGTATTCTGGGCACGCTCACTGCCGTGCTGATGGTCTACCTGGGCGTACAGTCGGGCAGGATCCTGATGAGCTTCAACTACACGTCGCAGCGCCTGCTACGCTGGATGGGCTGGGCACTGCTGACGGTACGTGACTCACAAATATTCCACCCGCAGTGATAATAATCCTCCTCATTTAGCTAAACAACTGCCACACTGTACGGTAGAATACAAAACAAGTTATCGATATAGAAATTGAACGATATTATAGTTATAACGTTGGTACGCCTAGGTGATAAGCTTCATATATAGCCTTTCTACTACACTCTTATTTTCAATTTGCACGATTAAAAGAGTCTATTAAGATTGTAATGTGTTATTAAGTGGAAATAAAACTGATTATTATCATTATTACAGTCGGACCTGCATATAACGAATTTCAAGGGGAATGAAAATCTGTTCGTAAAAACAGAATTTCGTTATAGAGATTTATTGCTTTTTTTCATAACACCACTTGAATTTTAGAGATTTATAAAGATAGGCCTACATTTACGACTTAGGCCCTAGTATAGTACTGTATTAGGTGACATATTATCATCGCATCGTATCATCACTTAGTATGTTTGTAGAAAGTAATAGAAAACAACAATGTCCTTTCATAAAGAACTTATCATCTGCTATCACATGACACCACCACTCGCCACTTCTCGTGTTTTATTTCCCAGGTTACAGGATACTATCACGAATGGAAATGAAGGAATGTAAACAAAAAATAGATAAACAAAGTCATTGAAGATGTCACCATCACGTTATTATTTAGTGCGCGTTGAGCGAGTGGTTTGGTTTGGGCCGTTCCACTGTGCGAGGGACGGGGTGGGAGGGGGGTGCAGCAAGAGTTATGACCACGTGCTGTACGCGTCACCAGATGCTACGGTGTACAGTCCGTTCAAAATAAATGTAACCTGAAAATAAATTCACGCAAAATGCTCCGATTTTCGAACATTTTGTTAGAAATAGCTGAAAATAATGAGCTAAATATGCTGAAAAGTGACAAAAAATTCGTAATAACCGAATTTTGAAATATAAATCACTTCGTTATAGGTCTTTATTCAACATTGTAAGGATAGGAGATTTGAAGGGGGATGGTAATTAATTCGTAAAAACCGAAATTTCGTTAAAACCGAGTTCGTTATATGTGGGTTCGACTGTAATATGTCAACGGGTGAGAAAATCCTCATGAGGAGCTGTCATTGATACCCGTTAACATGAAATAAAGATGAGAAAACACATTGAGATGGGTAGACCAGCAGCTATCACACTGAACAGTCATTCAGGAACCAAGGTTAGATTCCCGCCATGGTCGACCATCCTGTTGGAGTTTTCTGTGGCTTTCCTCTGTCGTTCAGGTTGATTCTCGGATGGTTCCTCAACAACAGGCCACGACCAACTCCTTTCCACTATCCAGAAACACCGAATAAAATAACCATTCATCTCATATACCCCACATCTCATCCATCATACACTTTTTTTTTTTTTTAAATAACATCGAAACTTGATACAAAATCATTGTTCCCCAATTAAGGCTGTGGATGAAAGATAGGATCGTTTGGACGGGGCACCACAAGGGCGATCTTACCACCCCATTTTGAATGTTTATAACCAATGAACTTCAACACCAGGACTGTGCTGTTGGTGACCATACATTTCCGCCGCAGATAACAGTCTTTCAGTTTCCGAAAGTCCGGAACACATTATAAGTAAAAACCGTTTGTGTGATATATATCCGGACACATATATCACGAATCATACACTGACGCCAATAGATGTAAGTTGGAAAATGTGTCGTTAAGCTTGATACAACCGGTGAATAAAGGAATGTGGAAGGACTGGCACCCGCAGCGCAGTGGTCAACGCGCTCGCTTCATGTGACCCGCGAAGCAGTGGGCATATCAAACCTGGTTGGATCCCTGCCACCGTCCATCTTTACATGGGGTTTTCATGGTTTACCCTAACAGAATGGCTAATGCCAGAATGCTTACTATAATAAGTTGGCCATGACCGCTTCCTTCCCACTATCCTTCCCAATTATTTTATGGCACTTGTGGGACCTTGGTTCTGTTGCTCATAGATAATAAACAAACATTCATTACTCGGCGGGTACGTAATCATTGGAACCTGCTTTTCACTTGAATATTAACCCAGGTATCCGCCGACATCCCTATCACGCTGTAGGCCTGAATCGATTGGTTTCAATATCGTGTTCTTTTTTCTCCCCCATCTCCAGGGTCTTATAGCCGGCGTGTTGTGCAACTTCTCGCAAAACGACGGCGTCATTCCCGTCAACAAGAACCTGTGGTCGTTGTCGTTTGTCCTGGCCGCCGCATCGTTGGCGTTTGTCGTCCAGAGCACGTTGTACCTGATGGTTGACGACAAGCGCTGGTGGACAGGCGCTCCGCTCAACTACGCAGGTACGTCGGCACAACTGTCAAGGTTACGCGGTGGAAACTGAAGTCGCAGTGAACCCTCGTTAATCCAAACTCTGTTGATCTGAAGTGAAATTTGACATATTCGAACGTGAAGGTATAGGCATTTCAATGTTAATTGATATTCATGGTCAGTTGAAATTCCAGCTAAACTGCAATTCAAACTATTCCAACCCTTTGATTGCTTTAACTCTGTTTTCGGATTGGGTAATTTGAAATAGTTTGAGTGAATTCCTTGAATTGATCATTATTCTCCCAATTTCCATTCTTTTTGTTTGACGAATAAGAAAAGGTCAACGCAGGTTGAGCTCGGAACTAGGGTTGTCGTTCGATGTGATTTTCATGATCGATAATCAATTACTTCATATCGATTATCAAACAGAAAAACATCGATATTTCACACAAGATTCGATAATCAAATAGAAATGATTGATAATCGAACATATCGATGTTTTTTCCCCACCTAAATTCAGTTTATCAACTCTTATAAACTCTAGCAGCTGTTTCATCTCTTGTCACACTGTATAGCCTGCTGCTATCATGTGTGTCATTGACAAGCAGTTCACCTTGAACTCGAGCCTGCTTGAGCTGTTTGGTAGTGTGTAGGGGGAGGAGGGGGAGAGAGAATGCTTGGCGCCTCATAAGATACGCACATGTCAGAAATGCGATGTTTAAGCTGACAAAGCGAAACAAAATCACAAGACCACACACTGTTCATTCATCATTTTATAAGATATCAAGAGTTTCAAGTGTATTGTATAATTCAATTTGAGACAGTAAAAAAAAAAAAAAAAAAGTATCAACTGATCAACTACAGTGAAACCTCTATGCAATCCATCGTTTTCCTGCTTGTTGCATTCATTTTTTCTCACCATACTCTCATATAATCAATGCTAAATTTTCCTGGATGGATGGTTTTATTTTCCTGGTTCCTTGAAAAACGATTGATAGAGGTTTCACTGTATATAAATATAAAATGAAAACTAGTTCAACTTCACAGTGTATTATTGTGTAGGCTGTAATACCACCTATAATTTCTATTGATCTGTCACCTATTGAAAATATAAATACCACAATAGGCCTAAGGATGACAACAACAAAGTGATGAGAAGAATTTGATTAATTATTACAGTAAACCCTCGTTAATCCGAAATTCAAGGGACCCCAAAAAGTGATTTCGACTCATAAAAATTCGGATTAACCAAAAAACTCTTTTTCCACGAAAATCATCACACTTCCCGGTTAGAATTGAAGCAATTTCGTATTGAGCGCGAGAGAAAGCTAGATGCCACATGTGCAAGGAACCGAATCACTGATCGTGTGTATTCGGCTATCTTCGACAGCAAACGAACGTTAGATGGCCAGCTTCCATTGGCGCTCGTCAAGTCAAGGACAGACAGAGCGGCCAAAGACCTTGGAATCTAACCCGGAACAAAGTTAGATATTAAGGTCTTAGGAGCGGCCCAAGCGCACTTGGAGTCCTATGACGTATTCAGTGGCAGCGAACAGCCGAGCTGGGTTTGGCCTATTACGCCTCAAATAAAAAGGATGGAATTTTCGAAAATAATGATCAATTCAAGGAATTCACTCGATCTATTTCGGATTATCCAATCCGAAAACAGTGCTAAAGCAATTGAGGGGTCGAAATATTAGTTCGAATTACGGATTAACGAGGGTTTAAGCTTGTTTGCTCGAACCAAGATTGCGCTCAAACTCGCTCGAATCTCTCTTGAAAAAAGTCAATCTTGCTCGAAACTTGCTCGAACTTGAAAAGCTCTGCTCACACAGCCCTATATGTATTATTTCTGAAAAGTGGGTTAACATTCGGAATTAACCGCAGAAATCAAACGTCAAGTTGAAAATAATCGTTATCTCTTACCTCAAATAGCCTACCGACAGAAAATAAGTGGTATCGGATAGCTGACTCCCTCAAGACTAAAAAGTATGAGAAAATGTGTTATTTCTGTTGATTATCCCATAGTTGTTGATTTTGAGTTTGGAGCTCCTGTTTTCAGTAGTTTGCTACAAAATGCTACGTTTCTCATGAATATAGGCCATCAAACTTGAAAATGAATGCTATATTCCTCCAACTGTAATCATCATGGAGTTGTGTTGCGTTGTTGTTAGGCATGAACGCGATCCTGCTTTACGTCGGTCACGAGGTAACGCGTGACGTGTTCCCGTGGTCGTGGCAGCCGTACTACAAGACGCACTGGGAGTACACGCTGATGAACGCGTGGGCCACCGCCCTCTGGATACTGATCGCATCCGCGCTGCACGCCAAGAAGGTCTTCCTCGCTCTCTGAAGCTCCTAACGTCCACGCATATTCTCAATCTCCAGCGCGGACAAACTCTTGACTCGGTATCGATCCTTGTGGTCTTGTGTTGGGTCAACGCCGACATCGAAACATGTTTGTTCATGTCACAAGTCGACGCTGACCCGACATCAAGTTTCCCGTCGGTTATCGTCAAACAAAGTACATCAAAGCCATCTACGAATCAAATTGTTGCACTTCAATAGTAAATTTCATCATAGAGAATTAAATTTCAACTGAAATGGAATGTCAAAACTAGCTAAAATTGCTGCCGTCATGTTCGTTATTGTTCTGGTTGATTTGAACTGTAACTTCACTCTCAATGATGATAATGTAGATGGTTTGATTCCTTTGGAATGTTTTGATTGGGATAATAATTGTGTTAAGTAGTGTTGAGGGTTATTTGTCGGATGATATAAATGGTCTGGCGACCTATATAAAGCCATTCAGTTTCGTACGGCATCCCCCTTGTGATGGTAATAAGACTGGAAAAAATGATCTATCAAATGGCATGTTGTTATTTCATCTGCTGATCATCAGTTCGTACAACCGCCATTACCGTATTTACTCGCATATAAGTCGCATGCATATTTAGAAATTGGAGAACTCAAAACAGAGGTGCGACCAATACGCGGGTGCGACTTATACGCGCGCACAAAATCTCCAAAAATGAAAGTCTTATGCATCAATTCTCTTCACAGTCGAGCTTGCTATTTTTACGTGTCATCAAAAAGTCACATGCGTCTCATAAAGGTGAGTGAGAAAAAACGTCACATTTTGCGATAAAAACAGTTGCTGTGAAACACTGCCGGGTCGTCCAATGTTAGAGCATAGGGCGAACCCACAATGGTCGTCAGAATTCATGCACAGACAGGCGTCAGTGCTGAAGCAAACATGATACTTTTAGATTCTTGTGTTACACTGAATAACAAGACAAACACTTCAACACATCTGTTCATCATCAAAACAGTTGCCATGAAACACTGGTCGTCCAATGTTACAGTATAGAGCGAACCCCCAATCGTCATGGTCAGAATTGATGCACAGACAGTCATCAATGTTGAAGCAAATAAATACACATACATATGTTTACATTCATTTTTATCTAGCCTCTTCCTAGTGTTGAATGAGTAGCCCCCTATAGACAAATCAGCCATACATAGCATTGTTGATTGATGATAAACAGAATGTCTTAAAGTGTTTGTGTTGGTAATCAGTGTAACATGATACTTTTAAAGTCTCATATTACACTGATTACCAACAAGAACACTTTTGACATACCAGTATCTGTTTAACATCAATCAACAATGCTATATATCGGTGATAACAGTCTATAGTGGGCTATTCATTGAACACTAGGAAGAGGCTAGATAAAAATGAATATAAACTTGAGAGACATTTACGTAATCATCATGCACTCTGGGTCCCATTGTCCTGATGCTCACTCCAGTATGTTGGGCAACCTGTCCCCTTCCCACCCTCGCGGTTTAGTTGAGGCCCCTCACAATGGTTTCTCATACCAAGGGTTTCTCTCTTAAGTGTCCAGAACAGAGAGCTAAACATTTCAATCGCGATGTATTTTTGACATACTGGAGACTTTTTTTTTTTCTTGATAACATCGAAACTTGATACAAAATCATTGTTCCCCAATTAAGGCTATGAATGAAAGATAGGATCGTTTGGATGGGGCACCACAAGGGCAATCTTACCACTCCATTTTGATTATTTTAAACTAAAAAACTTCAACACCAGGACTGCTCTGTCTGTGACCATAATTTTTCACCGTGGATAAAAGTCTTTCAGTATAAACACACAAATATTGATATCTTCCACTTTAAACTATGTCTCTAGGGCAATGATCACTTCTTTCCATTTTCAGCAGATGTAAAGTTTATCATTATACAAAATGGACAGAATAAATTAGTGATAGTACTATAATGTTATAATTAGGCCTATCACTCTACTAAATTATGGTAATAATACTAATACTAATACTGGAGACTGCAGGTGCGACTTATACGACCATACAAAGGGTTTTTAAAAAAATGACTGTCAAAAACAGGGGTGCGACTTATACGCGAGTGCGACTTATATGCGAGTAAATACGGTAATTGAATCAGAAATTGAAATCAAATCAGTAATTAAATCAGTAATTGAATTATTACGAGAAGAATTTTGGAATTTTGATTGACGTCAACGATGGAGTATATTAATTACTTGATATTACATAAGTGACTTTGGTCTTTAGCAAATAACAGTACAATCAATGATTTTCATACGTTGAGTTGCCATCTGATCTTACTGAAAAAAAAACTTCAAAGGTGAGGCCCTATCATAAATTATGATTGTAGTTTTCATTTTAATTATGACTTCGTAATGGATACTACGATCTCGATAGCTCAAAACATCGCTAGGTTAACCCAAGGTCAGCGGTTGCCTACTCTTGAAGACTATTATCCCGTAGAATGTTGCAGTGACAATGAATTTAAGCGCTGTGGTCGATTGTTGGTAGCCAATCAGAAGGGATGGTAAGATCAGACGACAAATGCTGTTTTTTTTTAGCGAAAGCTGGATTTCTTAGAAATAATTTGGGCCACAAAATATCCATGAAAAAACCTTGACTGATTCATCTATCTATGGGATCTGCTATGAATGCTGTTTTTAAAAATATGACATTACTCATACAATATAGAAACTGTCATGGACCCTGAATTAAAAAATGCTATAAAATTGTTGACCAATGAAAAGCATGGCCCCAGAATGATTATAATTTTCGAAATGATCATTTATTCCAATACATGAACAGGGTTCGTTGTTGTTACGGAAATAAATTGAAATGAAAATTGGGTTTTGAAATTTACACCAAATAGTACCTTGGCTTTTTATCGTAGACTATCAACAAAAGCGGGTATTATTTCTCGGATTATTACATAGCCACATTTTCATCACATTATTCTATATTTGAAGTTGAATCTTTGTGATTGCCCGTCCGGCTGAAAGTGAGGGGTGGTGAAGCGGAGTGAGGAGAAGAGGGGAGGTGTTGAGTAGGAGGGAGGGGGGAGGTATGCACTTTATCTCGAACACACGCCTGATAACGCTGCGTGATTCACCGCGGGTAGGGTGAGACGGCTAGTTCCAGTGGACAGTATCACTGATGACAGCCGTATAGTTAGGCCTTATAGGACTCATCTTCAATTACCGGTCAATATTTCAATTTCAACCTCGGTAGTCTGCGAGGACAGTGGTAATGATATCTTTCAGTAAGTTCAATGCTCGCTGCTTACTTCACTAAAATACAATGTACCGGTAATAACACAATATAATAAAAGAGTGGTGTTCTCTTGACATAGCACACCTCAAGAGCAGGGCTTGGATTTTATACTAACAACAATGAATTACAGAAAGATGGACATGTTGCTACAGTAGCTAGCTCCTTCAGTAAATGTTCAAGTATAAAAGGCTGGAGTTACAGAGACCTAGGTAATTATTCTAATATTAGAGTGGATGTCATGGTGAGGGTCAAGGCATCCTTTTCAAGGTTACCATACATAGCTATTCTATGAATTCATGAATATCCCTTATTTTCATAAGGCAAACCTGTAGTTTATAATCTAGAAATTATTTCAGATAGAATTAGGCTCTCTCGAGTATTTCACCTTGGTTGATTCGTTAAAACAGAAACTATGTCGTCATCTCTGTGCATACATTACATATTTTTATACTCCAGTTATTGAGATGTTGATATTTTGTCTGTTTTTATGAATCTGCATTATCATTATCTCCCAATTGAAATTAATTCAGTACTGGTAGTAAATGAGCATTGTTGTAGCATTGCCTCATCAGCTTGATGGTACAGGTGAATGAAATCATAGGCAAGCCGGTAAATTTGTTTCTAATTGGCCCACGGTGGCGTTGTAAGATTTGAATGAATTTCAATATTATGCGGACAGAATGCTCAGTAGTACCTAATTTAGGCTATGTAGATATTCAATTATTAGTTCCAAGTTACTCAGATCCTGGTACAGTGGAACCTCTATTATACGTTCTTCAGGGGACCAGACTAAAAAAATGTATCAACATGAATAAGTTATTAATGAAACTATTCAACTTGTGGAGCTTATGGGTTGGATCGAACCTTATGATTGTGATAAATGTATAAATCAGAAACTTATAACAGAGGTTCTACTGTACAGGTATTGTAGACCTACTATTATTCACATACAAATATTTAGATATAGAAAGTAAATAATTATTGTAGGTTTAGCGGTATTTAGATTTAATATTTATATTTATACCATAGGAAGGTGGAGCTGGATGTTTTCTCACCTGGTTATTGAAATGAATTGAGACAAAGGATTAATAATGTATCGACGTGTATAACATATTCTTATCAAGTGTGAATATAAAAGTGTTGTTGAATTTGAAGAACCTGTTACAGTGAAACCTCTAAGCATCGTTCCTAGATCCATCGTTTTCCTGCTTGCATCATTCATTTTTTCTCACCCCACTCCTAAACAATCAATGTTAAATTTTCCTGCATGGGTAGTTTTATTTTCCTGGTCCCTTGAGAAATGGTGGATAGAGATTTCACTGTACTACTGAAATTATTACAGCCACCGTCATTTTGGCACCATGTATCCATTTGTAGATACATTGAAAAAAACTTGTATAGGCCTACTTTCACTTTTCTGCTACACTTTGGCCTTTCTCGTGACGTTAGTGGCTTGTGATACGGTTCCACTTATTCACGTTGTAGTATCACGCACTACGCGTCAAATTGTGTTGCGAGTTGAATCATTCACTTGAAAATGGAGGCACTACAGTGGAACCTCTTTGCAACGTTCCCTCATCCATTGTTTTCCCACTTCTATCGTTCATTTTGTTTCACCCCACTCCCATTTGACCACTTACGGTTTCCTGCGTGGATGGTTTATTTTTCCTGTTCCTCGGAAAACGATGGATTGAGGTTTCACTGTACTTGTTACGGTAATCAGTGACGAAATACTTTCTAGTAATGGGATAACACCATGATAGTGTGAGATTAACAGATGATAATAGGGTATCAAGTGTTTTTCTTTTTATACGCTTGCGGTCACATAGGCCCACATTTTTTTTAGATTCAAATTTGAATTCGGACTCCAGAATTCAAAATCAGACATTTATTTTTAAAAATAATTGAGAATTGAAATAATTTAAATGTATTGGAAAAATTGGCTCTGTGGTACCCCATCAAACAATAATATTGAATCCAGTTTTGATACTGATGAAGGAAATGAAAATGAATTCCGATGAAGTCTTTGAATATTCTCTTGAAATGCTTTTTGCCGTCAATAATTCCGATGTGGGTTGATTGACCACGTGATGTGAGCGCAAGCGTGTAGTTGTCAGCAACAAAGTGTGATAGAACCACATACTGATTGTGATGGCCACAGACACTATGTTTGATGGCCAGTAAGCAATGTAGAAAGCTTATAGTTACCAGGAAGACTGTACGCATGGACGATAGTCGATAGATATACTACCTCATGGTGTGTTGATGTTGTGGGATGAGAACGATGACCCAATTTTAACCTCCACTATTTTCCCTTGACTCTTGTACGGCTCGCATCCTGTAGTGTTGCAATCGAAGTATTAGTTATAACCGAGGACGGAGAATGAAACCAAAACCGTAATTTTAATAGAATAAACTTGAAATGTCAGTACAGAACAAAACTCTAACCGAAACTGATATTATCAGAAGACTGGGAATAAATCCATAGCTAAAATCTAAATTCTAATAATTGAAAAAATAAATTGGGAACAAAGCCGAAATCACCGTATCAAAAGATCGGGATCAAACCAAAATGTAATTGAAACTTTCAAAAGAGGAAAAAAGTCAAAACCATAACTAGTATTTCATAGTTGGGATTCAAACCAAAACCACAATTTCTTCACGCTCGGGAACGTATCCAAACCAAAACTTTCAAGATACACTAAAGGGAACAAAACTGAAACCATCTCAGTTCTTGCTTATTATGAAATACTCGCTGTGTACTGCTATAAAATGCAGGTTTATATGCCATCTACGTATATTTTCTATATTGGTACTAGTAATTATATTGTTACACCCGAAATTTGGATGCCAGGTTCCGAATAGATTTAGACGAGGGGTGTAGTCAATAATTTAGAAATAGTGGCGCTTACTTTTGAAAAGTGAGAGGTTGGTTGTAGGATCGTGAAGGTATAAGTGACATGAACAGTGATTTAAAGGACAATAGATATTTATTGATGGTGATTTAGAAACAAAACAAGATGATTAAAACAGTTGAAAAATAAATCTGAAGTTTGACGGAAAATGCATTTACAGCGGACCGACGATCTTACAATCCAGGAAAGAAATTAAAACGGTCAACTGGACCGTTACTTAGCCCACGGTGAAACTTTGCCCAGGAGAGTACGTAAACAAAAACAGTGGCACGCGCGAGATGTTGATTACAGCGGCTCGACTGTCTTCGTCTCCAATTATCTTCACAAGAGACCGAGTACTATCACACGCTCCTATACACACACCTCACTTGCTGTTGCTATGTGTCCGGTCTGTCGGTAGGGCCATTTACGCTGACCAGGTAAATGTATAGGTCATTCTCCCTAACGACAGACGTCGGAGCAATCAGTTGGATAGATGTTGATCAGTGGTTAATGGTCGATTAGAATAGAACAAACATTATGTATGATAAAAAAACAGTGGTCAACTGACTACTGTGACAATATTTGGTATAACCCTCGAGTCCCAAAATATTGGTCTCACCCGTGATCAAGAGATTTCACAATGTTCCACCTACATAGGCCTACCTAAAAAGATCTTGAGCTCTCGCCATAAGTTGAAATAAAAGGTCTAAACCACATTGACCCTATAAAACTCGTAACAAAATGAATGCATAAAGTTTGTAAATCATAAGTTGAAGGAAATTCAACAGCGGTAGCTGCCGCTTGCAGACATTCGCGACGAGATTGAAGTGGGCAGGGAAAGTTACTTCTGTTCTGCCTTAAGAATGAACTGTCGGTAGTATATCTATTGGACTGTTCAGACAAGGCTTGATCGTGCCAATCCTTCGTTGTCGAGCAATCAAACACCCCGTGTGAATGTGACAAGGTCAAGTGCCTGAATCACGTCAAATTCCAGATGAAGACAGGGTATCTATATTTCAATATAGAAATCATGTTGTTTTATGCATTACTGACCAATAGGAGAACAGTATTTTCAATTAGAGTGATCGATAATCACAACAAGGCAAATTGATTGAATATGGCCGCCTAGACAGAATAAAAAAGGAGGAAAATTAGTCTGACGATTGTTCTGACAATAGGCCCATACTTTTTCATACCATTTATATTTCATTAATTTTGCTAGCATGGCTCAAAATTATTAATACAACCGCTGCTGCTGTAGACTCGCCTCTATCGCTCATCATTCAGAATTTATTGATGAGCGTAGCGAAGTCTCCATCCCACTCTTATAGGGCTTTGTCTGTGTGTTTTTTTTTTTTTTTTTTTTGTAAGCACTCCACAGGTTGCAAGGGTTGACTGATCAACATGAAACTTTTTTTGTACACGCAAACTCATCCAACTGAGAACTGTATAGTTTTTGGGATGAATCGGTCGGACCGATTTTGAGAATCATCATCTCAAAGTTTCTAAAAACCCCATAAGATATGGCCGGGCAGAAAATGTTGAAAAATAAAATCTCTCCAAATGGAATGAAATTTTCTCTAAATGTGTATACATGGATTTTACACATTATTACGATTTTTTAAGCAATTCTGATCAGTCATTTTGAAGAAAAAAAATAAAATGACTGATAATAATCATAAAATATATAATAAAAATTGTGACAGAATTAAGTTGTCGAGATTCACTGCTTTCTAGATTCAAGACTTGACCAACAATGAAGTATTTTTTATATGCGTCAAGGTGTGTAGAACACCAGAGTCAATGAAGTGGCAAGAGTAGAACTACTTTAACAACTTTAATAGCTTATTCAGATATCAAGTTGTGTAGAATACCAGAGTCGATAAAGTAGCAAGGGTAGAACTACTTTAAGGACCTTTATACCTTATTGAGATATCTCGCTCATCTTACAACGCATATTTCGCGTTTGACTAGTAAATCACAATACCTGGACAATGTACAGACCCACTCGCAACCTGACAGTTTGGTCCTTGCGCGTGGATACTAATTCTCTATTGGTCTTCTCATCACAGTCATTTAGATTAGTTTCAAGGTGGCTGTGACTTCCCAGCAAGGCGGTGCCAAACTTGTGTCTGAATGCCCCAAAGCTTGCATCGCATTGCTCAGCAACATGTGATTGGATCGTCTGAACAGGCCATATTGTCCATGCAATAGGTGGCGAAACGTCTCAGTGGCAGTGATTAAGACTGATCTAGGAAGAGTCGGTTTTAGTTCCAGTATGTCGGTAGTCTAGATTCTAGAAGATATGCAGAGTAATGAATAGAGTCTAGATTCTAGAAGATATGTAGTGTAATGAATAGAGTCCAGATTCTAGAAGATATGTAGTGTAATGAATAGAGTCCAGATTCTAGAAGATATGCAGAGTAATGAATAGAGTCTAGATTCTAGAAGATATGTAGTGTAATGAATAGAGTCCAGATTCTAAAAGATATGTAGTGTAATGAATAGAGAATAGAGTCTAGATTCTAGAAGATATGTAGAGTAATAAATATAGAATAGAGACGAAGCGGTTCAGTTTCTGTGAAACAAATTGTGACGGCCATTATGTGTTGTTCTGGGTCGACGGCCCAGTATGTTTGCTGCCATGTCGATTGTTGAACGTTGCCGCGCATTAGTGGTCTCTTGTACAGTATACTTGAGTTGATACAATAGATCTAAATCTATCTTATGGTACTCTTATATTAGTTAGTTTTGATCCAATACATGTCATTATTGTTTTTTTTCTGGTTGGTTTAACCTTTCATAATTTATTTAGATAGTTTGCTGAACCCTTACTTAATTCATCACTTTGGAATGGAGTTGGTATCTTGACGTATCTAAACGGTATTGGCTTCTGCACGCATAGCTCCTCATCTAGGACACCATCGAGCCAGAACTTGGTAGAAATATGAAACATGATTTCAACATGCATTGTTGTAACAACCAAAACGACATGCGACCTTCTATACATGATGAATGTTTTTCCACAATCTTCCATTTGATTCTGCTGACAAGTTGATCCTGGTTTGTTCAGCGCTAACTCCAAGCCAATCAAAGTTCTAGCGCAGCTCGAGCCAAATACCAAGCAATTATTGACTTGGTGACGGTCCAGTATCGATGTAGTGATACCAACCTATTTTATCATAGAGAAGGTGCTCCAACCATGAAGTTTTACTCTCCAACTCACATACTGATCACAGGGAAGGCATTTCTGGTTTCTTGCAGTCATTTCAGAGCCAATTATCCCGATTGCCTGTCACGATTTAGGGGATTCCCTTGTGAAATAGAAGTAAATAAAAGTGGCTACGGTACCGGTGGCTTTGTTGAACAAACGGAATCTATTATTCTCGTGATCCATTGGGCCGTGTATAGCATTGTTGTTTTAAATAGTTCGATATAAAAGTGATGGTTGCGCTACAGGCAATTGGGATGATGCGACTCGGATTCTGACCCCGGAAATATTTCACTTTCAAGACCCGAGTTGGGTCACCTCCTTTATATTATGATAAAATAGGTTGGTATCACTACATCATGGTGCTGTTAGACATGCCATGGGAGTCCATTTACTGGAATATTGCTGTTCTTGTGATCACTTTGAAATGGTATGAGATATCAAAGTTATTGTAGGCTACTCCAATAACACGTATCACTTCAATGCCTCCAGATTGTGTTGGACGTATTCAACTTTCACCGTATTATTTTCATAGCTATACAGCTACGTGGGCCCTACATGTTTTTCTAGTGGGTTACGTGTGGAGATGTTGGGATCGAAGCCTTTGAATTATAGTACATAATTGTTGGAAGGTATTAAAATTATCTGTATTTCTATTATATTACAGTGAAACCTTTATACATTGTACTGTTGTATTCAGTCTTTATTGTTGCAATAATGTATAATATAGTAATATATGACAGATTATGAACTTATAATATAATGGTCAATATACAATTAATGTTACAATTAGGTGAGGTTCACACTTGAAAAGGTTATCTTCTAGCCAAGCATAGTTCCAGTATCCATAATTTTCTTGCCTCCATGAATCATTTGGTCCCAACCTAGACCTATATAACCTTTTTTTTCCAATAACATTGAAACTTGATACAAAATCATTGTTCCCCAATTAAGGCTATGGATGAAAGATGGGATCGTTTGGATGGGGGGGGGGGGGGGGGGGGCACCACAAGGGCGACTTACCACCCCAAAATAACCGCTGTTGAATTTTCCTGAATTGATCATTTTCTTGCGCTGATGATTCATTGTTTCCTGGTCCCTTGAGAAATGATGGATAGAGATTTCACTGCTATATTTTGTTACGGTGTCTCTCGACTGTGTCATTGACCAACCCTTTCGGGCTTGTGATGGCGGTGACGCACGGGGATCGGACGGAGATGAGGTCAGGACCAGTGTAGGCAGTGTAGCTGGGTACTTGGTCGTGAACGGACCTTACTGTATCGCTATTGAATAAATAAGTAATAACTAGCCTGAGTGTGTTTGACCTCACCTGTTCATACTCCCATCACGCTTCATGGATACAGTAAGGTCCGTTCACGACCAAGTACCCAGCTAAACTGCCAACACTGGTCCTGACCTCATCTCCGTCAGATCCCCGTGCGTCACCGCCATCACAAGCCCGAAAGGGTTGGTCAATGACACAGTCGAGAGACATCGTAACAATTTCAATACCTCATTCCGGTCAAAAATCACACACTAAATTGACTTCCATGCCTTCCATGCCATTTTGAGCCTTGCATTAATTTGCCTTGAAGCCAGTTTTACCAACTAGATTAAACAATAATTAGAAAAACACTTTGTTATCACCCTTGGTTTCATGAATTATTTTCATACTTCAAGTGATAATCAACCAATTATTACTCAACTATCGGTTGGTATAACTGGCCGTTAATTCTTCTCATTAGATAGCCTATAGACTGAAAACATTGCATACCATTTGATATCTGGAGTTTTAAGATAAATTAAGCTAGTGTTACAATGTACTACACGTGTGATCACATGAAATGTCCATTACAATATTCAAATTTCAATATGATTCATGCATATCTTACTGCTAATGTTCAAATTGACTGTACTCGGAGTGCATACAATGCATCGTTTTCCTGCTTGTATCATTCAGTTTTTCCCACCCTACTCCCATATAATCAATGTTAAATTCTCCTGCATGGATGGTCGATGGTTTTATTCACCTGGTTCCCTGAAAAACAATGGATGGAGGTTTCACTGTATTCATATTGCCTGCTAGTTTTCGTGTACAGCGTCAGGAAATCATCTTCTGTGCACGGCTAGATAAACCTCTTTATGTAACTACAAGTGTATATGTATAATAAGAAATATTGGATAATGTGTAGACCGAAGAGAAGTATAGACCAACCATTTATTTTAATTACTCAAAAAAGATACTGTATTGTAGTGGTACAATAAAGTGTGGAAATTCATAATTGATGTACTTTCTGAATACCTAATACAGTAGAACCTCTTTAGTACAATTTTCACCTTGGTAAGTTTTATTTTTGATCCCATCTATATACTCCCACATGCTGAATAGTTCCTTTAGGTTTTTCACTTTGGTAAGTTTTCTCTATCTATTCCCTGAAAAACGTACTAAAGAGGTTCCACCGGAATCTTCTCCCTGTGTTATGTGTTATCCTCTTTTCCACAGTTTGTTGTTGTACACAGCAGTTCAAGGTTTTGAGAGTTTGTGTCAAGCTGAAGTAAAACATTGGAATAAATGGTTGAAATGAATATGGTTGAATAAGGAAACAAATAATTCATCTAGTATTTTTGTATAATTGGTACAATTTATTTGATTGATATGCTTCACTCTAATAATCAGTAGCATAAATACATGTAGTTTAATATATTGTAATTACTATCATACCCTATTTTATTTTAAAATACTGTATGTACTCTATAAAAACAATCATTATTACACATTACATATTTCTTACACATACACATTTGATTTCATTTGTAATTACATTTGTGATACTCAAGTTTGTATTCACACTGGGTGGGTCCAAGGCCTAATCTCTAACTTGAACAATACTAGAGGTCCGAACAGAGATCACATTTAAGTTTACTTGTCTATAGTCAATCTGCTCTAAGGTTTACTGTGACACATGATGGCACTTGGTATCACTTTCCAAGTCGCAACAATGATTGTAATCGAAGATTATTATTGTCTATACAGTGAAACCTCTATCCATCGTTTTTCAAGGGACCAGGAAAATAAAACCATCCAGGAAAATTTAACATTGATTATATGGGAGTGGGGCTAGAAAAAATGAATGATACATTCAGGAAAACGACAGATTCGGGAACGATGCAAAGAGGTTTCACTGTACTTATAGCCTTGCTTTTGTAGTTGTCTAACATAACAAACACAAAATCAACAAACATACTTATATATTATATATAGGCCTATACGTAGATGTTTTTTTAGCGTCGCCTATGATTTTTTAGGAAGGAATTTTACGATTGGAAACAACAACATATTTTGAAAGCATTGAATGTTCAACTTTGCTGCAAGTTTCTGTACAATGCCAGAAGCTTTTACAATATCAAGTTGGTAGACCGTGTCCATCTCTTCATGATACAAGTACATGATGAGTGACATTAGATACTCTAGCTGCAAGGTCTACCTTAGAGCAGACTTATTAGACCGTAATTACGTCTTGACCATGCTCAATCACTGGGACTCAAGGCTACACATTCTCTAGCACCTACTTGTCATCATTACACACAAGAATTCATCAATTGTTTCACTTTTGAGTCTGGCCTACGACTTCTGATTATTTTAGAATGATCATTTGGGCCTTTTAACATGATGATTGAGAAATAATGTGAGAGTAACATCAAAATTGGAACATAAAATATTCAAGTGAGCTGCACAACACTGAAATTTGTCACTGCGGGGAGAATAAATATTTTTTCAATAAATTGTGGTAACAACAGCGTTTTTAATTATATTCATGAATATTTATATAAAAAAGAAATGTCAACGTCGATGCGCAAGCCATATGCTGGTAGTCATCTGATTCATAAATAGAGAATGTATGAACATCCCCAATTCAATTGTAATCATCATCATCAATCACTAATTAAAAATATGCCATTTTCATCAAAAATCTTTCGGAAAAATTCTCCCTACCTTTAGGAGCAAATGTCAGTACAAGGATGCCCTTTAAAAAGCATCACAGCATACCAATTATTCAACAATTCCTCAAATCACTATTTAATATTCTATACAGCAAGCTGAAACATACTTCACATTTCAATAAGTTTGTCCACATTCACCATACCACTAGTCTCGACAGTCTTGCCCAGCGATAGAACACGGTCGAAATGAATGTTTAAATCCGTAATAAAAGTACAATTATCGGGTAAAAGTCGCATTACGTCAAGACGAGTCTATTGGGTATTTAACGTGAATAACAGTGGTTTTGGAAGCACACAGTTGGGGATTGACACAAGAAGTTACAATAATCGTAGAGAAGTAACACCGAGAGATGCATCTACGGGCTATTACACGAGTGAGTCGGCAGCCGTCGTTCTAGCAGCTGTACGCATGCTTGGCCACGCTACTGGCTGTCACTGTACTTGTTGCGAGCCACTTCCTTCTTTTCACTGAACTGTAGGTATAAGATGATGTTTGGTCAATAATGTTTGAGATGGGTTCTTCTTTTCCAAACTAGAAGACTGAACTCATTTCAAACAGAATTTATTTGATGTAGACTTAACTACGCAAACAGCTGCTAGAAAGCAGCTCCCAACCCGCTTGTGTTATTACGACTTCCACGGCCATGTTCCAAAACATGGCTGCCCGGCCCAATTTAGGAACCATATGGAGGGCTGCCTCCGAAAGTAATCAGCATCAATTCTGTACTCTTGTTGCTTGTAAACGGCTATCCATGCAACACAGTACTAGGAAACAAGATGGCCGCCATGTTTGGTTTGTACGAGCCAAGCATCGCTCGCTGTCGAAGCTTCATCTCTCCCCGCTACTTCTCTACGCAATCATCTACGGTTTGGGACGCGACACGATCGACGTCATGATGTCGAACATAGTTCAGGTCTATGTTCGAGGTTGTATTTATTTCCAATTGACAGATTGATAACATGAGCCAGCGTATTTCCAGTTTCTATCCTGGTCTTCTATCAAATGAGTTAACTAGTTACACAATAGTTGACGTGAAATTACAAGGGTTCCCATCTCACAATAACAAATACGTGAATGAATATAATATCTAGTAGCTCAATCTTAACAGACGCTACGTAACTTTCAGAAAGATTGTCGATCAAAATTTCAGTGCGATTCCTACCTGTGAATATTACAAATTCAATTTTTTATATCTAATCAAGTACAATACTAAAAGAATCAACATCACATCTAAGACACATTAGCAATCTCTGGGAGAGGAACCAATGGCAGGCAAATGACTCTTTCCGACCAATAAATGGTGAGCACCTACACCTTGATCACTACGTACTACATATCAAGGTATCTACAAATGATTAATATATGATGGGATTCAAGTCTTTCTAATATTCTAAAGCACGGTACACACGGAAAACTCTAGTCATCACAATTGCCAACTGGCACGGTCAATCGGACACTCAATTGTGTGCAATCACTTGTCGCACAGTACAACAGACGTAGCCAATCGGGAATGAGTAGAAATATAATAGAAGATCAAATCTAAATTGATTATAGAAGCAGACGATCAACATGACGTCAATCATTCTCCAAAATCTCATTGGTTGTTTACCGCTAGTCACCCGATTGAGTTGATGTTTTCAGAAGCTATCATCACCATCAAACTACAGTTAACAGCGATTGAATTGGAGTGACGTTGAAACGATCAATTGCAGGCTAATTGGCTCTGTCAGTTGACGATTGTGACAACTGGAGTCATCAGTAACTCTGCTCAACATATTGTCAGCTCTACGGTTCACCTGACAAGTCTTCATACAATCAACAATGCGTTTTCTGGTTGGAAAGTTACGACATTTCCACCCATGTACCAAAATTTGTGTTTACAACTACTTTTCAGACAAGTGGGAACCCTGTTTACAAGGTCACTGTGCAATTCTATTGTGTAGGAAGACTACGGAGTAAGAATCTGTGCTAATACTAAGTTACAGTCTAGTTTGAAATGTTTCCGATCATTGCTATCCTGTACTCGTTTGATATTGCCACACACGGCTATCAGAGACAGTTTAATTACCGTATTATCATCATATAGTTAGAGTATCTCTGATGAGATTGTGATCAAAATGATGCTACTTCCTATAACATTTTGATTACTTTACAATTTGACATAATAATAATACTGTACTATTTCAACATCTCTTCTGTACAAATGAAGAAGTATAATTATATATTCCCTCAAATTGGGATATAATTCATATTCATGTTAGGGTCTATACTGATTGTATGAAGTTACGTATTACAGAAATATGTTACGGGAAAATAGCTTTCATCTTAAGCAATAATACAGCGTGCCGGTAGTTTTGTATATACGAAGAAATTCGACTCTTGAGTAGGTTGCTACCACCTGATATTGCTTAAGGAGTCTTGGTATACACTTTGATAGCAAACGCTATGAACTATCCTCAAGAGTTTGTCAAACAGTCACAGTTACTGTTGTTCGACACACATGGTTGTCTCTAGTTACAAGTTGCTATGGCAACGCAGTCTATAAGAGATGTGGTGAGCGGTTAAGAAAAAGAGATGAAATGGGCCAACGACGCAGATGGAGAGAAAGCAAAGTGAAGCAATGAAATGATCGTTGGATAAATACGAGTTCCGATAAAAGCAAATTAACATCATAATAAACAGAGGACAAAGAAATTGAGATTTGAAAAGAGACAGAAAAGAATTGAAGAGAAAAGATACAGATAACAATAAGGTCGAAGATACCGTTCCCCAATGCGAATCTTTGAATTGTTGATTGTTTCTCAATTTATTACCTTAACATTTTTGACAGTTTGAGTTCCACTGAAATTGATGATTTCTAGGGATGTGCGAGTTTTAGAATTCGACTTCAAGTCGTATTCAACTTCGTATTTCAGAGAAAATGACAAGTTTCAAGTTCGAGTTCTGAAAACAAAAAAAAGGTTGGGCCAAAATTCGCATATCAGTAGCATTCTCTGGATTCTGAAATTCAAAAAAAAATCACTTCAATTTTCAAATCAGGAGAAAAATCAAAAAAATTAAACTCAACATTTTCAAACAATTTGAACTCGAACTCGAAACTTGGAAATTTGAGTGCGTCACACCCCTGATAATTTCTTCTGGGATGGTAAGATCGCCCTTCTGATGCCCCGTCCGAACAATGATCGTGTAGACTTTCAATATGATTTAAAAAATGCAGAGGCAAGTCTAATTTGATCAACAATTTAACATCATTCAAATTCGGTAGCCATTTTGTCTCGATTGATATCTTGTAAAAATATAACTACACTTGCGGTCATGTAGAGCATTTTTCCAAAATGAGAAAGAATCCTATCCATATCTTTCTGCTATTTTTTTTATACCTGCGTGGATTGCACATGGACAACTAGTTTCACTGCAAACGATGTGAATTTTGTTCAGAAAACATTCTAATGTTGCTAGATCAGTCACTTTACGTGAATGCGAGTGTGCATTACTTTTCTTCATTGACATCACAAATAACATCAATCGACATTTTGTTCAGCATACATATGTACTATGTAGTAGCAAACATAAGTAATACTACACAATTCACCGAGATGTATTGTCGCAAACTTGGAATTCGCGATGGAAAAATTGGCATGAGAATCAATTTTCACTGTTGCTACAATTATTTTCTATCATTGTTGTTTCTTATAGTAATGGCTAATTATTGAACACAACCATTAGGTTAACTCCGCCTAGTTGTCATGGCTGTACGTAACATGAATTATACTCACGCCCACATCTCAGAAATAACTCACGCTCAACGAAACATTCATACTTTTAAGGCTACTTGTAGACTTTGACTAAACAACTAATTAAGTATATAACAATTAAATGAAGGCCCATTTCCATGGCTTGCGGTAGGCGGCTAGCGTTTTCTTTACTGGTCAACCAGAAGGTCGTAGATACTGTCGCTAGAACTTTTTGCTCGCCCGCTTTGGAAATAAAATGCCAAGGTCCAATTTCCTCACTCATGTAAGAAGTAGGGTTATGTTGCAATATCACGGCCAAATCACTACTTTTCGAATATTCATCATTATTGTATTTGGGTGCCACATAATACAATGCTAAAAATCACTTCATTGCCTGAATTCAACTTGGGTCATGTATTTGAATGGATAAATCAAATCTCAGAATTGATGCAAGGAAATGCGATTTTGTGAATATCGCAGGTGGCGGGTGATTTTTTTAAACGTCTTCGCCTGCCGCAAGCCATGAAAACGGGCCTCAAGTGTAATAATCAAAGTCACTCTGGACAAACACTTGATAACAATTAAGAATAATTAATACAATTCAACAGGTAGGCCTAGTTCCTACAAGTGCTTGAATTACCAATGTGGGATTAGCTAGAACAGCCAGTTTGAAGTGATTATTACCATGGTGACCCATGCTAGTTTTCACAACTCTCAGATAAAGGCTAAAGGTACGTTCGGTGAGCCACGCCATTTTTACCGGCCGGCAATCTTGTCGGGTGCCGTAGGACATCAAATGATTTGTCCCGTTCATACTACCACGGCAAACGATTGGTATTACCGCGGACTCAAGGCAATTATATATCGAATCGATGGGAACACCACGGCAACGTCGACAGTGATCGAGCTCGACAGTCGATAGTCTGTACGCAAAACAAACACGTGGCCGTGATATCGTTTACGTCACCACGGCAAGTCTGTCAGCCGACAAAATGTTCATCTTAGACCAACTTTCAAGGTCACAGTGAACGACAAGCCCGATAAGTCTGTGATTGGCTCATTCATTTTGACGGCAGGACAAATTCGTGCTGCCGTGGCTCTATGAACGTACCTCAAGTGTACTTGATAATACCGGGCCTAAGTGAACGAATAACATATGAATATGAAACGTTCGTTTCAGAATCCTACTGATTGGTTGCCGCATTCTTGAAAAAACACTCAAGTAATATTTTTGTACGATGTCTATTAAAACATATCACTTTAGAATATATTGACAAAACATAATCTACATCACAGAGCTTCTAAAGGTAGCCTACTTTAAATCTTAATTTCATGAGAAGGCCTACAGAAAAGTCACTAGAAAAGAAATATTCAGTTGTCATGGTCGACTTGTATCTACGGAAGTTGGAAGCTGACTACCAATATGGCAAACGCAAATATCTGGGACAATCGTTTTCCAGGACGTGATTTACAATCAGAAACACTACTACATGTTTCAGACCCGTTTAATGAATGAAGCTGCAACAAGTTTACTGAAATCTTTTACACTTATTCAGTTGGTAGACAACCTTCTTGTTCCAAGGATACAAATGCAAGTATCAATGTTTGATTGTATTGTTTTGTTTTTGTTTGATATAAGATTCAGTAGAATTTGCTCAATTACGTTCTGCAGAATCGGAATTTCCATAACCAATTGGTGAGAACGACAGCACTTTACAGTTATACCATACAAAAGATTTCCGTAAGACGAAAAAAACAGTAAATTTACTTTTCTGACGGGTTTGATTCCTAGGTTTTATTGATAACACTTTCATTTTAAGAGTATTTATTGGTCAAGCTTGTAACCATCAATCCAATTATACTACAGAGCATCCTGTATCTCCCAGCGGTTTTTGTTGGATCCATCAAAGAGTCTCACTGCAATGTTAAAAGACATCAAAACTCAATAAAAAAAATATAAAAATACCAATACCAACTACACCCTACAAAATGGAATGGATTTCTACAACGAAATTCATTCAGGATCAAAATTACCAACACGAATATAAGTAATCACCACGGTTCACTTGTTTACGCAAACAGAAGATTATGACTAACGGGTTTCTGAATAGCGGGTTTCAGATAAGTATATATATATACGCCGCACATGTTTCTAGCTTCACGCGGGCTCTACGGTGAGGGAGACGGCATGTTAGCTACGCAACTAGACCTATGGCAACTAGAAAAATTGGGGGCAAGCAAAATAATACTGACATTATGATTGGAGCACAAAATATAGAGGACACTGACTAAGCATATAACAAGGTCGGGAAACGGTAAATAGGCAAACCGATTCACACCGAAACGGTTCAACAAATGAGTGTATATCACAACAATTCAGAAACACTTGAGCAGAACATTTCAACGCCAGCCATTTTAAATATTCATCGCCCACGTTCAAGCAAGGCCTTGGTTCAAGGTTACCTAGAGCAAGGCCTTCTATATTAATACAATAATATAGAAGGCCTTGCCTTGAATCGGTTTTACAAGTTTATCAATCGTGAATGAATGAATATTAGGGTTTTAAGGCGCATCGACAGCGAGGTCATTTAGCGCCTGTCGAAATAAGTTGCAACAAAAGGTGAAAAGTGTGATATATGGAAGTGAAATTTAGATGAGAACACCTCAATACATTAAACCAATCGTATTGAGATGTCCAATTCACTTTCCAAACTGAATTGGAACTGAAGTGTTTTACACCAAAACCAACAGGTATATCATCATCTGTAAACCGTTTCAGCGTGAATCGGTTTGCCTAAACCGTTTCCCGACTGTGTGATATACGTAGTCACTGTTGTCTGATTATTAGACGAGGATTAGCTACGACCTCCATGCCACTTTGTGTTTCTTTCTGTTCGCACTGCAGAGGTCACTCAGTTCAACTGATCGCACTTGGTGAGAAGGGCCTGGGCGGCAATACAAATAAAACAAAGTCAAACAATACTGTAATGATTCCCTGTGAAATTTGCACAGCCGAGCAACTAGGCTACAAAAATGATTCCTCAAAATATGATCCGTGAAGGAGTATAGTATTAATTCATGTGAGGCGCAGTTTACGAATTGATAGTTAGTGGACTAGGCGATAGTTAGCATGTTAACCTGATATCACCCTTGGTTATGTATGTTATTTTCATACCTCAACTGATAGTAAGCAGATCAGTACTCGAAAGTAAGATTCGTAAAACTGGCTCTTGATGATATTCTGATCGCTGAAATTAATTAAACTGGAAAATATCTTCTGAATAATATAATACTTCAATTCAGTACACACAATCTGTCTACTGTCTACGGAGCACGAGGTGAAACCGCCGCCCCTAGACGTCCAACAAACCGTCTTCTCACCTTCCGCGTGGCCTCTCTATGCAATCCGACTGCCTCTCGTGGTCAACAACCAACCTCCTCCGCCGCACGATTACCTCCGCCGCACGACCAAGCAACACAGGCTCCAGAGCAGCCAGAGGCAGGCAAACAGCGACGCCGTCAGCAGAACGCCAACGTACACAAACAACTGCACAAACCGTTGTGGCAACCACAGCACAGAGTACCACATCAGACCGTTAGTCACATCTGGAAACAAACCAAAATGTCATTTTTATTCAATATTGAAAATTGGTGAATCCATCACTTTCTCAGAGAGAGAGAGAGAGAGAGAGAAAACGCATGCCCCAGCTGTAGGCTTACTATACAGACCCGAAACATTGAAAACATTTTCATCATTTCAAATTATTTTAATTCTTATTTTGATAATTATTTAGGACGTGGGCCCTAGCGACGTAAACACTAACTGTTTGACAGTTTGACAAGGGTGAGCAGCTTAGTTTTATTGGATGTTTCTTGGAGTCCTGACTGAATGCTATGAATACGATGAGATGGAACCTCATAATGTGTCATAATAATTGATGAAAACACGTTGATAACTCTTATAGAGAGCTCGATGACAACAACATTGGACTATGATTCAGGTTTCAGCATCAGGATCCTGGCAAATGTCTGAAAATATATAAAGCAAGGTTTCCAGTTCCAATTTTTTCTTGCCGGCCGGCACGATATCGGTACGGTTTTTGTCATGCCTGTTTCCACTTCCCTGCACCATAACATTTTCGTGACGTCATAGCCATAGCCTTCATTACCTTCAACTCACAGGCTTCTTAGAATGTGAGGAATGTGAGTTTAACTTCTGGTAAAATTGTAGTTTCGGAAGACGAAAGTTGGAGTCGAGTTAATAACCACGACACCGAAACGGTGTCGTGAACCGCCATGTTTTCAGGTGAATACTGGCTTGTGATTGGCCAGTTTGAATAGTATTTATGAAAGAATGAAAAACAATCTTGAATTGAATTCTTGCTAACCGATCCAAACAAGAAGATTTTCGATACGAATCCGACCGCCTCCGTTGCAAACCGCAGTTCTATTATTTTTATATTGGGTTTTAACGACGCACTATAATGATAACTAAGATCTATTGGCGTCGAATGAATGATTGATGAGATGATGGGATGATGAGATGAAGGTTTCTTAGGTATGGAAAGGATCAGCCTAGACTAACAGAGGGAAACCACGAAAAACCCCTGTAGAGATGGATGGTGGCGGGGATCGAATCGGATCCGATATTTGTCCTTCACCTCCCGGATCACACGAAGCGAGTGCGTTAAGCACTAAGCCTCTTCTGCCGGTACCGCAATCGTTTCCCACTCACCGATGACGGCGGCGCCGTACCCGACGTCACTGGTCCCCATCCGATAGTTGCACGTGGGGACCATCACCTCGTGCACGAGTATATCGTTGAGTCTGAACTTCCATATCGGCCCCTCATTGGGCAGCATCGCCTTGACGAGCTTCTCGTCCCCGGTCGTGACGTCCGCAGTGATACGGATAGACTTGTGGTGGTGGCCGGAGAAGATCAGCTGCGGACGGAGCTGCTCCACGGCCTGCGTTGGCCAAGGGAGGAAATAGTGCGGTTAATGTACTGTTCACACCGAGATGCATTGAGGGTTGCGTTAGCCGAGGGAGGAAATAGTGCGGTTATTGTACTCTTCACATCGAGATGTATTGAGAGTTGCGTTGGTTTGCGCGTCTCTTATGGTGGACTTGACTCCATATCCTACCAATGGTCAAAATGTACCAATGTACCAGCCAAATCTATGGGGATACCATAATATCATAGTTGTAGGGAGGAGGAAAATGGTGCAGTTATTGTACTGTCATGGAATTTGATTAGTTAAGCATTTTTACTAGTTTATTATTTTGTTTAGTTCTTTGTTTTGTCAAGTTATTTTGTTTATTATAACTTGTTTTCAAACAATAATAAAATAATAGTTTGAACTAATTACCAGTTCAAAACTCGAAATGATAAAAATTTGAATCATCAAAATTAATTAACATTGATATCCCCATACCAGCCGCCGGAGTCTTTTATCTAGTTCGAATCAGCGCGAAATTCGAATTGACCGAGTTTGAATTATTGCCGGTTTACTGTAATAGGCCTACTTTGCATATATATTTTATTTCTCTCATTTTATTATTTCAATATGTTATTTCCTTCAATATTCAATTCCTTGAATTTTCAATTTTATTATTTCAGTAGGCCTATGTGGTTTTAGTTGTGGTCATTATCTTAGTTCAGGCTGGTGATAAGGCACATGTTGTTACGGGGCTTGCTCTATTCTTACCACTAGCGGTAGGCCTACAATACATTCAAAACTTATGTACAATGTATTGTGAAATCAAAAGTAAATGAGAATAATGATTGAATAATAATGACGATAATAATTTAATATCGAGAATGAATCAAATATCAATGATATATCAATGAATATCAAATGAATAAAGAGCCTGAAAAATCATCCTACTTGTCTATTCTATGCGCGTTTAGCCCAAGTCAGGTCATCAGTGGTCAGTCACTTGTTGACACTTTGAGTGAGTGTTTCGACAATCGGGTAGAAAGTAAATCCTCCCTTAGTAGGAGCTTGGGCCCTATCGGAATAATTACAGACTCACTCTCACAATAACTCCGTATATTTCAATATGGTATTCTCAGTAGGCCTATCGTTTACAAATTCTTGATTGAACAGCAACCCTACAAATTAGAGGTCGTACAAGTTTGAGAGTTCAAGTTCAGAAAATAAAGAGAAGAACAAAATGCTTAGGACGAGGTTTGCATATTAGTAGCATCCTCTGGACCCTAGAATCCGAAAAAAAAACATTATCATGTTCTATATTCGGGAAAATAAAGGTACCGGTAGGCCTACAGAAAAATTGTGAAAGAACAAAATATCGAACTCTTGAAATGTTTGAATTCAGCTAGATTTGAGCTCAAACTCGAAAATTCGAGTGCTCGCACATGTCTACTGAAAATAATACTCGATTAGAGAAATGAGTGATGTTTGTCTCACCTGTTTGACGAAATCTGCCGGCAGGAAAAGCAGTGGCAAGTGACTCAGGATGATTCTAGTCGTGTTGAAGTAAATGTCCAGTGGCTTCGGAATGCCGTGAGTCAATTTGTTCACCTGCGTGTACGGGAAAAAGATTCAATTGAAAATGAATGTTGGTAAAAGACTTGCACTCATTTATTATTATTATTTTCATACAAATTATATTGTATTCATTGACGTAGGCCTACTGTACTGATGAGTGAAATCTATCGTTGAATAATAATTGTTTATTGTTCATTGTGGGCTCACGATTTCATCGGACACAAATAGATTGTATAAATCAGGTCAGAACACAATTAATTAAAAACTGAAGATTAAATTTTATGTTCAATTTATGTTAAGAGGCTGGAGGCACTTGTATTTCAAGCCGCAAACTCTCACGGCCGTAATTTTTGAGATATCAATATGATTGATTTTGCATTCTGTTAATAGTTGAAAAACGGAGGTTATCGCATTTACAGAATTTTGAACAAAGAATTTGTAATTTTTCAAATTCTTCAAATGGGAATTGAAAAAATTTCTAAGTCACGAAAACCTAGATACATATTTTTGAATACCGAAAAAAATATAGACTGTGAAATATATCAAAAGTGTAAGTAAGGGAATTAACGGCGTTTACGTGAATATGAGTTCGGCGGGCTAGTCTATGGGTTGCGCCAGCACTTGATGCATGTTAAACTCGAGTCTGAAGCGAGCGAACAACGAGCCTGTGTAGAGCGCCTGCGGCCTCTTAAGGGTTTGAATATTCGTCAATATCATGATGGCATTTCTTTATTAGGTGGTGCTAGACTGCTATCTTGAATTGAGTCAACTCTAGTGATTTTATTGCAGCTGGTAAGTGATTGTATTATCGTCTGCATGACTGCAAGACGCCGTTTGACGTTAGCTTTAAGCGGCAGAACTCGTGGGCAATGCCTGTTGCATTCCTAGTATTGTAGCAATGGTGACTGTTATTGTTGAAGAGAGCTGCATTAATCTTGGTGAAAATACAAATAGCTTGAATGTACAGGCATGGAAAGGGAAGAGTGTTTTGCTCCTTGTACGCTGACCTACAAGATTCTCTTGAGCTCATTGATAGCATCGAACAGATCACTCGCTTCTGGGATTGGAAGACCTTGATGCTTTGTCAAGCCGAGCCCCAAAATATGATACCATATTGCAGAGTAGACTGAAAAGTGATGAATGAGATGAAAGGTTATTTCATTAGGATGTTTTTGGATCTGGTGAGAAGGAGTCGGTTGTGGCCTGCAGTTGAGGAACCATCCCAGTAATAGCCTCGATGACAGAGGGGAACCACGACAAGCCACTGTCAGGGTGGTTTATAACCTCGGTCTCCTGAGTGACGGTTCACTATGCTAGTCACTCAACCACTCGTCTCAGTAGGAAAATAATGTAAAATGAAATGAAATAATAATAAAATAATAGGGACTATGAAGTCATTTTACTATCGGATGTTTTAGACAAGGAAAGAAATCAGTCCTTGGCCTCGGAAGAGCTTGAAGTTTTCCTAGACTCTATGGACATGCAAATAGCTTTTCTTTGTCTCACGGAAACATGGCTTAGGGTTGGTCAGGAAGAGATGATTATCTTAAATGGCTTTAAGTTAGCAGCGAGCTACGCGAGAAGTGAGAGAAGGGGAGGTGGAGCTAGCATCTATTTACGAGAGGCTGATATGATCAAGTTTAAGCCCCGTGTAGTAAAATCTGTGGAAGGAACATTTGAAGCTTGCGCTGTAGATATAATTGAGGAATGTCCATATACTTTGGTCAATATCTACCGCCCACCTAACCAAGGAAATCTGAAAGATTTTCTCATTGAACTAGAGACGCAACTAGGTGTCATCAAGAAAGCAAATAGACACATAATTGTATGTGGTGATCTCAACATTAATCTCCTGATCCAGGCCGAAAGATCACAACTTGAAGAGATCACATTGAGTCTAGGGCTATTCATTCTGGATTTTGGCGAAACCAGAGTCACTGCTCACTCTAAATCTACACTCGACATTATTATCTCAAATTGGAGAGAAGTGGAATTTGCTTGCAACATCGACCCTGGACTATCCGACCATAGTGGTCAACTTATTAATATCCCAATAACTTTTTCTAACGAAGGGTATAAACAGCCGAGGAAAACTGCGATCATGAGAAGGAGGTTTCCAGTTGATGAGGTTCAGTCCTTTATCCTTGACTTAGAAGCGGAGAACTGGATAGAAACCGTGAACGGCTCTTCAGCGGACGAGAAATACGATGCATTTCTTCACTCGTTTCTTCTACTATTTGAGAAACACTTCCCTAAGAAACTGGTGAATCAGCGAGGCAACACAGCTAAAGGATGGGTTACACAGGACATACGATTGATGTGTAAACAAAAAAGATACCTAAGCCATTTATTGAAGTCAGGAGGCTCGCCAAACACAAGGTCTCGTCTCAAGGAACTAAATAGGAGATTAAAAGTTGAAATAAAAAATGCAAAACAACTTTATCATGAGAATCTTATCCTGAAAGCGGACAACAAGCAAACTGCCTCTTGGCATCTAATCAAAACGTTGACTGGTCGAGGAAGGAAAGCGACAGAGCCTACTACTCTTATCAATAACGGAGTTGAGATAACGGATCAACAGGAAGTAGCCCAACTTTTCAATAAGTACTTTTTATCGGTGGGGTCAGATACTACATCCCTAGCTACAGCTTGTCCACTGTCAGCGGATTCAAGTTTATCCTACCTGAGAGAAGCCTGGCCTGAAAGCCCAGTAGTTTTCAAGAATCCCATTATTACGCCGGAAGATATACTGAAGGTTATAGACAGTTTCAAACCCAAAATGTCAACAGGTTGGGATGATGTACCCATGGCCCTCGTCAAGCGCGTTGGAGCGTGGATAGCAGGTCCCCTTGCACACGTGGCCAATTGCTCTTTTTCCACTGGCAAGTTCCCCTCTAAAATGAAGCTATCAATAGTTAAACCCCTACACAAGAAAAGTGTAATATCTGACTGCTCTAACTATAGACCAATAGCCTTGATCACATCATTTGCTAAGATATTAGAGAAGTTGATGCAGAAGAATTTAATGGATCACCTATGCTCATCAAACATGGTATCTGATGACCAACACGGATTTAGGAAAGGACGTTCAACCACAACAGCGGCTTTCCAGATGATACACAAAGTAACCAAGGCACTGGAGGAGAAGAACAAAGTTGGTGCTGTACTGTGTGACCTATCCAAAGCCTTCGACGTAATGGACCACGAACTCCTCTTAAATAAACTAAATTGGTATGGTGTTTCCGGGAAAACTGGCGAGTGGATCAAGTCTTATCTAACAAACAGAGCTCAACGAGTTCGGTTAGGTCAGCATGCCGAGTCTCCATACGAATGTGTTGAATGTGGCGTACCCCAGGGATCAATTCTCGGACCTCTGTTATTTTCAATATTGGTAAACGATCTAGCCCCGAGCACTACCCTAAATAATCCGAACAGGAAGATAATCCAATATGCAGATGACTCCAGTGCAGTTGTCGAAGCAAGAAACACACCCAACCTCGACGAGGAACTGACGGCTACCTTGCAAGACCTTAGTGTCTGGTTCACAGCGAATAAGCTCCGGCTAAATCATGAAAAAACTCAAGCCATCATCTTTTCCTCCAGAGGCAAGACACTTCAACTACCATCTTTTTCCAAGGCAGTTCCCAGTACAAAATTTCTAGGACTTATTGTTGACCACCAGCTAACCTGGTCCCATCACATTGCTGATCTCGTAAAAAAACTAGCTAAAGCCAACTACATGATTAGAACACTGGCACGACAATGTAACAGGCAAACGGTTCGCATGGCCTACTTTGCGCAGGTTCAATCTCTGCTTCTATACGGCCTAGTGTTGTGGGGTGCAGCGACGAACAGCCACAGAGTATTCTGTGCTCAAAAAAGAATAATCCGCTCTATACTAGCACTAAAAGCCAGATCATCTTGCAGGCTGGGTTTTCAAGAACTGAACATGCTTCCACTCCCGTGTTTATATATACTGTCGGTGTGTTTATTTGTCAAAGATAACCCGGACCTCTTTGAAAACATAGAACATCTCCATAATACCAGAGGGTCTAACTTGATTGCCCATGAATATTGCCGTCTCGACTCTACAGTCAGGGGACCAGTGCAGTCCGGAAGGAGAATTTATAATAGACTTCCGTCCCACATCAAGGACTCAAGAAGTAGAAAGCAGTTCAAAAATGAGACCATTAAATTCTTACATACAAACAAGTTTTATTGTATAGAAGACTATTTCAATTCTCAATCAGGTTTAATTCATTGACACATAAGCTATTACATTCTATCCTATTATTTATATTTATGTATTATTATTATAATTTTATTTTCTAATATCTCTGACAATGTTTATACAATTTTATTATTGTTCTTTAATAAGAAACGGCAATAAATACAAATACAAATACAAATACTCTATAGTAGTGATAACATTGATTATTCGAGAATCGGTTCAGAATCAATTCTAATGTGAAACGATTTTCAAATCAAAAAATCGATTTTTCAGAATCAAAAATCTTAGGCCTAATATTTGAATAGATATATATTTTTTGGTCAGTGCTGTACTTCTTCACGTTGCAATACGTGCTCATTTCGTCGTTGCTATTATTTTATACTCTCGAGATTTTACTATCTGGACACAAGCTATCCCTTAGGTTACGTCTGACAGCCAAACGTTTGACAGTAATATCCGAATGGTACAGTAGAGTTCAAAGAAATCTCTAGCAGCTATATTTCGTGTAGAACGCCACGAGAAAGTTGAAAAAAAGGTCAAAATTACACAACTTTTTTGAGAACGAACATTTTCTTTTAATTCATTTATTTTTTTTTATTTTTTTTCAAATCGATTTTCAATCGATTCTGGAGCTTGGAGAATCGATTCCCGATTTTGAGAATCGATGTCATCACTACTCTATAGCATCATCGTAGAACCATGAAATCCATGTAAAACCTCCATCAGGCGAATGTAACAATGGCGGGAATCGAGCCACTGGACCCTGACCCCGACTGCCACTTGGAATATGCTCCCAGGCCTAGCTAGCTCCAAGAGACTAAGGACTTTGATTGGATGATGTTCTCTGGGAGAGCTAAATTTATACCATGACAATACAAGTTGATACCATAACAGAGTCATGGTCTCTTAGAACGCAAATGTGACCGATTGTAGCCCACCTCAAGAGCAGTGCTGGGATTTTGTGGTGACAACAATAGAAATAGGCATACACACATTCTGGACATGTTACTGTGGTACAGTAAACCCTCGATAATTCGAACTCGGTTAATTCGAATTCCGCGCTAATTCGAACCAGAGAAATGACCCCGGCCGCTGGTATAGGGATATCAATGTTAATTCATTTCGATAATTCGAATTTTTATCATTTCGAATTTCGAACTGATTATTAGTCCAAACTACTGTTTTATTATTGTTTCGTGTTTGTTCAATTCGAATTTCAGCAAAAATTACGAATAAAAGTTTTCACAATTGGATATTTCATCACGTGAAATCCTTTGTCATCAACATTCCTGGCGACCCGGCAAGCTAGAGATACGTCATAGCCACATGTGCAGCGCGTGCTATAATGATGAGGGGTGTGGCGGGGGGTCTTTTCAGGGTCACAGACAGACATCTGGCTGGTCGAGACACCCGAGCGGTAATGTTTAGGATAATGGATGTGATTGTGTCAACTTTCATTCGTAATTTTTGCTGAAATTCAAATTCAACAAACACGAAACAATAATAAATAGACCAGCCGGCTAGTGCATGTAGAGAGAATAATTCATTCATTTCATTCCAGGCCCTAATATTTATATTTATTGCGTTGCTTTTTACTTTTTAATCCAAACATCCAGTATGGTAATTTGACTCTTTCAACACTGTGAACTGTGATAAGTGTTACCTAATGAATGACATGATAATATATAGTATTAATGGGACTCCTTGTTGTGTTGTTAAAATTGCTGAGAAAACACTTGACTTGAAGATAACCACATGGCTGTCAAAGTGGCTTCCTTAGAGCAAGGGGGAAGTAGGAGGGAACAAACAATGTGCAAGGCGCACATGGTCACTCAAACTGCACGCACACAGTATACTACTGTACTATACAAGGGAAAAACATTTTTTTCATAATTCGAATTTTTTTAATTCGAATTTTGATTTTAGGGGTCCCTTGGAATTCGAATTAACGAGGGTTTACTGTACTTGGCTGTACTAGTGAATACAAACCAATCAAAATTCTTGGTCTCTTAGAGCTAGCTAGGCCTAGAACATTATTTCAAGTGACAGTTGGAGTAAGGGTCCAGATCAGCTAAAAGATGGTTCAGCTTGCTGGCAACGAAAGGAATTATCGTACCGGTACTTTATTATTTTTTATATTGGGTTTTAACGACGCACTATAGGCCTACTGATGGCTACAATCTATTGGCGTCGATGGATGATGAATGAGATGATGGGATGAAAGGTTATTTCATCAGGTGTTTTAGATGGTGGGAAGGAGTCGGTCGTGGCCTGTTGTTAAGGAACCATCCCAGTATCAACCTGAACGACAGAGGGAAACCACGAAAAACCACTGTCAGGATGGTCATTGGTCGACCATGGCCATGGCCACGCGTCTCGCGGTAAACGTACCTTGAAGAAGTCGAAATTGTTCAGCTTTATGATATCCGATTGTCCGAAACTATCGTGGTACCTGTCGACAACATCGGGCAGTATCGGCTCGTCATTCTCCCCGCCGATATCGTTGTCGCCTGGCAGGAATATCGCCTTGACGTTATTATCGTATCGGAATATGTTGCTAAAGCGAGTAACGTAGCGGGCAAACTGTTCGTTCGTAGCCAGGCTACCCTCGTCCATCAGATCGCCAAGGAATATGACAACGTCCGGGTTCAAGTGATTGGAGGCGAGACGGAATGTCTTGGCGAGATATCTGAGGGAGATAGAAAAATATGTAGGACGCTTCACACCATCAATTTGTATATAAATCGGTAAGTACCGTATCGTCCCGAATATAAGCCGACCCCCCAAACTTTTAGATCAGTAGGCCTAATTGAAAAAAAGTTTCTCTCCTTTTCCACGTTAATCACTGGTCTTCCAGGCTAGAATTTAGTCAATTTTGTATTGCGCGCAAGAGAAAGCTAGGCCAGCGGCGGAAACGACTTGTGAGAAACCAGTGAGAGGGGCCTCAAGCGATTGTCATACGGCTCGTTTCTATTGGCGCTCGGCCGTCTCGAGTCGGACGAACGAGTGAAACAGTCTCGTGCTCGTCAAGGTCAGACCACACGCAGTAGCGCGTAGTAGGATGACACACACCATGCTGCAAACAGCTTGACGTGCTTATGTTTATTACTGCGCGTCAAATAAAAATGACAAAAATTGAGAAAATGATGCTTCTTCATGATGAAACATTCATTAAACGTATTCTGGTAGTGAAATATCTCGTAGTTTCTAGTCGATTCCATTGTTATGACTTATGAGTGAGCGGGTGTGGGACGCCTAATTAAAATTATCAAAAAACGTATTTTGTCAAACGTATTTTTGACAATTATAAGCTGAGATTTTCATATATAAGTCGAGGGTGACTTTTGGGGCTGGAAATTTCAAGAAAAACCCTTGGCTTATATTCGGGACAATACGGTATTAAGAAATGTGTCTATTCACTAGCTTCAGATTGATACACACTGGAAATTCTACAGAACAAGTTGTGCTTGTAATGAATGTATTATATTTATGCAGTTAGACTTACCTGTCGCTGTCCCATCGGGCTATTCCTTCAACTGGAATGTTTAACGATAGGCTATCTTGCTCGCCAAGTATCTGTGGGTCGCTGACGATAAGTACTTTGATACAGTTGGATGACTCGCAATTGATGTGAGGCCATCTTTGAAGAACGTAGCTGAGGTATTCATTATAGATTATAACTGCCGTTAAAAATATAAGGAGAATCTTAACTCGACTTCTGAAATGAAAAAATGTTTCAACATTTAGAAAAAAGAATAGATTTTGATAGGCATACAATCCTGAAAATATATGAACAA
Source organism: Brachyptera risi (assembly GCA_964007535.1). NCBI lineage: Eukaryota > Metazoa > Arthropoda > Insecta > Plecoptera > Taeniopterygidae > Brachyptera > Brachyptera risi. Next base: position 9,189,676 of record OZ023335.1, read on the forward strand.
AGCAATAATGAGGCAGACTAATGAGCAGTAAATTCAACCATACCCGTAGTTCGGAATTAGGCGATGCAATGTTGTGTAGGTAGCCTATTGGCAGCCAATAATTTACATAAGCTTAGGCATTGAGTGTAGTGTTTAAGTCGATGGCTTACGGCATGGGCCCACCTATATTTCATATATATTTTTTTATATTGGGTTTTAACGACGCACTATAATGATAACTAAGATCTATTAGCGTTGAATGAATGATTGATGAGATGATAGGATGATAAGATGAAGGTTTCTTAGGTATCAGGAAGGATCGTGGGGAGGAAGCGGTCGTGGCCTATATTGTAGGAACCATCCCAGCATTCGCCTAGACTACAGAGGGAAACCACGAAAAACACCTGGAAGGATGGACGGTGGCGGGGTTCGAACCGGGTCCGATATTCCCCTTAACCTCCCGGACCACATGGAGCGAGGGTTTTAACCTTTCAGCTACATGTGCCGCATATATTTCAGACTGATTAATGTCACTGACTGCATAAAAATGTACATGCACATTAAATTAACCGTTACAAGTTGAAGGGCTACACAACATATATAATTACTTGCTTCAATCATTGAGTAGAGAAGTTCCTATGATTATACTATGGTATCTAGCTGTTCCAACTAACTGAAATGCAAGGTTGATGATGTAGGCCCTGCAAACTTCTTGACTGACGTACAACTTGCAATGTTGATGTACTGCCATTGAGTATATTCATCAAGATATAATCATACATATGTGAATGAAATGGCCCTCAAAGTAAATTTTGTATGCGATAGAAATCTTGACTTTGCTAATGAGGAAAGACTAATGAATATATGCAGTATAGACTGGGGGTGTCGGCAGGTACCCGGGTCGGTTACACCACTACCCGACTCCAATATTCCTTACCCAGGTACGCGCCACTCTTTACAACGCGAGCTTCTGTTCTTCATTTTCACTGACAGATAACTTTTAAACAAACAGCGCTTGTGGGGCGGGAATAACAGCAGAACTTAGGCCTCCTCTACTACTCTCTGGACCATAGATATCACCAGTTGCATCTGGCTCGCAAGTGCTGCTTCCCCCCCCCCAACACTCTGGCACTCGTTGCGACTACAGTTCTAACACTTCTGCACACCGCTTAAACACATGGCCCTTTGTTTACAAAAAAGAGGACCATACGCCACATTCACTCAAGTTGTCTCAACCAATGTGTTTGTGTAGATTATGTTGTGCTGAGAGGGTTAGTGATATGATATGAGCAGACTGTTTATAGTTGCAACATTAATAATGGTAACCTAAAGATGGTAAATAAGATGATATAAAACATTCAAATGAGAAGTAGATAAGCATAGTTGAGATTTAAAAAAAAAAGTACTACCCGGATAATGCTCGGGTAATGATGACGTGTACCCGACTCCAAAAATTGTTACCCGCCGACATCCCCAGGATAGACCCTCTTCTTAGCCGATTCATTTGAGGGTTCTGAATGATGAGTTTCCAGTTTTTTTTTTAAATGATTGGGGTCAGGGAGAGGTGCTCGATAGACGAGATTGTGATTCAAGGGCTCCTAACCCTGACTATTAGGTTCCTGAATATCCTTACAGGATAGAGTGACAGAGCTTTGGTTATACAGTCTACAGACCCTCGTATTGCTACGCCTGGTAATCCTGCTATAGGAGCGCTGTGATCACCAAAAAAATGCCATTGCTAAAGCACTGCTGCGAGTGAATTCTGCTAGGAGCGCTGTGATCAGCCAACTTTGTCATTGTTGGTGAAAATAGGCTATGTCATATGGCATTGCCTTTTTAGAGACTATTAGCCTAAATATGCTCTTAGAACCAACATCTACCACCACCAAACTTGACCCTAGCACAGATTGGTTGAGGATACGGCATATTTACCAGAGGCCCCAATGCCTGTCGTAGCCTGATTTGCATGTATTCTAGCGAGTGATGGGCCCAAATGTTGCAAATGTATGGCATGGATTAGGACAGAGCTTTACCAAATACGGTAGGGCTATTTGCGGCGTTCTAGCATCGAGTAAATAAATATCCTTACGGGATAGAGTGGCATGGCCCTGGTTGAACAGTCTACAGACCCTGGTAGTATTACGCCTGGTAATCCTGCTGGGAGTGCCCTGATCACCAACAAAATGCCATATGCTCGAGCAAAATTGTGAGTGAATGCTGCTAGGACCAACTTTTTCATTGTTGGTGAGCAGTTTTTGAGCATAGACCTAGGCTCTGTCATATGGCGTCGCCCATCTAGAGGCCAGCCTACTTTATCTATGGTTCTAGGCCTAGTCAGACAGGTTCTGTCACGTTGTAAAACTATCAAATTGGGATGTGGGGGCTAGAGGCCTATCAAGGGAGGCTAGGCCTACTAGACATAGGCGCTGAGTAGGCCTAGGCCTGGGCCCAGCCAAATGCTTGATGTGTGACATGAGACTAGGCCTATTATAGTGTTACCAGACACTACAAACTCAATGCCTAGGCTGGACCTAGGTAGGCCCTAGACCTAGGCTAGGCCAATGGCTAGGCCTACTTCAGATTGTAAACATAACCCTACCTCTTAAGTTTACGACCGAAGTAGGTTGACATTCAGCCCCCCAATACTGACTCCATAAAATATTTACACGGAAGTTTATTGGCCTCTATTTGAACCACCTTGCGTAGATAAGATTAGATATTTAAACGACAAGGTTGAGTAATCCTACGCGTATTTATTATCATGGTTTCAACCGCAGGCTCAAAAAGTCACTTCAAAGTTCCAATCCAGCGCTTGGTGGATACTTGTCACAGTCGTGCTCTCTATGCCTAGGCCTATCTGTCAGCCAACCCAGATCAGCTGTTGTGAAATGCCTCGCATGTCTCAATTATGGAATACAATTTCATAATATTCTTATAAATTAACGGATGGACGTGTGGTTGACAGTTATCATCTAGTTACAGATCATTAACGTGTGAATCCAGTACCAAAACGAAATAATTATTGTTTTCATGAGATTTTTCATTTTGACGTTTGATACAAAGAAAACCGCAAGTTGACAACTTGACAACTGGCAAAGAAAGATTACGTATTTCGTCCTACGTATTTTTTCCCCTTATCTGGCTGGAAAATGTGAATTATTATCGTAATAATGTCGTCATTGAAATATAGCAAGAGTGCAAATAATACATTCTTTTCGTTTCTAAACATCTGTATGACACGTTTTTACTCTTGCCACTGCAGATAAGCCCTGTAATCTGTTTGTCTTCGTGATGACTGAGAGAAAGTCATGGGATAAATTTAGCGAGTGGTTTTTAGGTTATAATGCCTTCGTTTTATAATATTGTGTAGGCCTACAACGGCGTACGATAGCCTAGTTCAACGTGGGCCTCAATTTTAATGAACTTTATATTAAAGGTCAGCTATCAGTAAACGTCAGCAAATTTAACCACAGTCCTTAGCCTCATGGCTGAATCAATTTGTCCAAGCATTGCACCCTGAGTAGGCCTAGGCCTAGGCTGGGGCCTTGGTCTGCATTAGGCCCCCTGTTGCAGTGTAGGTCCTATCTGGATCCTTGGATAAGGAACACATTTTAATTGAAGACAATTGTGCACTGAAGGGAGTGCAATGGGTTCTATAGCACTAGAAGAATATGAGTTGATGAAGGACTCGAAATACAGAGTGTAAGTTTCTCCGAAAAATGTACCGTAATACGTTCTAATGTTTTCCCAAGTGTTGGCTTTGGTATTGAATTTATCAAAATCAATTACTTTGGTAAACAGGTAATTCATCCCATACGTCTATTCTTTTCAATCTTACTTAGGGCCTATGGCTCGTCACTCCTTGAGGTCAATTGATCTAGAAGTAGCCATTGATTTTGTAACCATCAATGAATCAATTACCGTAGGCCTAGTCTAAGTAGCCGAGGTGAGTTTCAGATATTAGATGTGGGCCTACTTAGATGCACACTGTCACTGACATACATCGTTGATTCCCTTAGATTGCTCATATGTGGGCCTTTTGTGATTTGAGATTTGCAATAATAACTTGATTCATATCAACAGGTATGTCTCTGCAGTTGATAAGGCGCTCAAGAACTTTGACTACACAAGCGAATGGGCCGATCTAATTTCAGCACTGGGGAAACTCAACAAGGTAGGCCTAATTGTAATGAAAAGTATGGAAAAAAATGTCGACGTGTGGGCACTGATTTACAAATGCAAAACAATGAATGCAACATCTATGCCCAAATCTCCACAACAATGAGAAGAAATATCATAGCGTACCATACCGGAACCAGTATTGAAAACCTCAATGGAAAACATGAATACAAATAATAGGAATAAATAATAGAAATCCAATAAAAATGAAAATTAAAATGGAATATTTTTGTTACACACTGGAGGCATCTATGCCTATGAAATACAGTGTCAGCCAGACTAATGCTCACACTCATGGTTTCCCAAATATCTCTCCCAGTGGTGTGAAAAAACTATGTAGGCCTAGGTAACAATAATATTTTACATTTTAAAAAACAAATCAAGATGTGGACTAAGTAGTAAGGGTATTTGTATGCTCACCAACTTTTGAGTTGTCAACCCCTTAGCTTGACATAATTTTCTTTATATATTCCCAATTTGTTTTGGTTCTTTGCAAGGGTTTATTTTTTTCATAATTAGGCTCAGATAGCCTGTATAGGCCTATAACCTAATATATTAATATTAGAACATTTAGAATATTTCATTAGAATATTGTATTATAGGCCTATAATATATATAATGAAATTAAGACTAACTAAAAAAAAATTGCAGGTGTTGATGAGTCACCAGAAATTCCCAGTAATACCTCGGCGAATCAAAATATCGAAACGTCTAGCTCAATGCATGCACCCGGCCTTGCCTTCGGGCGTCCACCTGAAGGCTCTGGAAACGTACGACATCATCTTCCGCTGCATGGGCACAAACCGCCTGAGCCACGAGCTGTTCATCTACAGCGCCGGCCTGTTTCCGCTGCTCGGACACTCGGCCATGAACGTGCGGCCGTCCCTGTTGAAAGTCTACGAGACTCATTTCGTGCCGCTTGGAGAACGTCTTCGGCCCGGCCTGAGCGGTTTCCTCAGCGGTGTGTTGCCCGGCCTGGAGGAGGGATCCGACCACTTCGATCGGTGAGCTTAGTCATGTCAATTGACGACTCGCATTGCCCGCACCATTGACGTTACAAACCATAAAATCCAATCAACGGGGCTGTTAGAACTTTCAAATATCCAATCGGCGTATCTCCAAATCACCACAAAGGATGAAGATCCAACTGGCTGACTGGTAAAGCCACGTCCATTTGATATTTCGACCCTTCAATTGCTTCAGCACTGTTTTCGGATTGTGTCATTTAAAATATTCTGAGTGAATTCCTTGAATTGATCACTATTTTCTCTATTTTCATACTTTTTATTTGACGTGTAAGAATAAGCCGGACTCATCTTAGCTGTTTGCTGCCTCGAGTGTGTCATCCGAATGCGCTCTGACCTTTACGAGTAGGCCTACGAGATTTATAATGAGCATGGAACACTCGTTCCTCAGACTTGGGACGGCCAAGCGCCAATGCTAGCGGGCCATATAACAATCGTGTGTTGTCGGCTAGCCGAGTACACACGATCAGCGGAACGGCTCCTCACTTGTGTGGCGTAGCTTTCTCTCACGTGCAATACAAAAGTGCTTCATTTCTAACCGGGAAGTGCGATGATTCTCGGGGAGTAGTAGTTTTCTGGTCAATCAGAATTTTCAGAAGTTGAAATCCTTTTTCTGGGTCCCTTGCATTTCGGATTAACGAGGGTTTACTCTAGCATCCACATCCAGTTCAAGTGGTTTATTATTATGTTGAATCTAGCATTTTGTAGCAAACCCCTAGAAAAAAGCAGCTGCAGACTCTGGATCAACAACTATGGTAGGGCCTAATATATGAACGGAAATTCCACTTCATCGGACTTTTCAGTCTGAGGCAGGAAGCTGTCCGGATACCACATACGGTACTGTTGATAGTTATTTGAGGGAAGAGATAACGCTCGACTCTTTTCAACCTAACCATTAGTTTCTATCATGGTATTCTATTCTTATTATGTATCTATCTATTGATTACATTGGAACATACTTTTCAAAACCAATCTTCCATGGGCTTGCAATTGGCTTACAGCTCAACATCTTCAAAACCATGCACTTTTTCAAGAAATAGCTGAATGTGTGGTAGCTAAAATGTTCTGAAAAACACTTATCGGTAGTGGAGATGATGGAATGGAATTTAATGGTGAATGAACCAAAATAACATGAACCATAAAGAGACCCAAATATAATCATATGTACAGTGAAATCTCTATGCACCGTTCCCGGATCTATCGTTCTCCTGCTTGTATCATTCATTTTTTCTCACCCCACACCCATATGACCAATGTTGAATTTTCCTAGATGAATCATTTTCCTGCATGGATGTTTTTTTTTTTTGGTTCCTTGAAAAACGATGGTTAGAAGTTTCACTGTATTCCTGTAGAATATTTGCCCTATTTGGGTTTGATAGGATTTGATATTAATGTTAAATTCCTACATCTCTGATCAGTAGTTACCAGTATTACTGAATTGAGAATGTTAGCCAAGTCATAACAAAAGCATGACATTCATATGTAATTCACGCACTACTTACTTGAATACATTTGACAACTAGACTACGCTTGTATATTGTGCTGTTGATACTTGACATCACAAGTAAAACCTTTTCAATTCAGAAATCTCCATTTTAAATCAGGGTAGGCCTATAGGCCTAGAGGTTGAATTTTCAAAATATCACAAAATGGTCAGAACTTTGAAGGAACCGGTACTATTGTTTGAATTACATCAGCTTGTTATTTACCAGGGTTTGAAGTGATTGGCGTTTACTAAAATATTCTACCGTCCTCATTGAATACATAGAAGAAGGAAAAATGATGAAGACCAGTAGGCCTAATGGTAAAACGTAGGGGTGTGCAAGTTTGAGAATTAAAGCTCGAGTCGAGTTCAAGTTTGAGAGAAAACTGCAAGTTTTGAGTTGAAAAAAAATGGAAACTGTCAGGCCGAGATTTGCATATTAGTAGCTTTCTCTGGACCTTAAAATCCAAGTAAATTGATCACGTTTCATATTCGGGACCAAACAAGTAGGCCTACAGAAAAATTGTGAAAAAAAAATCAAACCAGAAATTTTCGAGTTCAGCTAAACTTGAACTCATACTCAAAACTTGAACTCAAAAATTCTGAGTGCTCGCACATCCCTAGTTTGAAGATAAATTGTTTGTTTTTCGTGAGACAAGTGATTAAATTGTTCATTCTCCATCAACATGTCCATCCGCTATTGCCATCGAATGAGTTACATTGCAACTAATCATTCTCGTTGGGCATGGTCACAGCCCCACCTTGTCCTTCTCAGCCTCAATTGGGACATATATTGCTTGGTCATTTTTCTGACAGTGATGAAATATGTAGGCCTATAATCAGAGACATGCAAAAATAGTAGCCTAATTGTCATAAAGGCAATGAAATCTAAAATTCCTCACATGTATTTCTGATATTCCTTCATCTTTCAATACGTTTGATGATGTTCTATCATGTTTTTGAAAAAGCGACAAAACGCTACAAACATTTGAATCTGCTACGTTTCAATGTATTGGCGATATAGAAGCTATATTTGGAATAGAAGCATTATACGTAGATGCCATTTTCCCCGGAATTTTTCTAATTTAGATGTAAACAGGTGGAGTTAGTTGGGAAATATGAAAAAAAAGGCAGTTGCAAATGCAGGTGGCAGAAGAGGCGCAGATTTGACCCGCTTGTGGAGACTATTTTTCTAAAAAATATCAATCGGGGTGTTTCTCTTGTATTCTTCTGTACGTTATCCAGTGGTTTTACCGGTACCGTACTGATGTTATGCTGCAGAGCGTGGTTGCGCTACAAAACACGATGTTTCAAAATAATAGATGCACCAAAGTGCTAGTTTTCAAATTCCAAATGCTATGAGAAGAAAAAATAGAAGCCATGTTTACATGTTTCTACCAATGTATAATGAAGGATGTTATGAGGTAAACACTGCTTGTACGCTTACTGGCCACTAACAAAGCAGAGTTTTACTTTCATATTTTTGTTGTGGTATTTTGTTTACCATAACAGTAATGTGTAACATCACAGTTTGTCTCTGTCCAACACTTACACCAAAACAAAGTAGGTCATTGACTTAGCAACAGCCAATCAGTGTCTATGACACTGGGATCAGCTGTTCAAGGACAGTAGATCAATGCAATGGCAGTAATTGACTATTGAATCAATTTACATGTTAATGATCTGTTACTTGTAACCACTTGACCATTTGACGGCCCCTGGCGCACATGTGCGTCCTGACACATTCCAAAACGTTTCATTCAATATCTTGACAAAATGACATCATATTGACATAGGGCTTGTACTGACATCTGAGAGATAGATCGGGTAATGGGTTTAATTTTTGGTGGGGCTGATAAAATATGCTTATGTATCCAAAAATGATATAATACATTCAGCTGTTATTCCAAAACATCTTTCTAGGCTAAATTTGTCAAATTGACAAGCCTGTGAACGGTAAATAAAAGTGGTACATTAGAACCTCGGTTACAAGTTTCTCTCTCATACATTTATTACATTTATAAGTTTTATTTTTTGATCCAACCCATATGCTCCACTTGTTAAATAGTAACGTCATATAAACTATATAATAATATAATAACTCTATAGGCCTAATAGCAACTTGTTAACTTTCATGATCAGGTTTTTCACGTTGATACATTTTTTCAGTCTGGTTCTCTGAAAATCGTATAAAAATGGTTCCATTGTATCAGCAAACTTCTTGTTTCACACATAAAGTAGGCCTACATTAATAGATCAACACAATAAAACTATCTGTTTCTGTTAGGAATGTTATGAAAGGCTATCTGAACGCAAGTGTAACTGGGAAATGACCGGGCCTGTGAGGTAGGGTAGTGATTTGGTAACCTGGCTGCCAAGTGGTTAGCCACGATGAGTCTTGTAGTCTGCTCACACTCTACTTGTCCGTCGCTTGTTTGCAGGACCAACTCGCTGCTGGAGAAGGTGTGTGAAGGCGTCGGTGCCAGCCACTTCTACAGCTGCGTGTGGGAGTGCATGGCCGCCAACAACGCGATAAGGTTACCGGCCATATCGTTCGTCCTCTCGCACTTCAACAAGAAGCTCACCATGGAGGACCAGCTGTTTATCATGGGTACCAACATCGACGTCATGGTGAGGAGCAAGATGCATTGAGGGTTGCGTTGGCTTGCCGGTGCAAGATGGTCCTTCATTTCCTTTTTTTAAATATTTGTATTGGGTTTAACGACGCACTGTACTGATGACTAACAGATCTATTGGCGTCGGTGAATGATATATGAGATGGTGGGATGATAAGATGAAAGGTTATTTTATCAGGTGTTTTTGGATAGTGGGGAAGAGTCGGTCGTGGCCTGTTGTTAAAGAACCATTCCAGTACCTGGACGACAGAGGGAAACCACGAAAAAACCCTGTCAGGATGGTCGACTACGGAGGGAATCGAACCCCGGTCTCCTGAATGACAGTTCAGTGTATCACCACTCGGCCACGCGTCTCGGTTAACTTTATTTCCTATACCTTCTTTGTTGAAAATGTGTTCCAATTCACTGGCCACATCTTCAGAACTATCGATCGTGAGTAGTGTAGTAGTGATAAAAGGAACTAACTTTACATTCACATTGATTCAGCTGTCATCAAGTTTGTCAGCCCATCAGCCATTTCTACGAAACCGCACTAGATAGAGCAGCCATCTTTGGTTCTGAGAAAAGTACTCGGGGAATATAACGTGTTCAAGAGTTGAGTAAAGTCTTCATCTCAAATCGGCAAACGCAACCCTCATTGCATCTCGGTGACGAGAAACACTTCTTTTTTATTGTGTCACCGACAGCGTGGTCATTTCATCATTTTTTCTTTTCTATTCATTCAGTTTTTCAATTTTTATTTCCATTCACGGGATATGGGCCTAAAATTATATCAAATTTCACCCAATAAATCTGTTGAAAATTCAGCAATTGACTAGTTTATCAAATTGTTTCGAGTCATTCGACAATATTTCATCCAAAGTGGTATCCATGGACAACTGTTGTCTGCTTGTTCTATTGTGAATAAATGAGCCCGAGTCAGGAGTGTGTGTGACCTATTCACAAACGGGTCAGCACCACTTCTTCTCTTCTCAAATTGCGGATAGAGGAATCTCATTTTCCTATGATTGGTTTGATTTTAAAAAGTGAAATTCATTAAATTTATTAAATTTATTAGAAATTTATTACGGAATTCCATTCACTCTGCCATTTGAGTTTCAACTTTCAACAAATGTTTGAAATTGGCTTTCAGATCAATACACGGAACTCTGTAGTACGTTCAACAACGTAATTTTTCTCTGTGGCTTACCTTGACAGCTTACCTTGACAGCTTACCTTGACAGCTCACCTTGACAGCTTACCTTGACAGCTTACCTTGACAGCTCACCTTGACAGCTTACCTTGACAGCTTACCTTGACAGCTCACCTTGACAGCTTACCTTGACAGCTTACCCTGACAGCTTACCTTGACAGCTTACCTTGATCCATGTGTTGTTTGTGTCAGGTGATGGCGCTGTGTGCGGGCGTGCAAGATACGAGCGTGCTGGTCCAGCGTAGTGCTCTCGACCTGCTGCTAGTGAGCTTCTTGATGACAGCATGCTTACATGACAGCTTACCTTGACAGCTTACCTTGATCCATGTGTTGTTTGTGTCAGGTGATGGCGCTGTGTGCGGGCGTGCAAGATACGAGCGTGCTGGTCCAGCGTAGTGCTCTCGACCTGCTGCTAGTGGGCTTCTTGATGACAGCATGCTTACATGACAGCTTACCTTGACAGCTTACCTTGATCCATGTGTTGTTTGTGTCAGGTGATGGCGCTGTGTGCGGGCGTGCAAGATACGAGCGTGCTGGTCCAGCGTAGCGCTCTCGACCTGCTGCTAGTGGGCTTCTTGATGACAGCATGCTTACGTTGACAGCTCACCTTGACAGCTTACCTTGATCCATGTGTTGTTTGTGTCAGGTGATGGCGCTGTGTGCGGGCGTGCAAGACACGAGCGTGCTGGTCCAGCGTAGCGCTCTCGACCTGCTGCTAGTGGGCTTCTTGATGACAGCATGCTTACATGACAGCTTACCTTGACAGCTTACCTTGATCCATGTGTTGTTTGTGTCAGGTGATGGCGCTGTGTGCGGGCGTGCAAGATACGAGCGTGCTGGTCCAGCGTAGCGCTCTCGACCTGCTGCTAGTGGGCTTCTTGATGACAGCATGCTTACGTTGACAGCTCACCTTGACAGCTTACCTTGATCCATGTGTTGTTTGTGTCAGGTGATGGCGCTGTGTGCGGGCGTGCAAGACACGAGCGTGCTGGTCCAGCGTAGCGCTCTCGACCTGCTGCTAGTGGGCTTCTTGATGACAGCATGCTTACGTTGACAGCTTACCTTGACAGCTCACCTTGATCCATGTGTTGTTTGTGTCAGGTGATGGCACTGTGTGCGGGCGTGCAAGACACGAGCGTGCTGGTCCAGCGTAGCGCTCTCGACCTGCTGCTAGTGGGCTTCCCAATGCACAACAGTCAGCTGGTGCGCGCCGACATGGTGCGCCTGGTAACGGCAGCGCTAGGCACCATCCTGCGGCGCGACATGTCTCTCAACAGGTGAGCCACGTTCACACCCCTGCAAACACCCACTCGTACACACAGACCTCATCGTGATATGAAGAAGTTGTACCGACTCCCATCTAGAGTGAAACCTCTATGCATTGCTCCCGCATCCATAGTTTTCCTGCTTGTATCATTCATTTTATTTCACCCCACTTCCATATGACCAATGTTAAATTTGTCTGGATAGATCATTTTCCTGCATGGATGGTTCATTTTTTCTGTTCCCTTGAGAAACGAAGGATGGAGTTTTCACTGTAATAACATGGATGGTGTTTGTGGTTTCTTGCGGTCAGTTGAGGGCCAAAGGTGAACTTTAGAGTACCTTGTGGTGTGATTTTGTGCTGTTTTCTCACATGCAGTGGCTTGTATTCTTATCAGGTCCTGCTTCTGTTCCTACACTAACTCTCTTCAATTGAAAATTCACTACACTTCTAAAACTTTGACTGATGAAAGTTTGAATTGTCAAAATGTTCAGCAATGAGCTTATAAATCAAAATTCTGTAGTGACCAGGGCTATTGTTGGAATTCAAGCAACATTTGAACAATTATACTTTGAACTAACGAGGGTTTACTATAAAAGTTGTTACAAATTCTTCACTACCGTAAATACTGTGGATGGTTATAGTCTTGCTTAACTAAACCTATGAGTTGTTCTATGATTGTTGACATTTTATGGTCTGTTTTTAATCTATCGACATATTTATCTCCTTTGGATTATATGATCGCCCCTGTGGTGTGTGGAATTTACTCTTGTTTGGATACTCTGGTTTTTTTGGTGAGTGATGGGAGGGGGGGGGGGGGGGGGGGGAGCAATGTACATCTAGCAAAATATATCTAGCAGATCGCAAGTTGCTAGTGATCGCAACCAACCCGATCCTCGCAAAAGTTGATGGCAAATTGTCTCGCAATGACAGTTGTCAAACACGTTTCATAGATTGCAAGCTCTGGCAAGCCATGCTAGATTCTGCTAGGCGCACTTTAATGCCCCCCCCCCCCCCAGATCTCTTGGAAAATGAAGTTCCACTACGTATACTCAATCTTGATCTATACCCTCAAGCTTCATTACTTGCTCAACCCTTTCCACTCTGCGAAGAGTTTCGATCAAACCTCGGTAACGAATGATACAGTAAAATAAATGAGTGTTGTCCCTACTTGGTGTTGTCCACTCAGAATCAACATCCTCCATGACCATATCGTACTGTTCTGTTCGACAGACGTCTGTTTGCGTGGCTGCTGGGGTCGGAGGTCAACATCTCGCTGCTCAGCTCGGAACACCCCCTGGTCAAATGCAGCAAGCTGACCGAGCAGCCCAACGCCAACCCGTACTTCGAGCATTACTCGCGAGACATGCTCGTACAGGCGAGTACACAGAACATGCATTGGAGTCACATGTACGGGTGTGCAAATCCATGTTTTTTATTTCGAACCAAATCTTCATCAAAATTACCGAATCTGAATCTGAATCTTTTCAACATGCATTGTGAAGCGTATTAATGGAACAAAAGACACAGCTGATGAAGTTACACTTGATTCAGGAAGTGGAAATCTCATCTCAGCATTCTCATAATTACCCCTGCATAAAACATTTTATGCAGCATGAGTCTGACCATTACAGCAATTGTTCTTGAGATTGGAGAATGCAATGTTGCCACGTTTTTGGCGCCAAGATTGGGAATTTTCAAATCTTCTATGTCGGACCGAATCCGAATCTGAAAGTGGATTGAAATTTAGATTCGATTAAAAAAAATATGGATTCGCACACCCCTAACATGTTGTAGGCTACAGTAAACTCTCGTTAATCCAAAATTTGACATATTTCAAACTTGAAGTCAGTCCCCGGCTGAAAGTATAGGCATTTCAATGTTAATGAATATGGTTAATCCGAATTCCAGCTAATCCGTAATTCGAACTAATATTTCGACCCCTCAATTGCTTTAGCACTGTTTTTTCAAAAACCGAAATAGATCGAGTGAATTCCTTGAATTGATCATTATTTTCGTGAATTCTATCCTTTTTATTTGACGCGTAACAATAGGCTGAAGCCAGCACAGCTGTTTGCTGCCACTGAATACGTCCTCCGAGTGCGCTTGGGCCGCTTCAAAGACCTTAGTATCTAGCTTTGTTGGGTTAGATACTAAGGTCTTTGGCCGATCTGTCTTTCTTTGACGAGTGGTAAGCTCGGAACACTCAATCACTCGGAACGGCCGAGCGCCAATGGAAGCTGGCCATCTAACATTCGTTTGCTGTCGAAGATAGCCGAATACACACAATCAGTGATTCGGTTCCTCGCACATGTGGCATCTAGCTTTCTCTCGCGCTCAATACGAAATTGCTTCAATTCTAACCGGGAAGTGTGATGATTTTCGTGGAAAAGGAGTTTTTTAGTTAATCCGAGTTTTTATAAATCGAAATCACTTTTTGGGGTCCCTTGAATTTCGGATTAACGAGGGTTTACTGTATTCATTAATCTCATAATTCATTTCCAGTTTGATATTGAGCACAGTTGGATAGGAGGCAATGCAGCACTTTTTGATTTACTGAAAAATATTATTCATTTTCAATGGTTTGTACTGAAACTCTCTTCTCAACTTTTGCATCAAAGTTGATATTACAAGTCTCTATTCACAAAACCATTCACAACTTCCAGTTTCACGGCCCCAACTGAAAAGCTGCCGATGTCAGCTTCTATCTTCACTCGAGCAACTCTATGAGAGCTGGAATCTTGTTTGATGAAATTCAAATGGTCTAATAATATTAAAGTCAAGACAAATAAAATAGAGTACACAATTTCAAGTCAAAACCATAGTCTCTGGAGGGCTCAATAGTGGAGCGTTTGTTCACTGAGTTTGTTCACTTGTTACCTCAGTTCACTGAGATACCGTATTTACTCGCATATAAGTCGCATGCATATTTAGAAATTTGAGAACTTAAAACAGGGGTGCGACCAACACGCGGGTGCGACTTATACGCGCGCACAAAATCTCCAAAAATAGAAGTCAAATGCATCAATTCTCGTCACAGTCGAGCTTGCTATTTTTACGTCATCAAAAAGTCACATGCGTCTCATGAAGGTAAGTGAGAAAAAACGTCACATTTTGCGATAAAAACAGTTGCCGTGAAACACTGCCGGGTCGTCCAATGTTAGAGCATAGGGCGAACCCACAATCGTCGTCAGAATTCATGCACAGACAGGCGTCAGTGCTGAAGCAAACATGATACTTTTAGATTCTTGTGTTACACTGAATAACAAGACAAACACTTCAACACATCTGTTCATCATCAAAACAGTTGCCATGAAACACTGGTCGTCCAATGTTACAGTATAGAAGTATAGAGCGAACCCCCAATCGTCGTCAGAATTGATGCACAGACAGTCATCAATGTTGAAGCAAATAAATACATGTGAATATGTTTACATTTATTTTTATCTAGCCTCTTCCTAGTGTTGAATGAGTAGCCCCCTATAGACAAATCAGCCATACATAGCATTGTTGATTGATGATAAACAGAATGTCTCAAAGTGTTCTGTTGGTAATCAGTCTAACATGATACTTTTAAAGTCTCATGTTACACTGATTACCAACAAGAACACTTTTGACATAACATCAATCAAGAATGCTATGTATGGGTGATAACAGTCTATAGTGGGCTATTCATTGAACACTAGGAAGAGGCTAGATAAAAATGTATATAAACTTGAGAGATATTTACGTAATCATCATGCACTCTGCGTCCCATTGTCGTCACGCGCTCGGGTATGTTAGGCAACCTGTCCCCTTCCCACCCTCGCGGTTTAGTTGTGGCCCCACACAATGGTTTCTTATGCCTCATACCAAGGGTTTCTCTCTTAAGTGTCCAGAACAGAGAGCTAAACATTTCAATCGCGATGTATTTTTGACTTACTGGAGACTTTTTTTTCTTGATAACATCGAAACTTGATACAAAATCATTGTTCCCCAATTAAGGCTATGGATGAAAGATAGCATCGTTTGGACGGGGCACCACAAGGGCGATCTTACCACTTCATTTTGATGATTCTAAACTAAAGAACTTCAACACCAGGACTGCTCTGTCTGACCATAATTTTTTGCCGTGGATAAAAGTCTTTCAGTATAAACACACAAATGTTGATATCTTCCACTTTAAACTATGTCTCTAGGGCAATGATCACTTCTTTCCATCTTTAGCAGATGTAAAGTTTATCATTATACAAAATGGACAAAAAAATTAGTGATAGTACTATAATGTTATAAACAGGCCTATCACTCCACTAAATAATGGTAATAATACTTATACCAATACTGGATACTGCAGGTGCGACTTATACGACCATACAAAGGGTTTTTCAAAAAATGACTGTCAAAAACAGGGGTGCGACTTATACGCGGGTGCGACTTATATGCTAGTAAATACGGTAAGTGGTCGAGTGGCTACAACACTGAATGTTTGTTCACTGCGTTTGTTCACTTGTTACCTCAGTTCACTGAGATAAGTGGTCGAGTGGCTACAACACTGAACCGTCATTCAGAAGACCGGGGTTCGATTCCTGTCATGGTCAACCATTAAGGATATTTCGTGATTTCCCTCCGTCATTCTGGTCAATACTGGGACGGTTCCTCAGCAGACCTACCCAAAACACCTGATGAAATAACCTTTCATCTCATCATCTCACCATCTCATATATCATTCACCGACGTCAATAGATCGTAGCCGTCAGTACAGTTCATCGTTGAACCCAATATGAATTTAATTCAATCAAAGTAGAGAAGTTGCGATTGGTACAGTTGTCTTGCCGATTGCTACGATGCGAACAGATTGGATCATCGCGTAAAGTCGTGTATGGCGTGTGTAATACTCGTACTGTCGGTCGTAGGCAATCAAGACGACGCTGAGCCAGAGCATCAACAAGTTGCCGCACGACCTTCGACCTTACCGCCTGCTCGTATCGCTCCTCGACAAGCCCGACATCGGACCCGTCGTCCTCGACGACATACTCTACGAGGTGTTCAGGTTAGCCACCATTCCAACGTCACAATCGTTATCAACTGTTGTCTGTGGTAATGGATTACAGTGAAACCTCTAGCGATCGTTTTTCAAGGGACCAGGAAAATAAAACCATCCATGCAGGAAAACGATCCTCCTGGGAAAATTCATCATTGACTATGAGAGTGGGGTGAGAAAAAATTAATTATTCAAGCAGGAAAACGATGGATCCGAGAACGATGCATAGAGATTTCACTTTAGTATCAAATAAATAAAATGTTTGAGTCTCTAAAATGTTCTGGAATCGTACATATAAGTTCCAGTTCATGATTTCTGCTAGTTCAAATTGTACCTACTAATAACAATACATAGATGATACATCATTTAGAAAATCAATATATCTAAATAAACAGAATAGATGATTCAGTCTGGAACTGGAGGCCAGATATTCATTATTAGGTTCATTATTAGACGAGCTTTAGCGAGGATTCAATTTGACATACTGAAAAAAATTGGTGTTCGTTTTTATGTTTTTTTTTTTTTTTTTTTTTTTTTTTTTTTGTTTTTTTTTATGTTTTTTTGTCGGTTCTCCACAGGTCAAACGGCTACAGCTATCAACTTCAAACTTTTTTTCGTCATGGTTCCTCATCTAACTTAGATCTGTATAGTTTTGTGGCATTATCGGGTGGTAACTTTTTTTTTTATGAATTTTAGAAATTTCAAAAATCCCTATTAGAATAACCCGGAGGAAAATACTTGAAAAATCAAAATTTTTCAAGACCTCTCAAATTTTCGCCGAATATAAAGGAAACTATTAAGCACATTTTGAGAGATTTTTCGCATCAATCGGATGAGAAATAACGAAGAAAACGCATTTATAAAGCATTTTCTCATCAATTTAGGCTATTACGGGAACCAATTAAATCTATAGCAACAAGTGTCACCAATTAATTCAAAACGATTGAAATGAATGAAGAGGAAGGCCGTGACATAACTGATTCTCGTAAGGTTTTTGAACGTTTGGAGTGATCCAAGGTCTGTAGATGTAGATTGGGTTGACAAATTATTTTTCATTCTAGATTTCTATACCCCTAAGCTCGTCTAACAACGCGCATCCCGCGTTTTCCTAGTTATTATAAACAGAGACTAGATTAGGCCTACTTGAAAATTACCTCAAAGTTTGTTACAAGTTCCCAGTATTCCATTACTTCATAAGATTTGGGGGTAAGTCCATCTCCTTTGATTAGTTGGCAACATGTTCTTCTGAAACTCCTGAGTAAGTCATATTTATGGCCAGCTTTTTTTTTTTTTTTTTTTTTTTTTTATTAATCTTTTTTTTTCACATACAAAAATACACATGACAGTCAAAAAATCCACAAAGTCTTCAAAGAAGACTTGACTGTGGGTGAAACAAAGAATATTATAATCTGTATATTTTTTTAATTTTAATGTTGAATTCATGAAGAATTTATGAAGAAGGTGATCAAGAAAATGTAAATATGATGATGAATTGAGTGGCAACTATGAAAGCATAAGTAAGAGATCTAATACAATGTCTAATTCGAGTACCAGATCTGATCATTCATTTTCTTTATCTATTTTTGTATTCGATACACCAATGACTAATGAGGCTCCTTCACAACCGGAATTTGTAAAACTAGTCTTCAAGAGCAGTAGGAAATGTTCATGGCTATTCAAAATAACAAAGTCAGCATTGAAAAACAGCCAATGAGAAAGCTTGAATATAGCAGCAGCGTTTAATGCCAACTTTTCACGTTGTTGTCAGTATGCAATCCAATAGGCTGGCGCTTACAGCTCGATGTGAAGCTGGGAGTTGGGTTTGGAGCTCCTGAGGCTAATTCCTCGCTGCTACTGCCTATTGCAAACAGGAACGTGGAATACCATTGCACTTCTGATCTCCACAGTTGGGAATGTATTCACAATGTGGTTCAATTATGTATTAAAAATGTATTTAAAAAGTAACCTGGTCAAAATACCAAGCTTAACTCCAACAGTTGTGAAGATGTTCATAAGTGGTCCATCATGAATGATAACATAACACAGATAGGCACAGTAGGCTTATATGCATGTTGCTATTAATGAAGATGAAAATTTAACAAAGAAAGCAGCTTTTCCCAATTCCGCGTGCTGGTTTTGTGTTGGTTTTTCTCAAGAAATAGTTACAGCGTAACCAGACAGTTACGCGAGTCAGCACATCTAGCGTGATGCGGTGTGTTAAATCACTAGCGACAGTGAAATGTGTGGTGTGGCTCTCTTGCAGGGCGTTGTATTCGGACTGCGGCGGTCGCGCGGACTTGAAACCCGGAGAAAACACACCGGGCTCGACTTACAAAGGTAACAAACTAACGTGTTGATTGGAATACTTGATTACGGCCCTGAATTTCAATAGTTGGTTAATCACTTGACGGCCGTGGACTCTTGAGGTACGTTCACTCTTCTGCTTTGTGCTACGAGCAACAATCTTTGAGCAACCGGCAACATGTGCTCAGCGCACAAATACGTTTACTGTTGAGCACTGTGACAACCTCATAGTTAGACTTTCAATTGTGGTTATGTCACCATGAAAAATTATTTCAACCTCCACCATATGTATCCGATTGAATTGAACTATGAGCTTCTTAATTCTGGTGGACCATCAATCACCCAAATATGAATGCCGAAAACTGATATAATATCTCTTGTAGACCGACTTATGTATAGCCGTCGAAAAGTTGGTTCTGATGGTAGAAGAAACAAACCTGGCCGTGTTGAATATCATCATGACGTATTGTGGGCCTCAGCGCAAGTTGCAAGGAGAAAATATAAACGGAGTTAATCCCTCAACGCATGTATCATGTGTAAATGCAAACGGGAGAAACTCGCCCTCTGATTGGTGAGCACATGTTGGCGGTTTCTCAAAGCACGAGAGTAAACGTATCTTTATTTGCGTTCTCTGCTATTGTGCTGCTCAGGCCGCGAACGCGTATGTGCGTTCTCACACTTTCCAATGCGCTTAATTTAATATCTTGACAGCATAACGTCATACTGACATGGGACTTCTACTCACATCTAGCAGATACATTGAAAAAATGGTATCATTTTTTTTTCTCGTGGATAAAATATGCTAATATATTGCAAAATGATAAAATACCTGAAATAATAGCTGTTGAACCACAACCTCGTTCCAGGCTACATGTGTTGGATTGACGAGCCTCTGATGCTAAATAACAGTGATAACGGCAAATTCAAGCAGGCCTACAACAATATATCAGTTTAATAGAACTATTCGTTCCTGCTAATGATGTCATAGAATACTACATAAACACAAGTATATTTGCGATATAACCGCAAAATACCCGGCGTGGGAGTAGAGTTTTGTTCTTTACCCAGCTGTCAAGTGGTTGAAGACATTGTTAAGCTAATCGACTGATTAGGCAATAAAATGGGCATACCACATGTACCAAGAGTGACGACACATTAACAATTGATCAACTTTTAACGAACTATTGAGAATCAGGGTCTTGCGCATGGTTTTTTCTTATCGTCCGATGAAATCTCGGACTGGAATTCCCTTTTGTGCGATCACAATCCCGAACGTCACGGAAATGAGATGGCGTCTTTCGGACCTGAATGATTTCGGGAACGTCGGTTTCGTCCGAAAAAGTTGATATGTTGTAATAGTAGGCCTAAGTGGCTTCTGGCCACGGCCTTTCCTTTAGCATTCATAGGCCCCATAAGGCCTTTGAAATAGACCCTATAGGCCTTTGCTATAGACCCTATACGCCTTCCCTATAGACCTTGGGCGTTCCCTATAGACCTTTATATAGGCCTTTGCTATAGTTGGAGGTGTTCAACAATGGTGTTATAATTTTGTGTTTTGTCACCATTTTGTCACCACTTACCCAAAGGAAGTTTGTGTCTAATTCTAATGCCTGGTCATTGAACACCAAACCACTTCCTTCCTGGGGAAACACATGAGGAAGTTCTGTAATGATTCATCAACATTCACAGCTCAATTGGAATATAATATCTAGCAACATCATGATACCCAATCTGTGGCATAGGCATAAAGATAAGAGAAGTATTTTCTAGTAGATTAGACTCGCAACTCTTACCATAGTATACCTTATAAATCCCAAATGTAGTTTATTCCATGGTTCTCCTCAGTTTCTCAAGGTTATATTACCCAATAGGTAGAATCCAGCCATCCCCTAATATACCACAGCAAACTGCAGTAGGCCTATAAATAATGCTAGAATGGAAACGAATGACGAAAACATCATCGTAACGGATAACGTAGATAGAAATGATGGAAAAAATAGATCATTTTGAAAACAAAAAGTCAGTGTGGCCTACATACATAATGATAGAAGCTGAAGAAATATTAGGAAGGATGAGACAAAGGTTGATAAAAAGATTAAATATTTCTTCCTCTCAATACAAATAGGCCTACATTAAACCCTCGTTGATTCAAAATCAAACTCGATTAATCCAAAATTTGATATATCTCGAACTTGAAGTCTGTTTTCAAAGCCTGCATTTCAATGTCAATTGATATGGTACAATGAATCTGAATTCCAGCTGAACTGTAATCCAAACTAATAATCCGACCCCTTGATTGCTTTAACACTGTTTTTGGATTGAACAATTCAAAATGGTTCAAGTGAATTCCTCGAATTGATCATTATTCTCCCAATTTCCATCCTCTTCGTTTGACGCGTGAGAAAAGATTAACGCAGGTTGAGCTTAGTGCGTGTCATGTGACCAAGTGGTCTGACCTTGACATCGACTAACACAACACTTGGCTGAGCTCGGAATGTTTGTTCGTCACACCATCGACTCGGGACACTGACCTTGACATCGACCAACACAACACTTGGCTGAGCTCGGAATGTGTGTTCGTCACACCCTCGACTCGGGACACTGACCTTGACATCGACCAACACAACACTTGGCTGAGCTCGGAATGTGTGTTCGTCACACCCTCGACTCGGGACACTGACCTTGACATCGACCAACACAACACTTGGCTGAGCTCGGAATGTGTGTTCGTCACACCCTCGACTCGGGACGGCCGAGTGCCAATAGAAGCAAGTCTAGCAAGCGGCGGAGCCAGCGGAGTTAACACGGGCGACCGTGATTGAGGCCCTAGCAATGGTTCCTGTGTATCACCCGGACACATAGCGTCCTCTCACGTGCAATACGAAATTGACTAAATTCCAAGCAGGAAGGGTGATGTTTAAGAGTTTTTTGATCAATCCAAATTTGTATAATTTGATGTCATTTTTCTTGGGTCCCGTCCATGTGGGATTGACGTTAATGTACTGTAGATAAATCAAACATTATCCCCAAACCTATAGTTCCATTTTATTTCATAGTTTGTTGAATGAAAATCGTGTGATTTCTTATTTATTAATTAATGTATCCATTTATTTGTCTGTTACATCACAAAAAATTAAAATATACATTTTCATCAGGATATTAGACTCGTCCAGATTACTAAAAGAGAGAAAGATTACAATCAGTGAAATATGGTACAATGCCAAAAAGTGTTAGGCCTACACTGGAAATAAATCATAATAAATACAATTTCACAATACTGTAAATCAATTGAATGATATGGAATACAAATCTTTCACATCATATAGTGCCTGATTTAGAAGTGTGTTATCATATTTTTCCAAGGTAGTCAGATCGCCCTTGTGGTGCCCCGTCCTAAGAACCTCGTCATGTGATCACTGACTTAATTGTGGAACAGTGTCCGTCTTGAGTTCATTATATTTAATAATTATTCATCTTCTAACGCTTGTCCCAAGGTTGCCAAGAACTGCTGAAATCTGCCAACCTGCTCTTCAGCACGCTGGAACCGTGCTATATCTGGCAGTACGTGGCAACGTTGTATACCGGGGCATGTCAGCGTCTGCCGGGAGATCCGGGAGGCGGTGGGCAGGGCAGTGGCGTGCTACCGGTGGGCAGTGGACCACCTAGTCTTGTAGAGGTGAGGACAAACGGGTTGGCAACCAAACAAATAAATCCGCACTCGAGATTTCTTCCTGTCGAAAGTTATGCAAAGGAGATGAACAAATGCTAGAAATGAAAGAAGTGATCAAATTGAAGAAGAATAGAATGAAGTAGTGCGCAAAATATGAAGTAGAAATTTGAGAAAACCCGAGAAAATAAATGAAAACAAGCAGGCTAAAACCGAAGCGAAACATGAAAATGCGAAATATTAAAATCATTCATAGACCTACTTCACTTCTGAATATTGAAATGTTGAGCTCTCATTATGAAAATGATTTGAATACCTAATGTTTTGAGTACTGCAAAGTCAACAAGAATTTTTGTTAGATCATGGCACTGACGTCATTCTTCGTGATGTTAATGTTCTAGTTTATTATTTTGTAATTGGATATCAATGGTAGGGCTGTGCGTGTCTCAAACTATTGCGAGCGAGAGTGGAAGGATAAACTTGTCGCCTTTTTATCATTTACCAGATTGGTATAAAAAATACAGTGTCTGAAATTTGTGGAAAAGTTTTGATTCTTGATTTTTCTATTTGATTCAAAATTGAATTGAATCTGCTTTCTTGAATTAAGCTCGCTCGTTTGAACTAAAATTGTGCTCGTACTCGCTCGAGGCTCAAAAATGAGTCAAACTTCCTTGATACTTGCGCAAATTCATAAAACTGTTTGCACAGCCCTAATTAGAGCTACATAGCATGTGTATCCATGAAAATGTGTCACTCATTCGATAACCACATTGATCTTCATGACAATATCAAAGCATATAATCCAAATCACTAAATCTGTTCCCCGTTGAACAACGATCATCATAAAAAAACTTCTAACAATCTCCGTTTGCTCGTCAGGTCTGCGCGCTCACAGAATTCCTCCTCGATATCGTCTCGCTCGAGTCCTACCTCGAGACCCCCTCCGAGCATCTCCCCTCCCTCTTCCTCCACCTGGTCTCTCAGCTGACGGACCACTGCGCCCCCCTCTCCCCCCTCCACATCTCCACCAGCCTCCGCCTCGCTGCCAAGATCCTCTCCCGCGTCCAGCCCTCCGCCCGTCCGGAACCAAAACCTCCCGTTGTCGACCCGCCCCAACCCGTCGAGAACCAGTCTGAGCTGGGCGACCGCACGAGGGCCAATAGCGACCTCACCGAGTACAAGACGAGCAAGGCGATGAAGACCAAGCTGAAGAAGAGCAAGACGGACTCGAAGATCAAGAAGTTGAATAGCAAGAATCACGTCGAGAGTGGCCCGATACTGTTGTCGGTGGTTTACAACGGCGACGACGAGGAGAAGAGGGTTTACCGCCATCTCAGTACGCCGCACCTCGAGAGCTTTGTGGTGGGGGACGGGGGGGAGGTGGTGGCGGACAGGGGGGAGGCGGTGGCGGACGGGGGGCAGGAGGACGAGAGCCATCTGGCGGTGTCGATCGCGGTGCCTACCAAGCAGCAGACTGTGCTCGAGCAGTGTAAACGCCAGTACGAGAACTTCTTCGTCCGGTGAGTGTTTCTCGATGTTTCATTCTTTTATTAGATGAGCGAATACGAAGACCTCCATTCTACTTGTATGGAGTTTTTTTTTTTTTTGTAAGCACTGCACAGGTTGTAGGGTTCGACTGATCAACGTGAAACTTTTCCTGTACACATAGACTTATCTAACTCGGAGCGATATGGTTTTGAGGTGAAATAGGTTGGACAATTTTTGAGAAATACCATCTCCATGTTTCTGAAACCCCATCGGATTAGGCTGGGCTGGAGAATTTCTAAAATAAAATCGCTCTAAAAGAATCAAATCATTCCTGAATGGTGATCTCATAAATGATACACAATATTTTTAATTCTTGAACAATTCAGATCAGCGGTTTTCATGAAAATGGTTCATCAAATGTTTTTAATTCATCAATTAGGCCCCTATATAGAAGTAATAGCAGGCGCACCTTATCGAGATGCACAGCTTTCCAGATTCGATAATTGCCGCATGAAGTGAATTTTATATGAGTCAAGATCCATACAGTTTTCAATTAGACTTTATATAAATATCTCGCTCGTCTCACAACGCGAATGCTACATATTGAATTATTTTCTTCCAAATCAAAAAGAGTGGGAAGAAAGTCTTCCGTATCGCTCATCTAATTCTTTCATAGTTATCAAACAGTGGACATTCCAAAATTTTCTGTCGATTGAAAACGTTCAAACCAGTTGTATAATTGAAAATGTGGTGTCAGGTTCGTAGCTAGTAACCGCCGCCTGCTGAACGGGCAGGTCGACGACCTCTACCGCCGGCTCCTGGACGTTCGGAAGTCGCGCGAGTCGGACGCGGAACGCACGGGCAAGCTGGAACGCCTGCTGCAGTCATGCCTGGACAAGAGCTCCCCGCCGCGCGACCTCCCGACGACAGACCGCACGACCCACGTGGAGCCGAAGAGGGAGGAGAGAGGGGAGGAGGCGGTGACGGAAGGGGAGGCGGCAGAGTGGGAGGAGCCGATGAGGCTGTCGTGCCATCTGCTTGTTGAGCTGTCGACGTTTCCGTCATATCGCCTCGCGGACGACGATCCGGTCATCACCGATAACTTCAGAGGTGAGGCTTCTGTCTGTTTGTTTGTCTTGCACCAACCTGCACTGAAGTGTTGCTGGTGCAAAACAGAAGTGCGTCGCATTACGAGCTGTACAAGTGCAGAAAATGTTGAGGTACAAACGAACTTGAAAGTGCAGATTTCAATAACTCTGGACGCAAATTTTGAGAATGGAAGTAGTCCAATTGATGAAGAAAGAGATTCCAATTGTAATGATTTCTCATAAATGATTATTTAATTCTTGCATATATACAGTGAAACCTCTATCCATTGTTTTTCAAGGGACCAGGAGAATGACATCAGCAGCTTTTCAGTTCAGGCCGTAAAACTGGAATTTGTGAATGGTTTTGTGAATAGAGACTTTTAATATCAAAACCATCCATCCAGGAGAATTGAGTATTGATTATGTCTGGGAGTGGGCTAAGAAAAAATGAATGGTACAAGCAGGAAAACAATAGATCGGGGAACGGTGCAAAAAGGTTTCACTGTATCAACAAGTCTCATAAGATGTTCTGGGTCTACGTAGGAGCTAAGCCAGGTCAAAACTCTGGCCAGGATAAACCTTGATAAACGAAGTTTCCAAAGTTATTTAGGTATGGACATGGAGAAGTAATTGTGTATATCAAATTATCAACTTGTTTGAAAATAATGACCACCCTCATTATATTATATAATTGTACATTTACATCGACACAAATGTACATGTCAACAAGTTCTAAGACTACATATTGTCTGCCTTCAACTTGATTCCATCTTGCACTGAACTGAGCACACCAGCGCCATGGACTGTCTGAACCAGACTTGCTGGTGGACTCAGACAAACCAACAAACCACACGACCACAATCTACTGATAAGAGAAGATGTACCAACTCCCATACTAATAGCATGGACGATATTGGTGGTTTCTTGCATTCAGTTCAGACTACTGATTACATCTATTAATTGAGAATCGATTCAGAATCGATTCTAATGTAAAACGATTCTCAATTTTTGTTCTTTTTCGGGTGGGGGGTCAGTGCTGTACTTCTTCATGTCGCAGTACGTGCTTCATTTCTTCTTTCTTTAATTTGGTTGAACGACCATCGTGATATAACGACGATTAGCTTATCTCCCCTCAAGGTCGCACTGAAGAGATTGTATTGTAATTCAATAATCAATCCCATACCTGTATGTAAAGTCATCAAGGTATGTTCAGTATGTCTACGTGATGGTGCCAAGGAATGCAATACCCCGCGATATGAGATACCCTGGCCATGTAGTTATATTGTTATGGAGGTCCAACTCAGCAACGAGCCATGTACTGCCCGTTACTCCCAAATGACGACCATGTTCTTAATTCAACTGCCAGTTGAAGCTACTCTCACGTTAGTAATTCAGCAAGGCATTCTATATCATTACATACATATTAGGTAATGCTATAGAAGGCCTTGATTTCGGTTACTGAATATAAAACAAATTTCTGTAGGCCCACACCTGACAACAATCAGTTTGAACAGTGAACATGGCTGCCGTTACTCACTATTTAAAGTGATCAAGTGGGTTGAGCTTTCACCACGGAGTTATACCTCCATAACAATACAACTCCATGCCCTAACTGTCTGTTTGACCCTGACCGCCTGTTTGACCCGCAGGGGAGGTCACGCTGCCCGATTGGCTGCGCGTGCTGCTGTCGTGCGCCTGCGGGCTGCCCCACGCCCCCGGCCTGCAGCTGGTTGCCGCGGCGACCTTGCTCGACCTCGTCTGCCTGCCGCGGTCCACGGCTGCCGTCCCGCTGCTCAGGCCGTGGCATCTCGCCTTCATACGGCATCACACCAACGCCATGCAGGTACATTGTCTCAACTTTCTCAACCATGTCTGAAGACCCACTTCTGCACATTTCATATTTACCCTGTACTGAAATTTCATCAACGCTTGGATAAATATCCATTCACATAGGCCTATATATAAATCACTAATTAATGTTTCACAACTCCTAGGTTTGCAAAGCGGTGTGAAGCTACTGTCGAGACACAAATTAGCGTTCTTAGTAGTGATGCCTACGGATACCCGGGTACCCGGTTCTGGATCGGGTATTGGCATACCCGGGTATCAATTTTCATACCCGGGTATTCATGTTTTTTTAAATGAGTGTACAAGCGGTTGACACGCGACGCGAGAGAAGACTGTTTTCTCGGCTTTCTGTCGTCATAAAGTGCATCTGGCTGGCAGGTCGCTTCTGCGCATCACTTTCCTTACCCCTCACCCGTCTCGCCCACCATCAACCATCACACCCGCGCATCGATGTATCTTGTCATGTCGAAGCAGCGTGTCAGTCTTGCTCATCTTTCGAGCTGTGTGGTTGTACGTTGTCACGTATTTTCTTGTACGTTCAGTTGTATATCTTTCTTCGCGTGAAAATACTGTGTTTATTCACTTTATTGTTGACTGACATTGTTGACTATTTGTCCAACACTTTTCCAAAATATTATTTTCATTATTTTTCAGTGTTGATTCTTGCGTCAATCTAATAACTAATAGGTAATTATAAAGTGTGCGTTTGTTTATTGTTGACTGACATTGAGCGAGAATGAGGTCGACTGTCTCTCGCTAGAGGGCAAAGCAAAGCAGACGCAACGGCGGGAATTTGAACGGAAGGCGGGAATTTGATTACACACGCAAAATAGATGTTTTTTTCGAAGTTTTGACTACCCGGGTATATCCGGGTATTTTTGGCGGGTACCCGGTTCCAAAATTTGATACCCGAAGGCATCACTAGTTCTTAGCATTGAGCAACGTATCACCGTACAGTGAAACCTCTATCCATCGTTTTTCAAGGGACCAGGAAAATAAAACCATCCATCCAGGAAAACCATCCATCCAGGAAAATTTAGCATTGATTATATGGGAGTGGGGTTACAAAAAATGAATGATACAAGCAGAAAAACGATGGATCCGGGAACTATGCATAGAGGTTCCACTGTAATACGTTTTGGTGATGATATTGATTCTCAAAATCAGGAATCAATTCTCCAAGCTCCAGAATCAATTGAGAATCGATTGTATGGAAAAAAATTCACCCTCAGAAGAAGTTGTGTCATTTAAAACTTTTTTTCAACCTCCCTTTGGCGTTTTACGTGAAAAATAGCTGCTAGAGACTTCTTTGAACTGTGCTGTACCATTCGGGTATTTCTGTCAACGTTCGGCTGTCAGACGTAACCAAAGGGATAGCTAATGTTCAGATAGTAAAATCTTAACAATACAAAATAATATAGACAACGAAATGAGCACGTGTTGTGACGTGAAGAAGTATAGAACTGACCCGAAAGAAAAAAAATCAATTTTTTCATTTGATAATTGTTTTGATTATAATTGATTCTAAATTGATTCTCGATTAATTGATGTTATCACTTGTTTATCTATGATGAATTGGATGAGAAGAACTGACTGATGTGCACAGGTTCTGGCTGGTTCGCTGTGGCACCACCTGGGCACTGCCGGTCCGGCCCACCAGGTGACCTGCGTTGACCTGCTGCACCGCCTGCACACGGTCGCGCAGTGCGACGCGGTCGAGCTGGTGATCGGCGGCGCGATGGCGAGCGAGTCGCGTGAGGACAGGATGGAGGCGTTCCAGAGGTTTGCCACCCTCTGGCACGTGGGGCGCGACCTGGCTGCCAAGGGGGGAACTGGCAGCGGTACCAAGACCCTGGATAAGTGAGTACAGTGAACCCTTGTTGGATGAGCGTTAGCGAATACTCAATTTCACCATACCAAAAAAAAGTGCCTGTTTTTTTTTTTGCGCTCCATAGGTCAAACAAAAATTCAAAATCGATTGAAACTTGACATACACAAGTGTCCTTATCTAATTCGATACTGTACGGTTTTGAGGTGCAATCGGTTGAACCACTTCTTAGAAAACTCATTTCAAAGTTTCCAAAATGAATTTCAACCCAGGGGAAAAAATGTGTGAAAAATATTTCCTCCGAGAGAATTCAAATTCTCTGGGAATTTCAATATAATGCTTAAACACATTATTCCGAACTTTCAGTCAAATCAGATCAGCCGTTTCGATATAAAAAAATATAGCCTATATAATCCAATTTTTTTAAATCACTGAAAGCTATCAAGATACCAATAAAAACCAAGCAACACGTGTCACCAATCAATTGGAATTGATTAGAACAAAGCCTTCTTTATTATCATAGATATTACCGTAGTTGGGAAATAGGATAGCAGTGACATTATCTTTTGGAACTCAAGGTGCATATATATATGTAAATATATATAATAACCAATCCAAAGATAAGTCGGTATGTTCTAGCTCCTCCATCAACGCGGCAACACATAACGCGTTTGCCTAGTTAGTTCCAATTCAGTTACAGTAGAACCTCGATCCATCAGTTTCCAAGGGACCAGGAAACTGGTTATATGAGAGTAGGGTGAGAGAAAATGAATGATACAAGCAGGAAAATTATGGATCCGGAAACGATGCAAAGAGGTTTCACTGGCATCCAAAATTTGATATATTTCGAACTTGAAATCAATCTCAGGTCAACAGTGCAGGCATCTCAATGTTGTTTGATTTTTCTTGAAAAAGAATTCCTAGTGAACTATAGGCCTAATTCAACCTTCAGTTGCTTCAACAATGTTCTCAGATTGGATATTTCGAAATACTAGTTCGGGTGAAATCCTGGAAAGTTGAAATATTATCATTTCCATCCCAATTTTCCTACTTTTCATTCGACGTGTAAGAATTAGTGATGGCATCGATTCTCAAAATCTGGAATCGATTCTCTATGCTCCAGAATCGATTAAAAATCGATTTTGAAAAAAAAAATTTAAAAAATTAAATAAAAGTTTATTCTCAAAAAAGTAGTGTAATTTGAATTTTTTTTTCAAACTTCCCAAGGCGTTCACATGAAAAATAGTTGCTAGAGACTTCTTTGAAGTGTACATTACCATTTGGGTATTTCTGTCTATGTTCAACTATCAGACGTAACCGAAGGGATAGCTTTTGTCGAGATAGTAATATCTCAACAATACAGGATAATATGGACAACGAAATGAGCACTTATTGCAAGAAGTACGGCACTGAACTAAATGAACCAAAAATTTTTTTTTTTTAAAATCGATTTTTTGATTTGAGAATTGTTTTACATCAGATTGGATTCTCAATCGATTCTCGATTAATCGATGTTATCACTTGTAAGAATATGCCTGAAAACATTGCATTGTGGTTGTTTCTTTGTATGTCATCTGACATACAAAGTGTGGTTTGATCTTGATAAACACGAGACCTGGTGAGCTCCGAACAATTGTTCGTTGGTCATTCTCAGGGCGGCCGAGCACCAATAGAAGCAGACTATATACGACAATTGCCTATAGTCAGCGAGCGGAGCACACAATCAGTCAGGCTCCTCTCTACGCTCGCATAACACTATGTACAACAGCTGAGTGAAAACAGTGCGAGATTATTCTTATACATTTGAATATACGCTGAAAAAAGTGTTCTGATATTTGTAAAAAAAAAAAATATATATTTTTTTGGACCTCATGGGTTTCACAAGTGTCTGTATGACTCTCACCGTGAAGAGGTGGGATAAAAAATTGATTATACGTTCGTAGAATCCATGTCATCCCTAATTCGTACTTCTCTTCCAGATCGCTCCTGAAAATGCTGGACAACCTGCTGCTGAACGAGAGCTGCCCGCTCAAGCTCCACGCTCAGACCTGGCTGATCCACTCGCTGCTCCGCGGCGACATTGCTCGCATCGTCGACCCCCTGCTCCACATGCTCCTGGATCCCTGCACAGCCCGCATGTCCGTGCTCCACGTTCGCGTCCAGCACTCCAACACCGTCGTCGTCGCCAACGCCAAGGACAACGACTACGACGAGAACGCCGCCACGGCCAAGATCTATGCAATAAGTTCCGAGGACGGCAACGTCATCTACCACGTGCAAGACTCGAACAAGCTGAAGAAGAACAACAGCAATCCGGTGAGAGCCAAGAGGATATTTGCCGTTAAAACACTAGTCGGTAGAGAGGACACGCGACATTTCATCACGGAACGTAGCTCGTATCCAGACGGTGACGATATCGCGTCGAAAAACATGTCCGTCTTTGTGAATCCGTTCAACGCTTCGAGCAACACGGACTCGACAGAAGACGACTCGGGAAACGACAAGTCGTTTGAGTTTCTCCGAGGAGCGACGAGGTTATCGCGGGACGGGAAAAGGGATTCGGTGGTGGAAGAATCGCCGGCAGAGATCGTCGATGCCGGCTCGACGACGAACGTCAAGGGGATCAAGTCGGAGGCGGCGCAGAAGCTGGGCGGGTTCAAGGACGGCGGAGAGACGGGGGGCTACGAGCTGGCGAGCGTGGACTTCAAGAGCTGGTCGACAGAGGATCTAGAGATGTCGACGCCTGCCGAAGAGTTCTTCAACGCCGGCTCGAGCGTCAGCGTCGTAGAGTCGATACTGGACGACATCCTGGGCGCGGTCGTGGCTAGGTCGGAGTCGAGGAGCGACGAGACGAACAGGAGAGTGAATCTTGGCGTGGGTTTCCACCCGTTGCATCAGCACATGTTGCTTTATTGCGGTGTTTACGACTCGAATCGGACTCTATACGCGTTGCGAACGTTGCGTAGCGTGCTGTTAACCAACGCGCAGATGTTTTTGTGTGCCGCCGCCACGACAGGTGTCGCCAACTTGAAGAACGGGAATTGTTTGATTACTCTGTTGGCGAGACATAGGAAATCAGTGTTCGGTAAGTGATATGGATGTTTTTGCTTGCTGAATGATCCCACTAACAGTCAGGTTATTTGGGGGTAATTCATATAATGACACTAAGATGATATCGATGATATATGATTCGAGAAAAGACGTGAACTCACGAAAACTCATGCCTGATGCAGGACTCGAACCCACACCCAACAGTGACTTCACTTTCTAAAGGTAAACCTTATCTTACTGAGCTACTGAGGGCAGCTTATACCGTATTTACTCGCATATAAGTCGCACCCGCGTATAAGTCGCACCCCTGTTTTTGACAGTCATTTTTTGAAAAACCCTTTGTATGGTCGTATAAGTCGCACCTGCAGTCTCCAGTATTAGTATTAGTATTATTACCATTATTTAGTAGAGTGATAGGCCTAATTATAACATTATAGTCCTATCACTACTTAATTTTGTCCATTTTGTATAATGATAAACTTTACATCTGCTGAAAATGTAAAGAAGTGATCATTGCCCAAGAGACTTAGTTTAAAGTGGAAGATATCAACATTCGAGTGTTTATACTGAAAGACTTTTATCCACGGCGAAAAGTTAAGGTCACAGACAGAGCAGTCCTGCTGTTGAAGTTCTTTAGTTTTAAATAATAAAAATGGAGTGGTAAGATCGCCCTTGTGGTGCCCCGTCCAAACGATCCTATCTTTCATCCATAGCCTTAATTGGGGAACAATGATTTTGTATCAAGTTTCGATGTTATCAAGAAAAAAAGTCTCCAGTACGTCCAAAATACATCGCGATTGATATGTTTAGCTCTCTGTTCCCGACGCTTAAGAGAGAAACCCTTGGTATGAGACATGAGAAACCATTGTGAGGGGCCTCAACTAAACCGTGAGGGTGGGAAGGGGACAGGTTGCCTAACATACTGGAGCGTGACGACGGGACCCAGAGCACACGATGATTACGTAAATATCTCCCAAGTTTATATTCATTTTTATCTAGCCTCTTCCTAGTGTTCAATGAATAGCCCACTATAGACTGTTATCACCCATACATAGCATTGTTGATTGATGTTAAACAGATGTGTCAAAAGTGTTCTTGTTGGTAATCAGTGTAACATTTAACATGATACTTTTAAAGTATCATGTCACACTGATTACCAACACGAACACTTTGAGACATCTGTTTATCATCAATCATCAATCAACAATGCTATGTATGGCTGATTTGTCTATAGGGGGCTACTCATTCAACACGAGGAAGAGGCTAGATAAAAATGAATGTAAACATATTTATGTGTATTTATTTGCTTCAACATTGATGACCACCTGTGCATCAATTCTGACGACGATTGGGGGTTCGCTCTATACTGTAACATTGGATGACCAGTGTTTCATGGCAACTGTTTTGATGATGAACAGATGTGTTGAAGTGTTTGTCTTGTTATTCAGTGTAGCACAAGACTCTAAAAGTATCATGTTTGCTTCAGCACTGACGACTGTCTATGCATGCATTCTGACGACGATTGTGGGTTCGCCCTATGCTCTAACATTGGACGACTGGCAGTGTTTCACGGCAACTGTTTTTATCGCAAAATGTGACGTTTTTTCTCACTTGAAAAAATGACATGAGACGCATGTGACTTTTTGATGACGTAAAAATAGCATGCTCGACTGTGACGAGAATTGATGCATTTGACTTTTATTTTTGGAGATTTTGTGCGCGCGTATAAGTCGCACCCGCGTATTGGTCGCACCCCTGTTTTGAGTTCTCAAATTTCTAAATATACATGCGACTTATATGCGAGTAAATACGGTAGTTATAATAATCGCTCCTACATGATCAATATCAAATAACCCACTGCCTTGGTGAAATCGTCAAACATAATTGTTTCATTTTTTTTTTTTGTGAGGAGGGGAAATGTTGCATAAGACCCCCACAGGTTGAATTGCGGGGAGTGTCGGATTCTTACCGACTAAAACCCCTCCTCATTTGTGGGTGACCCCGACAACGTGGTCATTTCATCACCCATTTTCATTCTGATTGTTTCGGATATAATTACTCGAAATTAATGTTAATAAATTACTATGTGAGCTGGATCAAATTTTATCTATCAAATCAGTTTGATTTAGGAAAATGAATACTTTGTTGATAGCATTACTATCATCGGCCAAAACTTTGGAAATTGAGTCTTCAAATGCTAGTTGTTGTCTGATATTGTTATATTTGGTACATTTCAATAATATATGTTTTATGGTCAACACCTCATCACAAGTGTCGCAAATAGGTAGAATTTTTTCTGGTGTGAACAAAAAGGCATGCGTGAGCAGTGAATGCCCAATTCGCATACGTGCGAGAACTACTTCTTCTCTTCGGGACCCTCGAATCGAGGAATCCCATAGTTCAATTGTAGGTTTGATATCATGAAGCTTTTTGTTTATTTCTCTGTTCCATTCTGATTGCCATTTACGTTTGAATAACAGTTTGAAATGGGATTTCAAGTCAAAAAATGGTACGAGTGGTTCATCGACAAAATTTCTCAACGTAGCATCTTTGGCTGCCTTATCAGCGATCTCATTGCCCTGAATGCCCACATGACCAGGAATCCAACAAAACACTATTTTGACGTCCCGTAATGCCAGGTTGGTCAGTAGGTTTTGCGCCTTCTGTATCAAGTAGTTATCAGGAAATATTTTGGTGATGGCTTTTAAAGTACTGAGTGAATCTGAACAGATGAAAAAATTCTTCTCTTGGCAGCAAGGTATGTGTTCCAGAGATTTGATAATGGCTATAATTTCGGAAGTGAAAACACTACACATTGAATTGAGTTTATAATAGCATTGAATATTGGGAGACCAAAACGCACTCCCTACAGAGTCGTTCAGTTTTGATCCATCCGTAAAGTAATGAACAAAGTTTTGGAAGTGTGAGCATATTTCGTAAAATTTCTGATGATAAATAAGAGAACTGGAATCTTCTTTTCTGTGGATTGTTAGTTGAGTATTGACTTCGGGCCGTTTTTGTTTTGCGATAGCAGGCGTCCCCCTTGTTTCGACCCTTGTTGACTCTAACCGTAATGAAACTTATTTTGCTGTAATTCAAACAATAGTTTCGGTCCATTAGCTCAACATGACTGTTAATTAGTTTGGGTCAGTCATCCAAATTCCCATGATTATTGTATCGTCCCGAATATAAGCCGAGGGTTTTTGCATTAATTCTTACAGTTCGAAAGTCACCTTCTGCTTATATGCAAATCTGGGCTTATAATCAGTCAAGAACACGTTTCTCTCATTATAGTTGGGCCTACCATGCTACATGTGCACTCGGTGAATTATCGTATATTCGTTTAATCTAGAAGATAGAATAGACCGATTATTCTTTATTTCATTATCTCACTCGGAAACTTCTACATTACAGTATCAAAGAAAATAGCTGACTGGAAACTAATAACACTGATTTTTCGTCCCATTCAGAATGTGATTTTGCAAGTTATTCAAAAGTTATTCAAAAGTTGAAGTTTTTCGAACTTATTCTCATTTTCAATCTCATTCTAATCTGATATTCCAAATAATTTCAAACTATTAAATCATTGACCTTCATCATTATTATTGTTCCTGTATTATATCATGTGGGCCTACTAGACTTATATTTGATTCTTTAGTTTTCCAATTCCTCACTGTCACAAACATGTATAATTTACCCTAGATACTATTGTAACATGGATTTTGTGTGACAATATATATTCTATCTATCTATCTGTCTATCTATCTATATGAGGATTGAGGTCTCACATTTTCTTCCACATAGCTTTTTTTTTGACTCGCCTCGATCATTTTTTTCTCACCGATTTCTGTTTTGCAGGTAAAAGTTTTCACGGCGATGTTGGCAGCATCGCCGAGTTCGCCACGGCGTACCGTAGTTCGATGTACCTGGAGGTGTTGATTGCCGTGTGCCTTTACTTTGCCCGGAGTTTCTACCCGAACCTCGGACAGATGAGACTGACCGCAGAGGAGATTGCTGGGAACCGACAGGTAAGATCGCAGCTTCATCGTCCGATACAGGTCTAGCCTTCATGGCGGAGATAGGGACGGAGAAAAGCAGAACAGTTGGGAAGGAAATTCATTCTTTCATAATATTTTTTTTCCATTGGTTCATCAAGAAAACAAAAGATACATCCATATTGATGATATCCCGTGGAGATGCTTCATACATCTTGTCTGTGATTCAAACAGATTATTGATATATGTATAATAATATCATCAACTCTCATCAACTTCTCATCAACTCGAATCTTCTCGAGCTCACTGAAAATAATAAGGAACTTGAAGATCAATATCAAAAAAGTTATGAAACAATATTCAAATGAAGAAATTTTCTAGTCCAACGTTACAACCATCGCTCAACACTGCGCTTTATTTCGGCCATACATTTTAAATCACGTATATTCACAGGCTTGTTGTTGAATAAAGTTGAGACTGATATATTTAATGATCTTTTAATAATAATAATAATAAGTTCCATCATCAGAGACTGTACAAACAGTATGATAAATGTATGATATTGTGTTTGACGACACACTGTTGACTGTACTGATGACAACGACATATCGGCGTCGGTGAATAATAAATGAGATGATGGGATGATGAGATGAAAGATTATTTTATTCATATTCATATTTTATTCATATTTTATTTATTCGTATCGGATAACTTAAGAAGTCGGTCGTGACCTGTTGTTAGGAACCATCCCAGTGATAACCTGATGACAGAGGGAAACCACGAAAGACCCTTGTCAGGATGGTCGACTATGGCGGGAATCAAACCCCAGTCTCCTGCATGACGATTCAGTGTGTTACCACTTGGCCACACGTCTCAGTTGGGAAGGAAATTGGAGTGGAAAGCTTTGGCTGATGGTCCAGTGGTTAGCATGGTGAAACTTGTGCCAAAGTTGTGGTGGACCATCGTGACGAGCCCTTTTCATGGTTTTCCGGTGCGTTTAGGTTGATTAGGGATGTTTCCTCACAACGGGTCAGGACCGTCTGCTTCCCACCGTCCAGAAACACTGATCAAAATGGCCTTTCATCTCATCTACTCATTAATCACTCGGCAGCCAGGTTACAGAATCACTACCATGCCTCCCAGGTCGGGTTATCTACCCTGTTATATCGCCCAGATACTTGTATCTAGACTTTAGATAGCCTCTAATAACATTTGTAGCAGGAACAAATGGTCTTATTGTGTTGATACTTGATATATTGTTGTATTTGAAATGTCAAACAAGAAATTCGTCGAAATCACTTACCGGTATTTAGTGTCCAGAGACTTGCCAATTTGACACATTTAGCCTAGAGCAATGTTTTGGAATAACAGCTGACTGTATCTCATAATTTTCCAATACATAAGCGTTTTCTCTCGGCAAAATTTCTTTTAAACTTATATCCCAATCTATCTCCCAGACTGCCAGTATAAGTCCCATGTCAATACGGCATAATTTTGTCGAGATACAGAATGAAAGGTTTTGGAATGTGTGAGGATGCACATGTGCACCAGTGACTTATTCAGCACTATCGTTGCGACGCGTATTTGCGCGAGTAATTGCAAGTGGTTCACTCATTCATCATCCACCATCACCAATAGATCCCACACCCTATTTACATTACTGTTCAACTATCGACGTCATCTCATCTACGACTCATAAGTGGCATGAGTAAATATCAATAATATGCCAAATATTACGACCGTTGGTAAGGTTAATGTCGTGGGAGCACTATTGTGTACAAAAATAGGTCGGTATCACCGTAAGATCGTAGTCCCCACAGCTTTCTCACACCTCCTTCGTCACTTCATGCTTACTACTAGCTTTCTCAAGAGCCGTTTTTGAAGGTTTTGGTACAAATTATAGATGTTATTACTGTATATGGATCGAGGGCTTATATTTGCCTACATAGCAAGTGAGTAATGATAATAATTCAGTGTTTTCTTCGACCAGTCTTTGAGTAATATGCATGAAGCTGATTATACACTACGATTTGCTGTTTCAGTAGGCCCATGCTTGGCATTCGATTGAAACATTCAATTGAAACATTCAATTGAAACATTTTACAATACACTACGTTGGCTTAGGCCTAGTACCGGTAGATCTGTGGAACTGCTTGCTTATTCTTGTATATATTTACCCAATACGGGATAGGCCTGGAGGCATAGGGCCGGACTTGTGAAATCTTTGAAGTGAGTTGATGTGGTAAACACTCGCTAATTCCAGCTGTCACAATATCAATCCAACCAACGAGGGAGTTGAAATAGTTTCACTGAACTAGGGTTAGCTTCCAGTTGCTCCAGCACTTGTCAACTCCAGAATTCATTGTACAGCTGCTTTAGCCCACATCATTGATTCTGTGCCATTCATTGGCAACAGGAGATGTTGACATTATATTTTTATCTGTCAAATTCAGTGTGGGTGCTCTCAGAAATGTAATACAAATGATGTTGGAAGAAAAATTGCATTGCTTCAGCGTCCGGCCACGTCAATAGATGGATAGATGGATAGATAGGTTTGTATTCACAATATATATTGAATACAATGTTTTGTTTCGTCAACAACCATGAGGTTCATGAGGCTTACTTCAGGCTATATCACATCACTCTTTACCTTCGTACAGAAATCGTCAGTACTATGAAATTCCTTTTCCAATAGATATCACTCCAAATTTTTTTTGAAAAAAAAATCAGAGGTAATAGGTATTGTAGAGTTGAGCATTAAAAAACTTCACACCGTTGTGGTACAATCCCGTTCCATGTACGTTGAGATTCAGATATCGCGTTATGTTTGAGCCTAGTGTTTTAGCAATAGGTTTTCAGCCGGGCTTACATCAGATTCCGACCGCCCGCCTTCGTACCACTGACACTTTGGTGTTTTGCCGAATCTCCATAGTGCCAAGTGCGTCGTTATGAAGTGGCTTTCCACGGTCACACAATACTGTATTTGTAATAAGGGAATACGTTCAAGAAAGCTGTTACAAAATTGAAACAGTTGATTTTCAACAGCTGTTGATGACAGTTGAGCAATATTCATCGTGTGGCTAAAAACTGGGCGCTGAAAACCTACCGTACATCAATTCAGAAGGACCAGGCCTGTATTTACACAAATGAGTCCTACTAATCATTATTCCTGGCGGTTGTACTAGACGTTGACAGCATGTCCATCACATCATACTACGCACTTTCTTGAGACAGCCGGTACAAACCATGAAGAGCTTTTCTCATTCTCGAAATGTCAAGGAGGATTGGAGGACTAAAGTGAATGCAAAGATTCCTTCTATGTAGCTCAATTGAACAGTTACATCTTGCATAAACGTCTCTAAAACGATCAAGTCGTTCAGCAGAATCTGTTCTCTGCCATTTTATGTGTTTACAGCATAACGACCGAGTATT
Organism: Brachyptera risi; assembly: GCA_964007535.1. Lineage (NCBI taxonomy): Eukaryota > Metazoa > Arthropoda > Insecta > Plecoptera > Taeniopterygidae > Brachyptera > Brachyptera risi. The sequence continues at coordinate 9,229,155 of OZ023335.1, forward strand.
GTTCATCGAGATTGATGTCGCTTGTCATTGATCAGTTTTTGGTTGTGGGAGCTCTCCTCACAATTAGGATCGATAAATAGCTGATTTGTCGATGAAAATTGTCGGTTTCAATCGACATCTGATTACAGAAATTGTTAACGCAGATCCATTTCAGTTCACAACTCCACGTAGACAATCATTTGTTCATTATTGATTATCGTCTTCTTGTCTACCAGTTGTATATTAATTACTTGATAGAATCCTAAGATTTTCAAAATTGACTGTTAGGCTAATATAAGGAAGAGAACATGAAATAATTCACAAGTTGATGAAATAATATTGTTTATTCATGATGTCAATAATACTGTTCACACAATGTTCAGCACAACATGTTGTATACAACCAAGAACAGGAGAATAAACATCATCCGATATTCATTTCACATCGTAATTGTATTCATCATTAGGTTCTAAGGTAATTTCTTTCATCTCTGATCAACTTGTTATCCGTTAAGATTCCGAGGTGAAGAAAGATTGAGAAACTTCCAGGTAGATTGATGTATTATTCTAGTGTGGTTACGTGTGAGAGGGTGACAATGAAACAATGAAGTGATGATAGGTGATGTGACGTTCACAATCACCAACGTCTACAGCGGGACTCGAACCCACTTCGATCTGGTGTCAGAATGATTCGAGGAAGTTCTTGGTAGGATTCAGTTTCAAGAAGGCGTTGATGGCTGAGCATGTCTTCTTTCTGGAAAGTAGAAACAAACATTGCTCAGTGATCTAAATAACGAGTATTACAAGGAAAGGGAAGGAACTTGTCACATCGAAAGAGATTGCATTCTGTCACCATGGCGATATCCTTTTCAGTTTACCAGCGGCTACAAAAAGTTGAGAAAATGCTGAGAGGAAATGAAACTATTCACACGGAGAAAAGTTCGACTAATGAATGGGGATGATGGTGAGTTTGTGCCGTCAGGTCGGTGAATCCGGAATCTTCCCTTGTTCAGGTCGGATACCGTTCTTGTGATGATTTGTGAAAAAAGTTTTATCGAAAGTTCATAAAAGTTCAATGATTTTATGTACTGGTATTTGAATTAATGTGAATAAGCTTCATAAAGCCTTTCTACTACACTCTTATCTTCAATTTACACACTGATTTACAACTGATTATTATTCTCACCGACCCACATGATCGGCACAAACTCAAATGGACGATGGTTGATTCAGATGATCAGCCTTTTTTTTTTCGTAGTTGATCACCTGCGGTAAGTCCGATAGAGTCGAGCCGTTTGCGTTGTGCGCTTGTTGTGGGTTGCAGATGATCGCCCTTTTTTTTTTCGTAGGAGATCATCCACAGTCAGTAGGTATTGCAGTAGTGTTGGTTTGCGTGTGACGTGTAGGTTTGTGACATCGATCTCCGGCCGACTAATTCTCCAACACGCGGGTAAAATACAGTATATCGCCCGAGAGTAGAATATCCAAATGATAGGCGACATTTGAGAACCTGATATAGAGGTATTTTTTTACATCGCTAGGTTCTTTTTAGGCATACATCATCCCGGCAAGCATATCGACACCGGAGTGACACCGGGATGCTACAAGATGCCATACAAATGAAACTTAACGTCTGGTCTGTCTACGGTATAAATAGTACAGTATTTTACTAGGTCCAAATATTTCACTGTGTGGTAACTCTCCTCTGTGAAAATTCACATCTCTTTTACCAACTGAATTCCGACAAGGTAACTACATCGCCTTTCGATGTGAACAAGTAATTTTGAATAAAGCTAGTTTGAAGCAAATTAGAAAATAATCATCAGAATTGTAACATATTTGAGTTACCAAATACTACTGTTGTTATTATCTTTCTACAGAACTTGAAATGGGGCCAAATAGAAGAAAATCTGACATTTGTCAATATTTATCAATATATAGTCCTGATATTCATCAATATATTTCTAGATCGATACATATAGGGTAGATATTGTTGTAAGTTTTCAAATATTCATTGATCAAATGAATGTCTAGCATGTATTCGATGTAGTACTCAATATTTTCACTCTACAGAACTTAGCTTATATGTTTCTTCCGTTGGGATTGTTCTGCGATATTGTGTCGTGTCTTGCTCCTGTGTATCCCTCTGTTCCCAAACAACGTCTGCTGCGTCTGACAACAGATGTTCCCGCCTGGAATAATACATCATCCTTCAGGAATATGTTGACTGGCTGGCTGTTTGTCCTGGACTCACATGTCAACAATACAGTGCTTGTTGCTGGGTTAATATCAAGGTGGGCAACAATGGAAGTATCATATTGTTGTTGTGTTGGTTATATTCCCGTGGTGATAACTGGGTGTTTCTTGCGTATGCCCTATGACTATCAATAACGTAACGGGATAAGCAACATGGCGGTTTCCTTTCGCACCATGCGTATATCAAAGGGATGCCGCCTCACAAATGTTATGATGATTTGCTGGTATTATTGTGTGTTGATCTATACAAGTAATAGATGTAATGCAATCTGTGAATCTAGCTCTTTCCAACTGCATTAAACAATATTGGGATAAATTTCATTTGAATTAGCCAATCTTAATTTAAAATACGTCTGTAAAAGCATTTAGTCCCCTAGTCAAGAGGGCCTACTGCTATATTTACCATTTGATAACTGGACAATTACTCATCATCTACGAGAAAGATTAAAATCAATGCAATTGTACAACTGTGTACTATATATTGAAATACGAGCCTAATACGTACAATTTGATTTAAAATTGCGAATCTCACAAATGTACACGAAAGCGCGCTGATTCCATCATGGTGAAAATGGCCTAATGTTAAAAGGATAGGACTTACGCCATGTTGCTTATCCCGTTACGTTATTGATAGTCATAGGTATGCCGCCTCAGTGACATCTTGTTGAACCAGCCAATCAAGAGACGGCAGGCGTAGAACAGCTAAGGAAGAGAAGGACTGGCAAAGCATGGCCTTCCGCCAAGCTTTCTAGACTCGCTAATTTATTTCTCATATATATCTCTCAGTTGAATAATATATCCATATTCCTCACTTCTCATAGATGATTAACATGAACATTGACAAGACCAAGGTGTTATTATTCACCGTAATTGATGCTGGGCAAATTACCGCAGTTTTCCACAGTCCAGTTCATTGCGATTGGTGACATCTAGCTCCCCCGATGCAAGTTTGCTGTATTATGTCTCCTCGATCCAGTATCGCTGGATGTGGTGTCTCTTTCAATGGTGGCAGATTCCGTCACAAACACTGCAACTAGTAGAGACGTTCACACAATAATACATACTACACTTGTCTTGTATCAGAATCCAACAATAATACTGGTGATTATGGATCAAAAGATGTTTCAACAATTTTGTAAGAATTTTCTCTGACTGATATTTCATATTGTACTTACATTTGAATATTTTTCACAATGCAGTAACTTGTTGCTTAGTTAATGTCAAGATAGACAACAATGAAAACACCAAGAAAACATCCATTGTCGGATATGGACTTCAGGCATTTTTATTTTCTATACTAGATGTGATAGAAAGCTATATGTACGTAGTTGGCCTATATACATACCTTGGATTCGAAACAATTAAGTCATTGCCTCCCTGTTTCATTTGTTGCTCATTCCAATCATTTCACAATTCGATTTGTTATACTTGTTGCTTCTCTCGATGAGTTTCTTTCTAGTTTGAAATTCTGTGAAAAAAAATGGCTGGTGTATTTACCTGATCAGCTGTTTCCATGAAAATGATTTCAAACATTTCAGAACGTTTTTTTCTCAGAAGTGGTGCAACCAATTGTGCCTCAAAACTACACAATATCAAGGTGGATGGCGACAGATGGGTTTTCAAAGTTCCAACAAAATTTTTACTCTGTTTAGACCTGTAAAGCGCAAAAAAAAAATGAGTTTATTAAAATTGAGTATTTGCTTCGCTCATCCAATTATGTTGCTAGTTTCCATAGTTATGTAATTAATCAACATGGATCTATCATTGGTATTCATCAACAACTATTCTATGGAAATATTGATCAAATATGATGATATATCGACAGAATCAATATATTTATATTTACCGTAATTCACGTTTTGCCGACATAATATTGCAGCCTATGTTCAAGTCATGATGACAATGACAATAAGTCTCATGGCTCAAGTTGCAAATTCCAGCTGCTCGACTCAACTTCAAATCCAATCGTAATATACTTTGAATTGAATAATACGTTCCATTGAAACTCTTACTGACATTTCATCAAAGTCTGATATTATGATATACTATTTGTCAAATGTTAGTGCAGATTGAGGAAGTGTGAATTAGTCGACTGTCCTCTTCGCAAGCAAAAGCTGTAATGGAATGTTGCCAATTCCTGCTCAGTTGCTTAGTGAACAACAATCAGACAGTAGCAATGTTAGGTTTCAAAGAAATATACGTATAGTAGGTGAAAATTGATTGGTTTTTATCAACCAATTGGTTGGTTCCTATTGTTCTATCAATCAATTGATTGTTTTCTATCGTTCTATCAATCAATTGGTTGGTTCCTATTGTTCTATCAATCAATTGATTGTTTTCTATCCTTCTATCAATCAATTGGTTGGTTCCTATTGTTCTATCAATCAATTGATTGTTTTCTATCCTTCTATCAATCAATTGATTGGTTCCTATCCTTCTATCAATCAATTGATTGTTTTCTATCCTTCTATCAATCAATTGGTTGGTTCCTATCCTTCTATCAATCAATTGATTGTTTTCTATCCTTCTATCAATCAATTGATTGGTTTCTATCGTTCTATCAATCAATTGGTTGGTTCCTATCAATCAATGCATTGTTTCCCTCACTTGTATTTCTTCCATCAGATTTGAATTAGGTTATTGTCATAACTCATAACACTTCTCTCTTAACATGGTGGGCCTATATATAATAATATATATTTATGTAACACCTAGAAATATCTATCAATATAAAATACTGCATTCAAGGACCTTTTTGTGGAAGAAAGTAACTATTTAGTGATTTTTTTTTCAAATGTAGCACTTACATTGAAAAATATTAGTTTTATGATGGATGATGTTAATGATTATTGTAATTATTATTATTATTATCATCAACTTGAAACAGCCAAGATTGAGTTATGATATCATAGACCTGTGATGCTCACCAGCAGGAATCTTGATACCAGTGTCCATATGAATGATTTTTCTTCATTATTTTGATTGAAAATCAAAATTGAACTTCTCAATGCAAGTAAACATATTGAATCTATAAAATCCATACATTTTCATGTGGACTCCTCTTTTCCATGCAGACAGTGTAATTTCATTTCAAATTTCATTTATACTCATATATCACTATATATCCTAATTTACTGTTCATGTATTCATGTAGCTTGATATGTTTGTTTGAGGATAGAGAAAGAATAATTGAATTCAAAAAATTCAATTCAAAAATTAATCCATCATGGTAAACTGTTTGTGATCTCTACGAATGTAAGAATCTGAAGGATGAAGTATTGTGTCTCCGTGATGGTGACGGCTTGGTGTTTGTGCAGGTACAACTGGCGAGTGCGGAGCTGCTGATGCTGATCTGTGCGGAGCTGATCCTGATTGTGCGTGACAGCGGCCGAGGGTTTGCCTGCTATATAGCGGACATGCTGTCGCGCTGCAAGGTGCAGAAAGTCGTGCTGCACTGCGTCTTCTCTAGCGTGTACAACATGAAGACTAACCAGGATCAGGCCGTGACCAAGGTCAGTCTGGCTACCAGATTCCATTCCTCCCATTCCTCCATGTTATATCGCTCAGATACCGTATTGTCCTGAATATGACCCGAGGGTTTTTCTCGAAATTTCAAGCCCAGAAGTCACCTTCGGCTTATATGCAAATCTCGGCCTATAATCGGTGAAAAATATTTTTTGGCTCATTTTAATTGGGAGTCCTACATCCGCATACTCGTAACTACGGAATCAACCAGAAACTGAGAGATATTCCACTAAGAACACATTTAATGAATGTTTTATCATGAAAAAGCATCATTTTCTCAATTGCCAACATGTTTATGTGACGCGCAGTAATAATTATCAGCATGTCAAGCTGTTTGTTGAATGGTGTGTCTTCCTACTGCGTGCTACTGCGTGTGGCCTCTCGTTCGTCTGACTCGAGACGACCGAGCGCCAATACAAATGGGCCATACAACTATCACTTGAGGCCCCTCTTACCAGTTTCTCACAAGTTGTTTTGACTGGTGGCATAGCTATCTCTTGCGCGCAATATGAATTTGACTAAATTCTACCCAGGAAGACTGATGATTCACGTGGAAAAGGAGAGAAACTCTTTTTTCAATTATTGATCCAAAAGTTTGGGGGGTCGGCTTAAATTCGGGGTCGGCTTATATTCGGGACAATACAGTGCTTCTGTTTAGATCATAGATATATGTCATCGAGATACGTTACTCAACGTTAAGAAGGCGTAGATATTTGTGTCTTGGCAGTAGCTTAACACTGCTTTACAAACTGGGAAGTTTCCCACATATCAGACATATATTAGTGACTGATAATCTTTCACCCACAGACTTAATTGGGGATCAATGATTTTGTATCAAGTTTCGATGTTATTAAAAAAAAAAAAAATATATATATATATATATATATATATATATATATATATATATATATATATATATATATATATATATATAGAATGCTCAGATTCTATTTTTAAATGTCCAATATGGCTGCCGAAATTGAAACGAGCATATGTTGCTATTGGCTGCAGGAGTAACGTATCTCGGTGAGGTGATACAGTCGAGCCCACATATAACGAACTCGGTTTTAACGAAATTTCGGTTTTTACGAATTAATTACCATTCCCCTTCAAATCTCCCATCCTTACAATGTTAAATAAAGACCTATAACGAAGTGATTTATATTTCAAAATTCGGTTATTACGAATTTTTTGTCACTTCACAACATATTTTGCTCATTATTTTCAGCTATTTCCAACAAAATATTCGAAAATCGGAGCATTTTGCGTGAATTTATTTTCAGGTCACATTTATTTTGAACGGACTGTAGGCTACATCGTAGCAGCTGGTGACGCGTACAGCACAAGGTCATAACTCTTGCTGCACCCCCCTCCCTCCCCGTTCCACGAAAAGTGGAGCGGACAAATCCAAACATTCGCTCAACGCGCGCTAAATAATGACGTGATAGTGACATCTTCAATGACTTTGTTTATCTATTTTTTGTTTAGGGCCTACATTCCTTCATTTCCATTCGTGATAGTGTCCTGTAACCTAGGAAATAAAACACGAGAAGTGGGGAGTGGTGGTGTCATGTGATGGCAGATGATGAGTTCTTTATGAAAGGACATTGTTGTTTTCTATTACTTTCTACAAACATACTAAGTGATGATACGATGCGATGATAATATGTCACCTAATACAGTACTATACTAGGGCTCAAGTCGTAAATGTAGGCCTATCTTTATAAATCTCTAAAATTCAAGTGCTGTTATGAAAAAGAGCAATAAATCTCTATAACGAAATTCTGTTTTTACGAACAGATTTTTATTCCCCTTGAAATTCGTTATATGCGGGCTCGACTGTATATCTATATTTAGATAGCCTATAACATTCGTAACAGTAACAAATGGTTTCCTTGTTTTGATGTATTGACTTGTTGTAGGCCTACTTGATGTCAAACAAGAAATTTGTCGATATCACTTTCATTTAGCGTTGAGAGGGTTGTCGATCTGACACACTTGGGGAACAATGATTTCAGAATACATTCAAATTCCAGGAGTGAAGGTCAGTTTCAACGATGGGCAAAAGTATTGCATATCCATATGATCCATCAGGCCCACAAAAACCAAGCTATTAATTAAAAAGATCCACATTTCATCGGCCAGACATTATTTATTTTCTATTTATTTATTCAATATTATTGCTTGGTTCTAAACGACTTGTCCAGACATACAATTAAATCAATCACATGAAAAATAATGATGATAATAATAATATAATGATTAGATGAGTGTAGCGAAGTCTCCATCCCACTCTTATAGGGCTTTGTCTGTTTTTGTTTGTTTTTTTTTGTTTGTTTGTGGGCACTGCACAGGTCGCAGTGTTTGACTGATCAGCATGAAACTTTTTTTGTATGGGCCAACTTTTACAACTTAGAACTGTATAGTTTTTGGAGTGAATCGGTCGATTAGATTTTGAGAAATATCATGTCAAAGTTTTCAAAAACCCCATAAGATTAGGCTGGGTGGGAAAATTTGAAAAAATGAAACCTTTCCAAAAAAAAATAAAAAATTCTCTGAGTGTTCAAACATGAATGATACACATAACCACCATTTTGTAAGCAATTCGAACGAGCCGTTTCGAAGAAAAAAAATCAAATAAAGCTGGGTTCCCATAACGATTTTTTCACGTGACGTCCGTTGAAACATCGGACGGCATCGTTGATGTAAAATAGATCGTGTTCCCATGCCGTTTTTCTCACGTCACTTCAAGTATGCATTCTACTGGCGAAGACTTCAACTTTTTGAGGATAACAATCAAATTTGAAAGGTCGAATATTGGGTCAAACAGATCACCGCCTTCACGAGTTCTAAATATATCCAAATCGTGCCGTGCCGTCCCGTGACGGACGTGAAAATGTTGGAGTTGGCTCTACTTGGACGGCGAAAAATCGTTGCCTCCCACCGTTGTTTTTTCTTGCGCTTGATTGGTGGAAAGTTGACGTCGGCCGATGTTTCAACGGACGTCACGTGAAAAAATCGTTATGGGAACCTAGCTTCACTGTTTTTATACATCAAATATATATGGAAATGAGCCAAGATTCACTGCTTCCTAGATTCGATATTTGCCCAAGCATTAAATATTCTTCATATTCGTCAAGGTGTGTAGAATACCAGAGAAGATAAAGTAGCAAATGTAGGACTGTTATTATACCTTATTCAGATATCTCGCTCATCTTACAACGCATATTTCGGGTTTGCCTAGTAATAATGAATTGAAGCAAGACCCATATAAGCTGAAGCCTGTGTGTGGGAAAGGAGGAAAATGAATTGACCAGAATGAAAATATCCAAGAGGGGGAGAACTACAAAAATAAATAATCAAAATAAATCAAATAATAGAAATGACGAAAATAGATGTAAACAACAACAATGATATATAAATATGTAAATACATAGAATTCTACAATCCTAGTAGAAATCATGACTTAATTTGTTTCCGAAACAAATAATCCTCGTAACCTTCATTTCTGTTTTTGTATTAGTTCTCCGAGCGGCATACACAACAGCGCACTTTCACCGAGGAGATTGTGAGCTTCAACGATCCGGCGTGCGATTGCCCGGAGACCGCTTCCGACAACGTGCCCACCAAGTGTAAATACCAGTGCTCGGAACACTCCGAGGGATTCCAAATACAATTGTTAAGGTTGGTACGCTCATTTTCCCACCATCTCATTCATCATTTACTTCACCCATGCCAAGATGCATTGAGGGTTGCGATGGTTTGCCGCCGGGAGATGGTGACTTCACTAATTCGAAAACTCGTTCCATTTCCTGAGTACTTTCCTGTGTAATATGGATCGTTGCTCTTTCTGGTGTTTTTTGGAAGAAACGGCTGATAGGCTGGAAAACTTGATGCCAGCAAGCCGGCCTTGAACGTAACGTAACGTTAGTTCTTTCTATCACCACTTATCTGCGCACGGTCAATAGTACTTCAAACGTAGACCGTGAACTGGAACATATTTTCAACATAGAAGGGATGAGAAGTGAGGACACCATCTCCAACCGGCAAACCAATGCAACCCTCAATGCATCTTTACCTATGCCAAACAATCGTCATAATTGTACATGTGCAAGCACTCGAATTTTCGAGTTTGAGTTTCGAGGCTCGAGTTCAAATTTAGCTGACACAATTTTCAAGTTTGATTTTGTTTTCCCTCACAATTTTTCTGTACTTGTACCGTCCCAATTTTGAAACGTGATTATTTTTTCAAAATGTCATGGTCTAGAGGATGCCATTCAGACCTAGGCCTATATGTAAATCTCAGCCGAACAATTTTTATTGTCATTTTTTTGAACTCGAACTCGAATTAAAATTGTCAAACTCGCACACTCCTATTATAATCATCATAGTTTGTAGTTGAACATAACCCCACATCAGCTTTTCCCCTCCCCCCCACCACATTCAACCAGTTGACAACCCTCCGCTCCCCTCCCATGTGACTTCAACTTCCACTTCTGGTTTTGAAAAGTGTGTTGAAATACTAAATTAATTGGAAAAACCTTATGTCAAGTTGAAGAGAATCGGTATAATTCTCTCCTCGAATACCTATGAAAAATGAGTGGTACAGTCGGACCCGCATATAACGAATTTCAAGGGGAATGAAAATCTGTTCGTAAAAACAGAATTTCGTTATAGAGATTTATTGCTTTTTTTCATAACAGCACTTGAATTTTAGAGATTTATAAAGATAGGCCTACATTTACGACTTAGGCCCTAGTATAGTACTGTATTAGGTGACATATTATCATCGCATCGTATCATCACTTAGTATGTTTGTAGAAAGTAATAGAAAACAACAATGTCCTTTCATAAAGAACTTATCATCTGCTATCACATGACACCACCACTCCACACTTCTCGTGTTTTATTTCCTAGGTTACAGGACACTATCACGAATGGAAATGAAGGAATGTAAACAAAAAATAGATAAACAAAGTCATTGAAGATGTCACATCACGTTATTATTTAGCGCGCGTTGAGAGTGTTTGGTTTTGGGCCGTTCCACTGTGCCACGGTCGGGGAGGGGGGGGGGGGGGGGGGGTGCAGCAAGAGTTATGACCACGTGCTGTATGCGTCACCAGCTGCTACGATGTACAGTCCGTTCAAAATAAATGTAACCTGAAAATAAATTCACGCAAAATGCTCAGATTTTCGAACATTTTGTTGGAAATAGCTGAAAATAATGAGTAAAATATGCTGAAAAGTGACAAAAAATTCGTAATAACCGAATTTTGAGATATAAATCACTTCGTTATAGGTCTTTATTTAACATTGTAAGGATAGGAGATTTGAAGGGGAATGGTAATTAATTCGTAAAAAACGAAATTTCGTTAAAACCGAGTTCGTTATATGCGGGTTCGACTGTATTTGGACAGCTTACTGCCTCAAGACTGAAAAGTCAGAGAGAATGTGTAATTTCCGTTGATAATCCCCCAGCCGTTGATCCCGAGTTTGAAGCTCCTGTTTCTAGTAGTTTGCTACAGAATGCTACATCTCACATAAATATAGGCTACTAGGGGTGTGTGAATCCATGTTTTTCTAATCGAATCTGAATCCACTTTCAGATTCAGATTCGGTCTAACATGAAAGATTCGAAAATTCCGAATCTTGGCGCCAAAAACGTGGCAACATTGCATTCTCCATTCTCAAGAACAATTACTGTAATGATTAGACTTGTGTTGCATGAAATGTTTTATGCAGAGGTAATTATGAGAATGCTAAAATAAGATTTTCACTTCCTGGATCAAGTGTAACTTGATCAGCAGTGTTGTTTGTCCAATTATCACGCTTCACAATGTTTAATAAATTGCCTTCAGAGATAAAATATATTCAAGATGTTCATAAATTCAAGAGAGCAGTGAAACAACTACCGGTACTCCTTAAACACTGCTGTTACTCCACACAAGAATTCCTGGAAACATCACTCTAATTGGGCCTAGTTCTTCCATTTCAAAATACGTCATTTCAGTGTTACTATTCTCTATGCCTACATTATTATATTATTACAATTTCATCATTATTTTTCTGTTATCACTATTATTACTATAATATTATCAAAATCATTATTACGAAGCTTTACATTTTATATTTAAACGTACCCTATTTCTCTATACTCTTGTCTTTTTTTTTATCACAATAACTATGAAAATCAATATTGTACATAGCTTTTTCACTTTTGTTATTAATTATTAATATTAATATTTCATAGAATAGTGTTGACAATAGTGCATCATTGTTGATGTAGTATGTATACACAATCATGTATATAATACGTGTCTCTAAATCCTGTGCTGTAATGTATAATGAGGATCTTTGACAATGAATACTTATCTTATCTTATCTTATCATGTTAAAAACATTCAAATTCGGGTTCAGGTTCGGTAATTTTGATGAAGATTCGGTTTGGATTCAGTTTGAAATAAAAAAACATGGATTTGCACGCCCCTATAGGCTATCAAACCTGAAAATGGATGCTGTATTCCTCCCAACTGTACTGATCAGTTCACCCTAACCTCACTTCTGACTGCGCTAGACTGCTGCTGGCGCTGATAATGCTGGAGCACCAGGTCAGCGCTCAGCAAGGCGACGCCAACGAAGTGCCTAAAGAGGGCGGTGCCGCGGCCGCCAGCTCAGAGTCTCAGCTACGCTACGTGCCAACGGTTGCCGTGCCGCAGCAGCCCATGTTCCTCGCCGCGGTCCTCACCGCTCTGGAGTTCAAGCACTCAAGGTGAGACATACCCTACTATTCCCAATATAAGCCAACTCCACACACTTTTAGATCAATAATTGAAGAAAGGATTTCTAGATAAATAGAAGTTATGATTAATGTAAGTTCACAATTCAATTAATGAAAAATAATTACGAGTGATGAGGTTGAAATGGTTGTAGGCTTACCGGTGATATTAGTTAATCAACAAATAAGTTTGTCATCACTAATCGTCAGACGTGTCAGCACTGGAATGTTTATATTAGTCCATAGACCTACTCTGAATTGAATAAACATGCAATAATTCATACCGCCTGCAACGTGTGATAACTTACAGCATAGGCCTAGTAGGTCCAATTAAAATTTAAAAAATATGTTTTTGACCGATGATGACTTTTGAACTTCAAATTACAATAAAAACCCTCGGCTGATATTCGGGACGATATGGTATCCATCTACAGTAAACCCTCGATAATTCGAACTCGGTTAATTTGAATTCCACGCTAATTCGAACCAGAGAAATGACCCCGGCCGCTGGTATAGGGATATCAATGTTAATTCATTTTGATAATTCGAATTTTTATTATTTCGAATTTCGAACTGATGATTAGTCCAAACTACTGTTTTATTATTGTTTCGTGTTTGTTTAATTCGAATTTCAGCAAAATTTACGAATAAAAGTGTTCACAATTGGATATTTTATCACGTGAAATCCTTTGTCATCAACATTCCCCAGCGACCCGGCAAGCTAGAGATACGTCATAGCCACATGTGCAGCGCGTGCTATCATGATGAGGGGTGAGGCGGGGGGGGGGGGGGGGGGGGGGGGGTCTTTTCAGGGTCACAGACAGACATCTGACTGGTCGAGACACCCGAGCGGTAATTTATTCGTAATTTTTGCTGAAATTCAAATTGAACAAACACGAAACAATAATAAATGGACCAGCCGGCTAGTGCATGTAGAGAGAATAATTCATTCATTTCATTCCAGACCCTAATATTAATATTTATTGCCTTGCTTTCAACTTTTTAATCCAAACATCCAGTTTGGTAATTTGACTCTTTCAACACTGTGAACTGTGATAAGTGTTACCTAATGAATGACATGATAATATATAGTATTAATGGGACTCCTTGTTGTGTTGTTAAAATTGCTGAGAAAACACTTGACTTGAAGATAACCACATGGCTGTCAAGTTTTCTTCCTTGGAGCAAGGGGGAAGAAGGAGGGAACAAACAATGTGCAAGGCGCACATGGTCAACCAAACTGCACGCACACAGTATACTACTGTACTATACAAGGAAAAAACATTTTTTTCATAATTCGAATTTTTTTAATTCGAATTTTGATTTTTGGGGTCCCTTGGAATTCGAATTACCGAGGGTTTACTGTAGATGTCAAAAAACTGATACTACATAAATAACTGATATTTTGCCAAATTGATCCTTGTTCGTTTGTAACCACCTTTCAGCCAGGTTACGAAATCACTACCGGTACCCTACTTCCCAGGCCTGCTATTCTCTGGTTATACTTGTGTTTAGATAGTCTTACATAACATTCAAATCGGTAATAAATGGTTTTATGACCTAGATGTATTGCTGTTCTAGATATTTGTAACTATATATTTGTCAATATCACTGTCATTTACCATTCAGAGGATCGTCAATTTGACAATGACATAGTCTGGAAAAAAGTTTTGGAACAACAGATTCAACTTTATCACAGTGGAGCCCGTATCCATCCTTTTTCAAGGGACCAGGAAAGTAAAACCCTCCATGCAGGAAAACAATCCATCCAGGAAAATGTAACATTATTTATATGGGACTGGAGTGAGAAGAAATGAATGATACAAGCAGGAAAACGATGGATCCGGGAACGATGCACAGAGGTTTCACTGTATATCATTTTTTAATACATCAATTTGTATTCTGTCGGTCGATAAAAATAACATCAATTCCTCAATCCATTTCCTAGATGTCAGTTCAAGTCCCATGTCTGTATGGCGTAATGCTGCCGAAATATTGAATGCAAGGTTTTGTAAAGTGTGAGAAGATTTATTGCGCCCACGGCCTCTCGGCACCACCGTGCCTGGACGCACACACAAGTCCAAGGTCGTCAAGTGCTCATGTGTTCAGTGAAACCTCTATCCATCGTTTTTCAAGGGACCAGGAAAACAAAACCATCCATCCAGGAAAACTATCCATCCAGGAAAATTTAACATTGATTATATGGGAGTGGGGCTAGGAAAAATGAATTATACATCCAGGAAAACAATAGATCCGGGAACAATGCATAGAGGTTTCACTGTATTCATATGTAGGCGCAGTAAACCCAAGGTTGTTAATTCAAAATGCAAGGAACCCCCAAAAAATAATTTTGATTTATAAAACTTTGGACTAACCAAAAAACTATTTCCACAAAAATCATCACACTTCTCACTCAGAATTGAAACAGTTCCGTATTATGCGCGAGAGAAAGCTTTGCGACCGGCCAAGAAAATGTAATAGACTGATCGTGGTAACTTGGCTAGCCGACGACGCGCGTTCGTTATACAGCCCGCTTCTATTGGTTCTCGGCCGTACCGAGTGTGACTGACGAACAAGTGTTCCGAGCTTGCCATAAATCTCGTACCCGTCATATTTAGTCAATGTCAGAGGCTCAGCGCACATTCGTATGACACACTCAGAGCAGCAAACAGCTGAGCTGGCTTCGGCTTATTGTTACGCGTCAAATAAGAAGCATGGTAATTGAGGAAATAATGATCAATTCAAGGAATTCACTCACACTATTCTGAATTATCCAATCCAAAAACAGTGCTGAAGCAATTGAAGGTCAGAATATTAGTTTGAATGACGGTTCAGCTGGAATTTGGATAAACCATGATGATTAACATTGAAATGCCCACACCTTCAGCCAGGTATCGACTTCAAATTTTAAGTATGTCAAATTTTTTACTAACCAAGTTTGGATTGACGAGAGTTTACTGTATAATACCGATGTTGATGCGATGTTTATGTATGTACCGGTATGTGTAATGTATATTTCTCTGCCGCCAGACACCTGCACCAACAGTGGACCACGCTCGTGACCTCTGCCCTGCCCTTCATGGGCCCCTCGTTGACCCCTGTCGTCATGAAGGTCATCACTCAGCTGTGTATCAACGTTGAGCAACTCACCGCCTGCTATGCGACCACGCAGGAATCTAACGGGTACGTACGTTTTAGTGATGATATCGATTCTCAAAATCAGGAATCGATTCTCCAAGCTCCTGAATCGATTGAAAAAATCAATTTTGAAAAAAAAAATAGAATGGAATGTGAAAATTTTTTTTTCTCAAAGTTCATCCTCAAAAAAGTTGTGTAATTTTACCTTTTATTTCAACTTTCCCAAGGCATTCACATGAAAAATAGCTGCTAGAGACTTCTTTGAACTGTAGGCTACTGTACCATTCGGATATTTCTGTCAACGTTCAGCTATCAGACGTAACCGAAGGGATAGCTTGTATCCAGATAGTAAAATCTAAACATTACAAAATAATATAGACAACGAAATGAGCACGTATTGTAACGTGGAGAAGTATAGCACTGACCCGAAAAAAAAAATTGAATTCTCTGTTTGGAAAATCCCTTCTTTGATTTGAGAATCGTTTCACATTAGCAAGTTCATATGTTCAAAACTAAAGGGAGAAATGAAGAAACAAAACTTTTTCATAAGTTTCAGACACTGCATATTTAATACCGATCAGTTGAATGATGAAAAGATGACAAGTTTGTCCTTCCACTCTCGCTCGCTTGCTCGAAATAGTTTGAGACCCAAAGTATTTCAAGATTCGAAATTTCGATCTGTGAAAAAATCTTTCGAGCGAATTCGAGTCTTGAACTCGACTTGAACTCGCTCGGAAATTTCGAGACTCGCACAGCCCTAGGCCTACTGAAAAGTACGAGAAAATGTATGAGGCCTATTTCCGTTGATAATCCCGTAGTGGTTGATCTAGAGTTTGTAGCTCATGTTCTCAGTAGTTTGCCACAACATGCTGCGTTTCACATAAATATAGGCAACCAAACCCGAAGGTGAAAGCTATATTCCCCCAAGTGGCTATCTATCTAGCTATCTTATAGTGATTAGGGGGCCTTACATCGATTCTCAAAATCAAGAATCGATTCTCTAAGCTCCAGAATCGATAAAAATTGATTTAAAAAAAAAAATCATCCAAAAATAAAGTTGTGGAGATTTAAACTTTTTTCCAACCTTCCTGCGGCATTTTACGTGAAAAATAGCTGCTAGAGACTTCTTTGAACTGTACTGTACCATTGTGGTATTTCCGTCAACGTTCGGCTGTCAGACGTAACCGAAGGGATAGCTTGTGTCCAGATAGTGAAATCTCAACAATACAAAATAATAGGGGTGTGCGAATCCATGTTTTTTATTTCGAACAGAATCCGAAACCGAATCTTCATAAAAAATACCGAATCCAAACCTGAATCCGAATCTTTTTGACATGCATTGTGAAGTGTGATAATGGGACAAACGGCACTGCTGATCAAGTTACACTTGATCCAGGAAGTGAAAATCTTATCTCAGCATTCTCATAATGACTAGAAACTTGAGGTATTACACTGAAAACACGTTTAATAAATGTTTTATCATGAAGAAGCATCATTTTCTCAATTTCCATCATTTTTAGACGGCCGAGCGCCAATCGAAGCCGGCCTTATATGACGACCCCACCCACTCGTAGGCTAGTGCGCATCGCACTTAATACCGCGATCTAGAAAGTTAACAATGCAATGTTGCCATGTTTTTGGCGCCAAGATTCGAAATTTTTGAATCTTTTATGTTGGACCGAATCCGAATCTGAAAGTGGATTCGGATTCGGATTCGATTCGAAAAACATGGATTCGCACACCCCTACAAAATAATATAGACAACGAAATGAGCACGAATTGCGGCGTGAAGAAGTACAGCACTGACCAAAAAAAATAACGAGAAAAATAACGATTTTCCGATTTAAAAATCGTTTTACATTAGAATCAATTCTGATTTGATTCTTGATTAATCGATGTTATCGCTAATAATAACGCGTTCTGTGTGTCAGGGGGTGTTGCCTGCCCGTCGACTACACGGTGACCCAGCTGGAGGCGTTGACCGTGCTCTGCCACTACTGCCTGCTCGACTCGGCCCAGCAGCAGTCTCACGCGTTCGGCCAGCTGTCTGCCGTCGCCGCACCATCCATCCCCGGCGTCAACCCCGGCCAGATCTTCAACAACCTCGTGCACGTGTTCATGGCCACGCCCCTCAGCCAGGTAAGCACGCCCAGCGTACGCGTGTCACGGGCGATGTCGCAAGCGGTGTCGCACGCAGTGCTACACGCGGAGTCGCATGCGGTGTCACACGCGGTGTGTCACACATGGTGTTGCACGCAGAGTCGCATGTGGTGTGTCGCACACAGTGTCACACGCGGTGTTGTACGCGATGTCACACGCGGTGCCGCACGCAGTGTTGCTTGCGGTGTCACACGCGGTGTCCCATGTGTTGTTGCATGTTGTGTCGCACGCGCTGGAGGTTCAGTCCCGCCCGGGTATGACTTCGACTCAGACAAATCAATATCGATTCATCAATTCGTATACTGTGAAACCTCTATGCATCGTTCCCGGATCCATCGTTTTCCTGCTTGTATCATTCCTTTTTTCTCACCCCTTTCCCATATAATCAATGCCAAATTTTCCTGGATGGATAGTTTTCCTGCATGGATGGTTTTATTTTCCTGGTCCCTTGAAAAATGATGGATAGAGGTTTCACTGTATCAAATTCATATTTTTGTTTTCTAGTTTTGTAAACTCTTGTAAATTAGAAACTCTCGAGCGCTGGTGACAGAATGGGGGTGAACATTTCTCTTGTATCCGCTAGTGGAGTGGGACATGGAATAGCATCGTACAAACTTTAACTCTTGAAGGCGCATTCACAACCAAAATTAGCTGTAAACTTGGCATTAGCAGCAAGATATGTCTTGTATCCCTCTTACTTTCCATTCACAATGCAGCACATTAGCCGTAACGATTAAGCAGTGAAACTCTCAATTCTTACAGCTCGATGTGAGCACTGACCAATAAGACTTGAGTAAACGTTTGGCGCGCCACAGGCTTCTACCGCTCGGACAATGTCTAGCAGGCTGTCTTGAACACACCCCACTTCAATTTGTCATTCACGCCACAGTTTGAATTGGATCCATGATATTACAATTGAGTATCAAGGAAATGTATGATATTAGGGCCTACTACATCTATCTTCAACCTAAAAACTACACATAATTGCACAAAGAAAGATGGTGGCTGATTCATTGAAGCAGATAAACAGCTGATGTAAGCGACCCATGTCATTGGCTGTTTCTTACTGCTAAATTGTTGTGAATAGCTACTTGATAATTATACCAACTGCTAATGCTACGTTCACTCTTGGTTTTGATTGTGAGTGAGCCTTTAGAGTTGTGTCTTTGGTTTGAACCTTCAGTTTGAGCCTTCAGTTTGAGCTTACTTTATGTCTTGAAACATTGAAAAAACATTGATTTGATTGAAACTTGTTCTTCATTGAATTTTTGACTTTCTACACGTGTGAAAATATGTTTCAGCAAAAACGTTGATTCCAAGTTCAGTAGGCCTAATTCTAATTTTCAATGCATATAATTGAAGACCTACCAGTACTTTATTACATCGATCTGTAATGTCTTATATCTTTCCAAAGTTATTCTGCTACATCAACTCCCACGCCCTCTAAATAACCAATGTTGGAATATATATTTGTTTCTGTTTTATCATCATCGAAACTTGATACAGAATCATTGTTTCCTGCCACCCTCGGTAGCTCAGTCAGCTGAGGTACCGCTTCAGAAACTGAAGTCATCGTTGGGCGTGGGTTCGAATCTCGCATGAGGCACGGGTTTTTGTGAACGTCCTTCCACTTATCATCACTTCATAGTTTCACATTCATGTGCTCATTCGCACCCCCGTTTAACCTAGCTGTTGGTGGGGTCATTAAGCAAACAGTAATCATAATCATTGTTTCCTGATTAAGATCAAGGATGAAAGACAGGATTGTTTGTACAGGACACTACAAGGGCAATTCTACTACCCCAAAAAATATTGAGTGATAATATCACTCATTCATCAAACAATAAATCTTACGGTGATGATTTCAGAGAGAATGAGCAATTCACACATTTTCTTCGGGGAGGGAAAAAAATCTTCAATCTCATTATTTGGATCTTCGATTATCATATCCAATCACTTAATCTTCTTTGTTCTTGTTACATTAGATCATCAGTCATTCTCAATTAGAGTACTTGTTCAATGTTGAAATATTTCTGTTGTGACACGCTGAAGGACAGTGACGATATTGCCGTGTGTGTTGCGTGTTGAAGGAATCGAACGGTGCCAAGGACAAGACTGCCGTGCTGGAGGCCCACCTGGCCGCCCGCCGTACGGTCCTCAGCAACCTGCCGCGTATCATCGCTAGCGTTGCTGTGCTCTGGCAGACCATCATCTCCAACAAGGACTGGTGAGTTGGCAAATTCATCGAATAGGCCTATATAGTATATTCAAATTCCCTAGATTACGAAGTCGATGGAATGGATATCAAACGGTAACCGTTGGTTTTCCTCAGGGAGCATCAGAGTAATGTGCTGGGCAATCCTCGCGTCGTCAAGCATCAGCTGCTGGAGTTCCTCAGTCCGATATCGCTCCACCACGGCGTCAACTTCTTGGCGGCCATAGCAGTCGCCTGGCAGGACAGGAAACCAACCACCAATAGGAAGGTAGGCAAACAAGTAACTCAGTGGGCCTACTGGCTCTGGTATAATATAATGATCATGATAATCAATCAGTAAACCCTCGTTAATTCGAATTCCAAGGGACCCCAAAAATCAAAATTCGAATTAAAAAAATTCGAATTATGAAAAAAATGTTTTTTCCTTGTATAGTACAGTAGTATACTGTGTGCGTGCAGTTTGGTTGACCATGTGCGCCTTGCACGTTGTTTGTTCCCTCCTACTTCCCCCTTGCTCTAAGGAAGCCAACTTTGACAGCCATGTGGTTATCTTCAAGTTAAGTGTTTTCTCAGCAATTTTAACAACACAACAAGGAGTCCCATTAATACTATATATTATCATGTCATTTATTACGTAACACTTATCACAGTTCACAGTGTTGAAAGAGTCAAATTACCAAACTGGATGTTAGGATTAAAAGTAGGAAGCAAGGCAGTAAATCAGGGTTTATATTAGTGCGCAGTTGACCCTAATATGCGCAGTTCTAAACTTCAAAAATGCAGCTCTTAATTTCAATCTGCGCAGTTGTAAAATTAAGTTTCTGTATATAATAATGCACTATAATACTAATAACACTAATAATGCATATTAGTAATGCATTAGAAACCAATAACCTTGGGCCTACATATTCCCAAATAGTAACAAGATACTTTAAAAAACAAAGTTTTTCAAAAATTTCCCTGCGGGGCTGTGGAGCCCTCCCCCCCCCCTGCAGGGCACCTCCCCCCCCCCCCCCAGTATCCACGCAGAACCTACCTCTTTATATAATTAATTTTTTCATATACGCAGTTCTAAATTTTCACTAATAATATAAATATTGGGACCCCGAATGAAATGAATGAATTATTCTCTCTACATGCACTAGCCGGCTGGTCTATTTATTATTGTTTCGTGTCTGTTCAATTTGAATTTCAGCAAAAATTACGAATACAAGTTGACACAATCACATCCATTATCCTAAACATTACCGCTCGGGTGTCTCGACCAGCCAGATGTCTGTCTGTGACCCTGAAAAGACCCCCTGCCTCACCCCTCATCATGATAGCACGCGCTGCACATGTGGCTATGACGTATCTCTAGCTTGCCGGGTCGCCAGGAATGTTGATGACAAAGGATTTCACGTGATAAAATATCCAATTGTGAAAACTTTCATTCGTAATTTTTGCTGAAATTCGAATTAAACAAACACGAAACAATAATAAAACAGTAGTTTGGACTAATCATCAGTTCGAAATTCGAAATAATAAAAATTCGAATTATCGAAATGAATTAACATTGATATCCCTATAACAGCGGCCGGGGTCATTTCTCTGGTTCGAATTAGCGCGGAATTCGAATTAACCGAGTTCGAATTATCGAGGGTTTACTGTAATACAGTAGAACGTCGGTTATACGATTCTCATTTATACGATTTTCACATTTATACGACTTTTTCAGGTAGTCTCAACCATTCTGCATAAGACAACATGTTAATTCTATTCTATTGTACAACTAATTTATTTAGGACTTTTCATATACAGTGTAACCTCTATCCATTGTTTTTCAAGGGACCAGGAAAAATTAAACCATCCATGTAGGATAACGATCCATCCGGGAAAATTTAACATTGAAAAAATGGCAAGTGGGGTGAGAAAAAATGAATGATAAAAGCAGGAAAACGATAGATCCGGGAACGATGTATAGAGGTTTCACTGTATGTACTCCTCAATTTCTTGTCCCCTTCGTACATTTTCCAAGAATCCCTGTCAGATGTTCATCATAAACTCGTAAAAAGTCGTAAAAAGGTCTTGTTTTCTCCCCCCACGCATTGTCAGCTGTCACTGGCCGGGCAAATATGCCAGTGGTATTGCATCATTCTCGTCAGTGTGCTTACAAGCCTCGAGGCTAGAGGTCCTGTTGCTCTATAGTATAGAATGATGATTGGATTAAGTAAAATGACGCGTCTTCTTATGAATATAGGTGATTTTGGCCTATGCGATTTTTTTTTCTTTGTGGGGAAAACCCAAGTAGGAGTCGGGTAGTGAAGGCGGGTAGAGATTTTCCTACCCGCTGACCTCCCTAATTTCTACCCCTTTTAATTTTTACCCATTTCGAAGTTTATTACATCACTAAAAGATTATAGTGAATTCAGGTATGTTCTAAGAAAACGACTCCTTGACTATGCATTTTATAATGTGAAAGAGTTCTCCACTGAAACTTTCAATTCAACTACTTTTTATCAAGTACTGTTCCTATCTGTTCATTTGTTCATCCTGTTCATTTGTTCATCGTGTTTCATATACTTAACAATGACAAGTCCCCTATCCTGTGAACATTTGTTTTCATGTAATGGACAAAAAATATACAATTGACGACTCCCAGTCTCCGCCCCCATGACCTCACAAATCATACCGTCCAATCAACAGGGCTGTTAGAACTGTAGTCAAATTTAAATATCCAATCGAGATATCTTGAAATGACTACAAATGATATAGATCCAACTGGCTGACTGGTAAAGCCACGTCTATTTTGAGTCGTCAATCAAAATTACTATAAAATATTGAAATACAGTGAAACCTCTATCCATCGTTTCTCAATGGACCAGGAAAATAAAACCATCCATCCAGGAAAACTATCCATCCAGGAAAATTTAACATTGATTATATGGGAGTGGGGCTAGGAAAAATGAATTATACATCCAGGAAAACGATGGATCCGGGAACGATGTATAGAGGTTTCACTGTACTCAAATAGAGCTGATGAGACTGTAGGCCTACTGTGTAATGAATACTATTGTTTGTATCAAGATGCATTGAGGGTTGTGTTTGCCTGTTTGGGATGCTGACTTCACTCCCTATTCCTCCCGTGTTAAAAACGTGTGCCAATTTACCGGTCACATCTTCAGAACTAACGTTCGTGCGTATTATACTAGTGATGAAAGGAACTAACTTTGTTTACAAATACAGGCGTAATGACGGTCACTTTTGCTCAGTTGTCTGAAACAGTCTCACGAGAAGTAAAATAGAGATAGTGAGGTTAAATCGTGTATCATTTTGTGAAGTAATTCAAGTTATATCAAGTTTATATCAGGTTACGCAAGTTATATTACGAGTGAATTACATCCGAACAATTTATATATGTAATCAAAATTGTGTGAGAAGTCCGGATGCCCCAAACAAATAAGTATTCATAATTTAACTCAATTGCATTATCAGTAAATAACGAAACATCCTTTCCTATAAGCCTAGAGCATTTGTTTTTTTTCCACCGCATCTTGAATGCACACATCACTTGCACTTGCACATGCACTTGAACATGCACTGCATCTTGGAAGCCAATATTTCAGGTGTATAGAGAGCATGACATCAAGTTTCTACAAAACAACACTAGGTAGAGCAGCGATCTTTATTTATTCATTTATTTATTTCAAACTCTCACAATTGCACATGAATGCGCAGTGGCAAGTTCCCTAACTATCCCTATCTCACCGCCTTCCTAACCCTCTGACGGTTTAACTTCAACACTATTTCATCCCCCTCAAAAACACTTCAACTATAACCCATTCCAGTCCACCTGTCCTATTCAAGGAAGAGAATTAATCAACATCTAAACTAGCTCCCTTTATAACCTTTGGTTCTGAGAGAAGTATTCAGGAAATGGAATGTGTTTTTGAGCTAGTGAAGTGACCATAAAAAGGCGGCAAACCAACGCAACCCTCAGTGCATCACAGTTTGAACAAACGGGGATTCACTCAGCTGTGTCGAGCGTTCCAAGTGTTCTAACCGCGTTCTGTTGGGTGCAGGTGATCCCCGTGGCAACGCCCAGTCAGCAAGTGCTCGTCTACCTCGTGAGCGCGATACGCGTCATGCCCATCGACACCCTCGTACAGACGGTGCACCAGGTGGTAAAGCAGCCGCCTCCCATTCAGGGCGCCACCAAGGTGAGTAATACCAACAAATCTTTGGATAATTAATTATCTCCTGAAGGTGGACTTGGTTCATCAATCGGCTAGTCAGATCCATATCATGTCTGGTCATTTCAAATTGTGATTTCAAACTTTCAAAATTCAAAAATGTTTCAAATTGTAGATTGGTTTTTCTTATATTGGGTTTCAACGACGCACTGTAATGATGACCAAGATTTATTGGCGTCGGATAAATTATTAATGAGATGATGGGATGATGAGATGAATGTTTTATGGGTAATGGGTAGGATAGTGAGAAGGAAGCGTTCGTGGCCTGTATTGTGGGAACCATCCCGGCATTAGCCTGGACTACGGAGGGAAAGCACAAAAAATCCCTGTAAAGATGGACGGTAGCAGGGATCAAACCGTGTCCGATATGCCCCTCACCTCCCAGATCACATGAAGCAAGTGCGTTCATGTGCCGGTTTGTAGATAAGTTTCTAATCGAACTGTACTTGTTATTGTGTGTCAGGAGTTGTCTCTCGAGGTAAGCGTGCTGGAGCTGTTCTACTGCTACATCCAGACGGGGCCGCAGCTGGCCGAGTCGTGGCCGTCGCTGCTCGGGTTGCTGCGAGACGGTCTGACCTTGACCCCGCCGGCTCAGTTCCTCATGCTGGCCATCCTCAACCAGTTCATACAGCAGTGTCCGCCGCTGCCTGACAAGAAGGACCACAGGTCAGTTGCTAGCATAAAGCCCCGTTAGCGGTTAGCCCTGGTATGTTCTCATCTAAATTTCACTTGCACCTTCATCCAACACTACTTACCTTTTGGTTCAGCAACTTATCTTGACAGGCGCTAAATGACCTCGCTGTCGATGCGCCTTAAAACCCTAATATTCATTCATTCATTATAGTTCCCTGACAATAGGTCACAACCGTTTGTTCCCACCATACAAAAACACTTTCACTATGAGATTAACCATTTATCTACTCATTGCCACTATTTCATTATTGATTCAACATTAGTTTGCGTTATTATGTTTGCGTCATTCATATAAAATAATAATGAATGGGTCTACAATTTTTTTTCTCCATCCATCTATTATGTAGGCCTAATATAGTGATACAGTGAACTCTCGTTAGTTCGAATCCCGGTAATCCAGAATCTGACAATTATTTTAAACTTGAAGCCGATCGTCGGCTGAAGGTATATGCATTTCGATGTTAATTAATATGGTTGAACCAAATTCCAGCTAATCCGTCATTTGAACTAATATTTTGACCCCTCAAATACTTTATCACTGATTCTGGATTAGATCATTCAAAATAGTTGGAGTGAATTCCTTGAATTGATCATTATTTTCTCAATTTCCATACTTTTTATTTGACGCATAACTATAGGTCAAAGGCAGCTCAGCTGTTCGCTGCTTTCAGTGTGTCTTCGGAATGTGTTCTAAGCTTTTGACTTTGACGAAATATGACGGGTACGAGATTTATGGTAAGCTCGGAATACTCGTTTGTCAGTCACACTCGGTACGGCCGAGCGCCAATAGAAGCGGGCTGTATAATGATCGTGCGTCGTCAGATAGCCGAGTATACACGATCACACGATGCACACAACAGGGGTTTGTCTCGGCCGGTTGCATAGCTTTCTCTCGCGCCTAATACTAAATTGCTTCAATTCCAACCAGGAAGTGTGATAACTTTCGTGGAGGAGTTTTTTTGTTAGTTCAAATTTTTTCAATCGAAATCATTTTTTGGGGGTCCCTTGCATTTTTTAGTGAACCTTTGTTGGTTCGAACTGCAATAATTCAAAATTTGTCATTATTGGAGGCCCATTAAGTTCCCGGTACCAGGTACAGGGGATACACTGTTGAATATATTTTTATAATTTGAAATCTGCATCTGGATCTCAAACTCTTTTTGTCCTCCAAACATTGATTTAATACTGTAAAATCGTTGTTCAATTTGAAGAGTTTCGTCCGAATTATTCAAAATAAACGCCATTCCTACTATTCAAGTAGTTTTCATCTCC
The DNA here is from genome assembly GCA_964007535.1 of Brachyptera risi. NCBI lineage: Eukaryota > Metazoa > Arthropoda > Insecta > Plecoptera > Taeniopterygidae > Brachyptera > Brachyptera risi. The sequence goes on from OZ023335.1 coordinate 9,255,399, forward strand.
GCGGTGACATTTCATGCCGCGTCTGTTCCAAACAGAAAGCCGTTGATGTCGTGTGCAAGTCGCGAGTCGAGCTGCGAACATCTGGTAGATGGCCCCAAATGAAATGAAAATGAAAGTTGGAAGAATAAAATGTTCCTCCTAGAATGTTTTCTTACCGGCACAGTAGCTGAGTGGTTAGCTCACTTGCTTTGTGATCCGGGAGGTGAAGGGACATATCGGACCCGGTTTGATCCCCGCCACCGTCCATCTTTACAGGGGTTTTTCGTGGTTTCCCTCTGTAGTCTAGGCTAATGCCGGGATGGTTCCCACAATATAGGCCACGACCGCTTCCTTCCCACTATCCTGCCCACTACCCATAAAAACCTTCATCTCATTAATCATTCATCTGACGCCAATAGATCTTAGTAATCATTACAGTGCGTCGTTAAAACCCAATAAAAAAAAAAAAGTTTTCTTTTCAAAATTACCAACGGTGTTTGTTTTGCCACGACTCACCTCGGCTCCGCTACTGTTCGGCCCAGCTCGAAACTTCGGTGGGCTGGGGGGGGGGGGGATGAGGGGGGGGGGGGATCAGAATTTGACGATACCAAATGAAGTCAAACAAGATGAAAGAAATAGCGAAACCAACAAGGCGCCCCTTTGTTTTCACACGAAATAGAATAAATATAAATGAAGAATAAATGGGCCTAAATCTCAGGACAAAACAACGAAAGTTCCAGAGAGTTTCAATATTCGAAAGTAACCAAACACAAACACTCAAACTCAATGTATCTCGCGATAAAACCACGCAAACTGTCTCAAGCGATCAGTCCAATCGAAACCCCTCGCTATATTACATCTCGGTACCATGACGTGTCCTAACTACCCCTACTAGTAATGACTTGCCTCGAGAGAGAAGGGCAAAGGTCAAACCCCTGTGCAGAACTCACGGATGTGACAGTGTTAAATCACAATTTCAGTTTTCCCCGTCTCTTGACTTTCCATCTACAGTCCATGTATGTTTCATTTGCGATTTGTCGATGCCTGAAGTAGGTCTATGTGATACTATTGGTACGCACCCAGAGACTGCGAGGTCTGAATCAGCGATTGGCTAATCCCTCTTCTATCCCGTGTTCCAGAGATCTCCAGGACATCACTGCCAAGCTGGTGGAGTCCTGTACGCAGATTGCCGGAGCGTGCCTGGAGCAGACCAACTGGCTCCGGAGGAATCTGGCCGTGAGTGAAACCACTCCGTTTTCGTATATTTGCTTACGATTGTTTGTATGAATTGGGTGAAAGGGAAAGAGAGAACAGCAGCTTACAGAGTCTTATGATTAGAGAAAGCCCTACTCGTAGTGGAGAGCCCGTATATAGAACACAGTGGTGAAAGGTACACACGGGATTCCGACGTTTCGGCTATTGCCTTGGTCACAGTAGAGTAGAGAGTGATAACGATTATTTGGGTTGTTTTGGCGCAATATGACGTTTGAGTAAAAGAGGAGGGGGGATGGGGGGGGGGCTGCTATTTGGACGTTGTTTGTCAGTAGATACTAGATAGTCGGCAGATCGCAACCTTCGTCACAGTGAGACCGACATCTATCGTTTTACAAGTAGTTAGGAAACAACATCCATGCAGGAAAAATTTCACTTTGATTATATGTGGAGACATGTAAACATTGCTTTTATTTTTATCTTGATTGCATTCAGATTTTCAAAGGTAGCACTTGGGTCCATCTATCATTTTGAAACGTGTCTTTTGCTCAACCATTTCTGCAGAGTAAAAACAGTACAGTGAAACCTCTATCCATCGTTTTTCAAGGGATCAGGAAAATAAAACCATCCATCCAGGAAAACTATCCATCCAGGAAAATTTGACATTGATCATATGGGAGTGGTGCTAGAGAAAATGAATGATACATCCAGGAAAACGATAGATGGGGGAACAATGCATAGAGGTTTCACTGTATTGCAATTTGTAGGTCCCTTTAAAACCATTACATAATAAAATACAAAAATAGGTATGAAAGATAGACACCCCGATTGATGTTTTCAGAAAAGTAGCTTCCACCGGCTGGTTGAAGCTACGCCTCATGCGCCTACCGCATATCATTATTATTATCATCACATATAATTATTAATTACAGTGGAACCTCTATCCATCGTTTTTCAAGGGACCAGGAAAATAAAACCATCCATCCAGGAATATTTAATATTGATCATATGGGAGTGGGGCAAGAAAAAATGAATGATACAAGCAGGAAAACAATGGACCCGGGTACGACACATAGAGGTTTCACTGTATGATTATTAATATGATATAGATAGGCCTAGTGTAATTAATTTATATTTGCGTTTGTTCTTTCGTTTCACCATCTCACCCTTATTATCATTCCATTATTTTTCTAAAATCAAATTTGTATATAACTGTTGATAGGCCCTCCTCAATTTTGATATTACAAAAAAAGGTATTAAAATAACGTCCATCATATTTTTTTATATTCAATTCTCTTATTTTTCCAAAATACCTAATGCATTGTGTTTATATAGGATTTTGTTATAGGCTACCTTGTCCGTGTGGTAACCGTTTTGGTGGCGGTTGTTGAATAAACTTCTCTTCATACATGGTGTGATTAGGAGTCCATGGGAGTAGATTTAGCAGAATATCATTTTCGGGGGAAGAACTTTTGAACGGTATGAAATATCAAAATTCTAATATGAAGGAAACGCAATATATTCAATACCTGCAAGATGGTATGAGCTATAACTAAATAACTCGTATAACCTGATTGTCAAGCGTACGCAGCTGGAAAAGCTGTGTACGCCTACGCTTGGCAATTATACAACATGAGTTATTTCACTTATTTGGTGTAATTTTATACCACCTTGAAGGAATTAAAAATACCTGTACTTCCTCCACACTAGAATTTTGATACCTCATATCGTTCAAAAGTTCTCCCTCCGAAAATGATATTCTGCTAAATCGACTCCCATGGACTCTTTTAACACAACTCATAGAGTATTATTGGGAACGGTAAATGATGACAAACAAACCTCAATCCATGTCCGGCAATTGACAGATCTGATTGTTGTTCCAGGTGCGCGAGGACGACCTGTCGGTGACGGGCACTAAGCTTGACGGCGTGGTCAACTCGATGGCACAGTACAGCGTCCAGGCGCAGACTGTCTTGGCGGAACTGCTTGCGCCGCTGCTGGACGTCAGCTATGGCAGCCAGGAGAAGGAGAGGGTGGTGGCGCTACTGACGGCGCTCATGGCCAATATAGTGCCTTATCTCAAGAATCACACGTGAGTCTCAAACCTAGGTATGCGTCAACGCTGTGGTGGGGTGGCAACGCTGTGGTGGGGCAGCAACGCTGTGGGGGGCGGCACACTGTAGGGGCGGCATTTTGTCCAAAGCTGGGAGGACTATGTATAGTTTATGTACCAAAATGCAATGAGAATTACTCTTTCAGCTTACAATGGCAATTTCACTTTTGTGATGTGAACGCATCTCAATTGAAAAGCTGCCATTTGATTTGGATATTTTTGATCGATTCCGTATTCACAACTTTGATTCCATATCGAATTGGACTACCGGTATTCAATATTGAATTATTTTTTGTACTAATTATCAATATCGATAGAATGAACTGTAAATAACTGTAATAAGAACAAACTTGGTAACGAAACATTTTTAAAATAACAAACTTGAATAATACTAGCAGGGTTTTCCCTTGTTGTCCTCCCCCCCCCTCCCCCCCCCATCTTAAGTCTAAACGTGAATTCTAACATATGTGATATATATGTCATATGTCAACATATGACCAATATGTGATCAATATGTGAATATGTGAATATGTGACCATATGTAACATATGTGTATAACATATGTCATATGTGATGAACCAGAACTGTGAAAACTGAATGAATAATGATTTGATAATAAACTATATAACATTGAAATAATTGAGATACTGCAAGTGTTATCATCATACACAACGTTTGGCTATCCTGCGTGTTGCTTAAACCAACACGTCTAACTGCTTGTTTGCTTGTCTTAGCGTGCGCAACGTGTGCAGTTTCCACGCGTGCTCGCAGCTGTTGGCCAGCCTGAGCAGCTACCAGTACACGCGCAAGGCGTGGCGCAAGGACGTGTTCGACCTCCTCCTCGACCCCGCCCTCTTCCAGATGGAGCCCAACTGCCTGGCTTACTGGAAGACAATCGTGGACAACCTGATGACTCACGACAACACCACGTTCAGAGACCTCATGAGTGAGTCAAACGCACATCAGATCTCTAGCTGTTACTGGGAAATTGTCTTCCTAATGAAAACTGGAGAAAAAAATATTCGGGACGATTTTCTCTTTCCGGAATCCACATACAGTGGAACCTCATTGATACGTTTTTCAGGGGACCAGACTAAAAAAGTGTAATAATGTCAAAAACTTATTAACAAAACTATTTAACATGTGGATCATATAGATAGGATCAAAAAGTAAAGCTTATAAATGTAATGAATGTATAAACAAGAAACGCATGACTTTAGGCTCTACTGTACAGTGAAACCTTTATCCATTGATTTTCAATAGATCAGGAAAATAAAACCATTCATGAGGGAAAATGTTCCTTGCAGGAAAATCCAGCATCGATTTCAATGGGAGTGGGGTGAGAAACAATGAATGATACAACCAGAAAATGATGGATCCGGGAACGATGCATAGAGGTTCCACTGTACTGTATTGTTCCGAAAATAAGCCGAGGGTTTCTGCTCTAATTCAGATTTTGAAAGTCACCACCGGCTTGATTTCAAATCTCGGCTTATTATTGGTCAAAAACATTTTAATTATGATTAGGCCTCCTATGCTCACATACATGTGCACACTATAAATTAATTCAAAGTTTGTCAATGTAAAGTTTGGGGGGTTGGCTTTTATTCGGGGCAGTACGGTGTTTCAATACACATGGCATCACATGAAACAAATGAAAATAACTATTCCTCATACCTTTTCATGCAACAATGCATTTCTGAGAGAACCAAATTACACCATTTTTGGGGGTGTGCATATCTACCTATGTTTTTATTTTGAACCGAATCCGAACCGAATCTTAATCAAAATTACAGAATCCAAATCTCTTCAACGCGCATTGTGAAGCGTGATAATGGGACAAACGACAATGCTGATTGATAAGTTACACTTGATCCAGGAAGTGAAAATCTCATCTCAGCATTCTCATAATTGATAAAACATTTTATGCAGCACAAGTCTAACCAATACAGCAATTGTTCTTGAGAATGGAGAATGCAATGTTGCCACGTTTTTGGCGCTAGAATTCGAAATTTTCTAATCTTCTGTGTTGGACCAAGTCCAAATCTGGAAGTGGATTCGGATTCGATTTGAAAAATATGGATTTGTATACCCCTAATTATGTTATTGTTGTCGGACTTTGGGCCCACAGAATATTGTGACGGAAAGTAGAGATTTGCTTGCATTGCTCATGTTTGGATCTGCCCTCGTGTCAGCTCGAGTGAGCGTGGCCCAGAGCAACTCGCTCAGCATCTTCTCGAGCCGGGAGGCCGAGTACGAGGTGCGCGCGCAGCTGCTCAAGCGGCTCGCATTCGTCATCCTCTGCTCCGAGATCGACCAGTACCACAAGTACATGCCCGAGATTCAAGGTAAGCATGCTGTTCAAAGCCACTTCGCACGATCAACACTTTCTTGCTCGTGTGAAAGCTCCCGCAAGATCTTTTCTGACCATGATGCGATCTGCAGTCACACACAGTGAACTACATCAATCCTCCGCGCTTATAGTGACACATCTACCGTATGAAACAGAAACATAACCTCAACTCAATGCAATGTTTTGTTTGGTTAATTGTTACGTAATACGTACGCACTAATAAACCAAAAAATGAACAGACATAAATAAACCCCCGAGGCGCGTGGCCGAGTGTAACACACTGAACCGTCACTCGGTTCGATTCCCGCCATGGTTGACCATCCTGACGGAGGTTTTTCGTGGTTTCTCTCTGTCGTTCAGGTTGATACTGGGATGTTTCCTTAACAACAGGCCAAGACCAACTCCTTCCCACTATCCAAAACAACTAATGAAATAACCTTCTTATCTTATCATCCCATCATCTCATTCATCATCCACCGACGCCAATAGATCATAGCAATCAGTTTAGTGCGTCGTTAAAACCAATATAAAAAAAATAATAATAATAAACAAACCTATAGCTTCACTCAATAGGTCTACATTTTGACATGTGTATCTTGTGCAATAAAGGCAACGATTGTCAGAGTGGTGCAGTTAGCCTTCTACTTGATGAAGATTCAATGAAATGATACATGCGTGGCACGTGAACGTCAGAGGGAAACTAGGTGATCAATGACAAATGATCATGTGACAACTCAAACGTCAGCCATTGATTGATTCCGTGCAATATTGCCGAAAAGTAGAGTCTAGGTCAACTTCAGAAATGATCTTTCCACTGAGAGCAAGAATCTTGATGTCGTGTAAAGGCGTAATAGGAAATCATTATGCCTATTAGTCCCTATAGAAATAGTTACGAAGAACTATCAAAGGAACTGTTGAAATTTGATTCTCAATAGTAGCCCCCAGGCCCTATTTGAAACTGAAAATGGAGTGAATTTTTCTTGTCAAAGTTGATGAATAAGCCTATGGAGAGTTCAAAAATTGAAAGAAAAGTTGAATAAATACCGGTATTCAACGACAAACAATGTTTTACTGAGACGTGTGGCCGAGTGGTAACACACTGAACTGTTGTTCAAGAGACCGGGGTTCGATTCCCTCCGTGGTCAACCATCCTGATAGGGGTTGTTCGTGGTTTTCATCTGTCGTTCAAGTCAATACTGGAATGGTTCCTCAACAACAGGCCACGACCGACTCATTCCCACTATGCAAAAACACCTAATAACCTTTCATCTCACCTTCCCACCATCTCATATATCATTCACCAATGCCAATCGATCGTAGTCATCAGTAGAGTGTGTCGTTAAACTCTATAAATGAATAAATAAATGAAATGAACTATGTTTTGATGGATTTAACGGACCGAAGTAAGTACCGTGTTCTGACGATGTGATCTGTTGCACGGGTAGAGCGCCTGGCCGACAGCCTGCGCCTGCCACAGGTGGTGCCGGCGATCCAGGCGCAGGTCTTCCTTTGCTTCCGGGTCCTCCTGCTGCGCATGTCCCCCCACCACGTCACCTCCCTCTGGCCGATCATCATCTCCGAGATGGTCCAGGTGTTCCTGCACGTGGAGCAGGAGCTGGCCGCCGACACGGATCAGTTCAGGTAATACTCACAATGCATTAACCTTTATTTCAAATAGTTACAATGTATTAACCTTCATTTCAATTAGTTACAATTAGGGATGACTTCGATTCTGAAAATTCAGAATCGATTATCTAGGGCCCAGAATCGACTAAGAATCGATACTGAAAATTTTTGGGACAATAAATGTTGCTGGTATCAATTTATACTTGTTCAAAACTTCCCGCGCTGTTTTTACGTCGTTATTAGCAGTTGCAGTTGCTTTGGTATACACTGTACTGATCGGCTATTTTCGACCATACAAGGTCACGTAACCATAGCAACCAAATGCACCCCCCCCTCACCATGCCATCACTTACTGTTTGTTTACGTTTGTTACGAAGACGAAGACAACCGAGCGCTCATGTTAGGGAAACACGAGACAGCAAATACGAGTGGTGCAGGAGGCATCTGATTGTTTGGAGATAACATGACAGTTTGTGAAGGGATTAGAATCAGAGATAAGAGTGGAATTCCTTTAAAGAGTACTGTTGTTTGTTGTTTAAAGAAATTGCAATATCAACAATGGTAATGGGATTTCTGTAGTTTGGTAAAAAATAATAAAAAGATGAAACATATTGACAATAATGTACTTAATTTTAATAACAAACAGGACTAGTGTATGATTGTTTAGTATTCATAAAATAGGATACAATTGGCTTCGAGATCTTGATTATTTAATTTGATCTTTAATTACTCGCATCCACTGCACAGTGGATGCGTCTATTTTTTCGAAATTGGCCCAAACAAAACTCACGTTCGCACGTTTCATATTCTTGCAAATATTGATTACAAAATAAAATAAACACGCAGCAATTATTTTAATCAATCAACAGCAATTATAATTCAATTGTTTGAGTTCTTATAAGTGAAGGAAATAGGAAAAGTCGTAAGCTGTGGTGGTATAAATAAAATCTCGGGTTTAAAAAACAAACAATTATGACCCCACTCAACGATAATTATCCGGAACTGACATTGGAATTTGGAAGGGGAAGGCGTATGCGTCACTCAGACCTCTACCGAAAATGAAGACTTTGGTGGAAGGGGTAGAGGGGACTTGAGTGACAACAACCAATAACATGGCCATTGACATGGAAACGTGCGCGCGAAGTGGCCATGTGCTTCCCCTTCAAATACGAGTTGCTAAGACAGTATGAAGCACGCTCGTCGCTCGCGTAAACTCGGAAATCAGAATAATTCGCACCAAAAAAAAAAAAGCAAAATAATCGATTCTCGGTTTTGAGAGTCGTTTGGTAGTAGAATCGATTAGTAATCGATTCTCGAATAATCGAAGTCATCCCTAGTTACAATGTATTAACCTTCATTTCAAATAGTCACAATGTATTAACCTTCATTTCAAATACAGTGAAACCTCTATCCTTTGTTTTTCAAGGGACCAGGATAATGAAACCATCCATGCAAGTGAACGATCTATCCAGGAAAAGTTTACATTGATTATATGGGACTGAGATGAGAAAAAATGAATGGTAGAAGCAGGAAAATGATGGATCCGGGAACGATGCGTAGAGGTTTCACTGTAGTCACAATGCATTAACCTTCATTTTGGTACATCCACAGTTGAGCCACCTTTGGTGGTTTTGTGGGAACCTTACCTGTTTTGTGTATATTTGTATTACGTTATTTTGTTGATTTTTCATAATACCAATCGAATGAACTTGAACTTGAACTCGCCTCTCAACCAGGAATCTGTCTGAGATCGGGTTGAAAGTTTCCGCTACCTGTTGTATAATATCTCGGTATTATTGCTATCGTATAGCAATATCGTATAGCGTATATTGCTAGATATTTAGCATCGTTCCAGAGCTGTGCAACTAATCAGAGATAGCTTGACTGTGCTATAGTGTGCTATAGTGTGCTTTAGTGTGCTATAGTGTACTGTAGTGTGCTTTAGTGTGCTATAGTGTACTGTAGTGTGCTATAGTGTGCTTTAGTGTGCTTTAGTGTGCTATAGTGTGCTATAGTGTACTGTAGTATACTATAGTGTACTGTAGTGTGCTAAGTGTGCTATAGTGTGCTATAGTGTGCTGTAGTGTGCTATAGTGTACTGTAGTATACTATAGTGTTCTGTAGTGTGCCATAGTGTGCTGTAGTGTGCTGTAGTATACTATAGTGTACTGTAGTGTGCTATAGTGTGCTGTAGTGTGCTATAGTGTGCTGTAGTGTGCTTTAGTGTGCTTTAGTGTGCTATAGTGTACTGTAGTATACTATAGTGTGCTGTAGTGTGCTATAGTGTACTATAGTGTGCTGTAGTGTGCTGTAGTGTGCTGTAGTATACTATAGTTTACTGTAGTGTGCTATAGTGTGCTGTAGTGTGCTGTAGTGTGCTGTAGTGTGCTTTAGTGTGCTATAGTGTACTGTAGTATACTATAGTGTACTGTAGTGTGCTGTAGTGTGCTGTAGTGTGCTGTAGTGTGCTGTAGTGTGCTGTAGTGTGCTATAGTGTACTGTAGTGTGCTATAGTGTGCTGTAATGTGCTTAAGTGTGCTATAGTGTACTGTAGTATACTATAGTGTACTGTAGTGTGCTGTAGTGTGCTATAGTGTGCTGTAGTGTGCTGTAGTGTGCTTTAGTGTGCTATAGTGTACTGTAGTGTGCTATAGTGTGCTGTAGTGTGCTATAGTGTGCTATAGTGTGCTATAGTGTGCTATATCGTGCTGTGGTGTGCTGTAGTGTGCTGTAGTGTGCTTCAGTGTGCTATAGTGTACTGTAGTATACTATAGTGTGCTGTAGTGTTCTATAGTGTGCTATAGTGTGCTATAGTGTGCTATAGTGTGCTGTAGTGTGCTGTAGTGTGCTGTAGTGTGCTATAGTGTGCTATAGTGTGCTGTAGTGTGCTATAGTGTACTGTAGTATACTATAGTGTTCTGTAGTGTGCCATAGTGTGCTGTAGTGTACTATAGTGTGCTGTAGTGTGCTATAGTGTACTGTAGTGTGCTGTAGTGTGCTATAGTGTGCTGTAGTGTGCTATAGTGTGCTGTAGTATACTATAGTGTTCTGTAGTGTTCTATAGTGTGCTGTAGTGTGCTGTAGTGTGCTGTAGTGTGCTGTAGTGTGCTTTAGTGTGCTATAGTGTAATGTAGTATACTATAGTGTACTGTAGTGTGCTATAGTGTGCTGTAGTGTGCCATAGTGTGCTATAATGTGCTGTAGTGTGCTATAGTGTGCTATAGTGTGCTATAGTGTTCTATGGTGTGCTATAGTGTGCTATAGTGTGCTTTAGTGTGCTATAGTGTGCTGTTGTGTGCTATAGTGTGCTATGGTGTGCTATAGTGTTCTATGGTGTGCTATAGTGTGCTATAGTGTGCTTTAGTGTGCTATAGTGTGCTGTTGTGTGCTATAGTGTGCTATGGTGTGCTATAGTGTGCTATAGTGTGCTGTAGTGTGCTATAGTGTGCTTTAGTGTGCTATAGTTTACTGTAGTATACTATAGTGTACTGTAGTGTGCTATAGTGTGCTGAGGTGTGCTATAGTGTACTGTAGTGTGCTATAGTGTGCTGTAGTGTGCTATAGTGTGCTGTAGTGTGCTATAGTGTACTGTAGTGTGCTATAGTGTGCTATAGTGCGCTGTAGTGTGCTTTAGTGTGCTGTAGTATGCTATAGTGTGCTATAGTGTGCTGTAGTGTGCTATAGTGTGCTGTAGTGTGCCATAGTGTGCTGTTGTGTGCCATAGTATAGTGCTGCATTTTCCACTAATCAAATACTGCCTTGAATATCACTAACTATGAAATGTTCTGGTGCTGATTTCTCACAGACAAGGCTAAATGTCCATTCCTGTGATCAAGATGAATAGGACCTATGACTGTCTTTGATAATGCAATCATAATAGACGATCAAATGATGTACCGATACATGAACCCTTCAATCATTTTTTTATTTTTTTGTGTCATGGAATTTGATCATATTATATATTCGATATAGAGGCCCTATATGTATTGCCCCATCAAACTCAGCCTCATTCCAGACGGAATTTCAACTGATCGTCCAATTTCTATAGGCCTAATTCATTATATCATTTAATCAGGTGAGTGCAAGCTCGAGAATTCAAGTTTGAGTTGAGTTCAAGTTTGAGAGAAAATAGCGAGTTTCTAGTTTGATTTTCAAGAGGAAAATGTCAGGTCGAGATTTGCATATCAGTGGCATTCTCTGGATCCTGAAATCACGTTTCATGTACAGGGCAATACAAGTAGGCCTACAGAAATGAATCTAAGAAAAAAAAACATTCTGGGCCTAGGCCTGTAGGATAGGTTTATATAATCAAACTCAAAATTTCCGAGTTCAGTTTAATTTCAACTCAAACCTGAGACTCAAACTCGAAATTTCGAGTGCTCTTACACACGCCCAATTTTTATTATTTGAATCTATTAACAATTGAATACCTTCTCAAAATCTCTCGATAGCTGATTAGGGCTTGTATTTTGGGTGCCGACCCATGGATTATTTTCATTTAGCCATGCTTTGCTCTTCACAACTGGATTAACTGCCTGATGCATGTCTTTCCACTGAAACCTCTTCTTCGTGATGACAGAGTGCATAATCTGCTTGCGGGCATCTTACTCATAGCCACAGAAGAAGAAGATTGCGTACCAACAAGTGATAACATCGATTGATCAAGAATCGATTCTAATGTAAAACGATTCTAAAATCGAAAAATGACTTTTTTACTATTTTTCTCACCAATTTATTTTCAAAGTTTTTTCTTTCATTTTAGTTTTTCCATCATTTTGGTCAGTACCGTACTTCTCCACGTTACAATACGTGCTCATTGCGTTGTCTATATTATTTTGCATTGTTGACATTTTACTATCTGGACACAAGCTATCCCTTCGGTTACGTCTGACAGCCGAACGTTGATGGAAATATTTTAAAACAGTTCAAAGAAGTCTCTAGCAGATATTTCTCACGTGATCGCCTTGGAAAGGTTGAAAAAAAGTTCATAACTACACAACTTTTTTCGAGTGAACTTTTTTTTTCTTTCTTTTGTTCAAATCGATTTTTAATCAATTCTGAACCTTAGAGAATCAATTCCTGATTTTTAAAATCAATGTCATCACTAGTACCAACTGAATTCAACTCTGAAATATGCGGCCATCACTAAGTTTTATCAAATTTAAATTCAATTTTTGAAAATTTAAATCATCTTGAAATTTGTTGTTGCGTTCTCATCATAAACCTCGACGTAAGAAATCATGACATTCTAAGAACAGCACAGGTGTGAAAACATGACGTGCTATTTGTGTTGATCGTGTTGGTAGTTGGCCTCATTCGGCTGTGGACACGAACGTAGTGGATGCCCTACTATAGCATGTAGGCCTAACCACCGTGGTCATGTCGTAACAGTGGTCCCAGTTGTGCCCTATTAACAACCTAGTGAAGCTACCATACTAGAAACAAATATTTTCAGTCTTCTAGGAGTTTGCACTTAATTTTAAATACACTGACATGGAACATGGATCCATATTACCGAGATACGTCACTCAGTCTTAAGAAGGCGTTCATATGTGTGTCTTGGCAGTAGCTTCACATTGCTTTGCAAACCGGGAAGTTACCAACATATTCGACGCAATTATATTAGTGACAATATAGAATGCCTTCTAGAGATTCTATTTGTAAATGTCCAATATGGCCGCTGAGATTGGAATGAGAATATGTTGCTATCGGCTGCAAAAGTAACGTATCTCGGTAAGATAATATATATCTATGCATAGAACAACCTTCAAACTATAACACCTTTAATTACTATATATTATCCTTCGAAAAAATATGTTCAAATCCTAGTAGGCCTATTTTTTGAATTAATGAACTGTTCAGATTATTAATTGTGTTTTGAATTGTGTTTTGTGTGCCACGTGTTTGTCTAATGTGTTTGTTTGTTTGTTTGTTTGTTTCCTGTTTAACCCTTGCATTATCCTCCTCGTGGTGATGGTGGCTTGGGGTGTTTAGGAGGAACAACAGGTAACAACTGAACAGGTGTATTCACTAATCAAGCCTACAGTCAAGTAAAACAACTCAATATCTTAACTACCATACACAGTGAAACCTCTCTAGTACGTTTCTCAGGGGACCAGACAAAAAAAATCTTTCCAAAGTGAGTAACTTACTAAAGAAACTATTCAACATCTAAGAACATATGGATGGGTATAGAAATAAAACTCACCAAGGTGGAAATGTACCAATGAGAAACTCACTGGAGAGGTTTTACTGTATTTGAAATATTTTATGAGCCCGTGGGAGTTGATCTAGGGTATTATTACCAGTACTCTGATATGAGCTTTGGATCTAGTTTTCCGAACAATTGGAAACTGGAAGACTTGTATCTGCGACGAACAAGAAGGCGCAGACAGTGCAGTCAAGTTTGTCACCATTCGTTGTTTTCAATTGAAATACGTAACTAATCTATACATGTACATGATTTGTACGTTGGCGACAAGACTGCCTCAAAGTCTTGAAATAACCGAGAAGTGCAGCTTTTAAATGACCTTATCAATTCACCCTCAGCCTCAGTTGAGGAACAATAATTGTACTCAGATTTTGAAGTTGATAAAGATAAATGGAATGGTGTGTATAAATTTAAAATATCAAAATCCTTATACAACAGAAACACATCTGTTTAATACGATGAAAATAACAGATATCCATTAGAATTATAACTGTTTGCTGGCTTTTTTTTCTTTGACTGTACACTGGTACTTGTGAAAATGATATCAAATGACTGAAATAGTTCTTACATAATCAACTCCTATACACTACTAAAAAAAGGTCCCTACGCAAACCTGTGTGCTTTATGACTAGTCAGCTTTATTATTAACATGTTTGCCAATTAGCTGTAGAACTAGGATTCACGTTCTTGCTTTTGTGTGGTGTAATAAAAGGAACGGTAATTGTGTACTAACGTGAGATAGATATCACACGTTGGGTCCACAAGGTGAATATTTCAATTAAATGTTTTGATTTTTGAAAGATACAATCATACTCTCAACCAATGGTGTCTTGCAAAAAGTATGTTACTCGAATAACATTTCATACTAGATCTACCATACATTTCATTTTATTTCATTCTATTACACATTAAGTATTCCAAGTCTAGACTTTGTATGGGCCTTTATTAACCATTTTAATGCGTTGGCTACTCGCACATCAATCGTTAAAAACACGGCATTACAAACCCGTAGATGCCTCAGAAGCGAGGCGCATTTTCCCGCATTTCGTGCTCATATTGGATTATAAGTAGGGGTGGGCACTGAATCAATTTTATCGATTCGATTAATCGATTACACAAAATATTCAATTAATCAATATTGGTATAGAATAATCAATATCTCTGATCTGTACCATATTTTGAAAATGCCGCTTTTCAATTTGCCTCACGTGCGCGCGCAGGTTAGTAGGCCTGCTGGTTAACGAGGTATTGATACTGGCCTAAAAAACGGAAGTTTGAGGCCATCACCAAAGCGATTCAATTAGTTGCTAAAGATGGCATCTACATCTAGGAGTGGGAAGAAAACGCTGTTTACGCCTCCGAATTTGAGAAGTGATGTGTGGTTGAATTTTGAGTTGTGCCAAGAATCAAGATTCAACTTCACCTCAAATCTTGACTGAAGATTTTGTGTACTGCTACCACTGTGAACGAGAGATAACATACTGTTCTAAATTCTAATACATCTAACCTCAAACAACATATTACGCGATGCATAACGAGAACTTTCAACAACCAATGAGAAGAAAGAATTCAAATTTAAAATCGTGAAATAAGCGGCAAACTACAGAAATACGAAAAACTAACTTTTTCGAGACTTAATGGTTTTAATCGATTATTTAATCGATTTGACCATATAAAAAAAAACGATAATCGATTTCGATTTTTTAATCGATGCCCATCCCTAATTATAAGTCAATGAATGTTTGTTGCCGCGGTAACTTTACGCTAGAGCGTTTGCTTTTGGTTCTGAAGGTCGCCAGTTTGAATCTCCCTGAGGTAAAACTTTTCTGTTTTCATGAAATCATGTTTATGATAATGTTCTAGTATCCTTCTTTGTCTTCTGAAAATCAAAAATTAATATATGAAGTTATATTGCCGTAAGAATTACTATTGTGGGTAATTGGTTGAAGCACAGAAAAGCTACATGGTTAGGGTTAGTTGGGCTAGATTTGTGTATTTTTCAATGTGTTCTTCGTGTATTCCGCTCAGGTTTAGTCGAATAAGGTTCACTCTTCATCTTCTTCACAGAAAAAGTCATATTCTACTGTTCATTTGCAATAACTCTTGCGTTGGGGCCGATACGGTTATCAGTTGCTTAACGACCCCACCAACAGCTAGGCTATACGGGGGGCCTATACAAGATTGTCAAGTTGCATTTTACGATTATCCATTGATTCAATCCAGATGCTCCAAGTGGTTGACAGCGTGTATATCCAAGCTATCTATCAACCAAATCTCAAATCAACTTCGTCGTGACTTTGGAGATCTGCGTTCGAGTAATGTAGACCTATATAAAGTACATCCTGAATATCAGTATAACCGTAGGTCCCACATTATTGTTTATATCGAAGAGTGATTATTCCATGCTGATCCGTCGGGTTATTCGATTGCCTCGGCCGGGTTTTGTGCATATTGATGGTGAGCGAGAGGACTGTACGAACTCTGATTTTTGACTTTGAATTTGAACCAAAGCTAGAACTGAATGAGATTCACGAATACGAATCTCGCTCACATTTTATATTTATAGCAGCGGAATCATTCCCCAACGTTGCCATGCTGTCTACCGTTTATATTCTGTAATCTACGTTTAGACTGTATTAGGATTTGTTATACTTGTAGGATACAGGAGTTGTGACTAGGTAGGTCCAGCAACAATACCTTGACTAAAAACAATGGATATAAATTACCCAATTATATATTTTATTCCAAACAAAGTAGTGACAGCACAAGTTATTGTACAAATTGGATATCGACAAATAATGTGTTAATAATACTGTACTGCTATTGAAATATATACGTATATATATATATATATATATATATATATATATATATATATATATATATATATATATATATATATATATATATATATATATATATATATATATATATATATATATATATATATATATATATATATACGTATATATATATATATATATATATCTATATATATATATATATATATATATATATATATATATATATATATATATATATATATATATATATATATAGAGAGAGAGAGAGAGAGAGAGAGAGAGAGAGAGAGAGAGAGAGAGAGAGAGAGAGAGAGAGAGAGAGAGAGAGAGAGAGAGAGAGAGAGAGAGAGAGAGAGAGAGAGAGAGAGAGAGAGAGAGAGAGAGAGAGAGAGAGAGAGAGAGAGAGACTGGCAAGCATCACAGATGAGTAATACATCTCCAGGCCATCTCATTCAAGCTCTGTTCTGGCCAATCACTTTCAAACAAACCGATTAGAAAAATGGTACCTGATCAAATGCGATGATGCAAAAATAAATATGACAACGCAAATCTGTAAAATTGAGACTAATCAAATTCAAATGTGGTTCAAGATTAGAATTCAGGTTCGAAAGTGCTGGCGTTCGTACAGTCCTATCGGAGAGTTAATGAATAGTCTATAGATATACTACTAAGGCCCGGTATTACCAACGTGAGAGTGGCTCCAAGTGGCGAATATAAGTTGTTATCACCATGGTTACCTGGGATATTTGTTTTCACCAACTCTCAGATAACTGCTAATTGAACTTGGTAATACCAGGCCTAAGACAGTGAACGCTTATGGCAAAAGGATAATACATGTCATGTACCCGCTACTCAAGCGCTTGACCAACAGCTTACTACCAACGCTAGCGAATAGCGGCTAGAACTCGTGTTAATTGCAGCGGAAAACGAGGGGCTGGAAGTGTGTGCATCGTGTATGGTTTGTGTGTGTATGTCTGTGTGTGTGTGTGTGTGTGAGAGAGAGAGAGAGAGAGAGAGAGAGAGAGAGAGAGAGAGAGAGAGAGAGAGAGAGAGAGAGAGAGAGAGAGAGAGAGCCAGTGCAATGTGATACGAGCATGGTTTCAGCTCTCATATCCGTCTGATGTCTGCCCTTGACTGGTCCTGGGTGGTGAACAGCAGTAACGGCCTGCACGCCCACGGTCACCCTCACTGGCTCCAGCTCCAGCTCGCCGCGGCCAAGCTGCTCGACACGGCCGTACTGCTGCCCGCGCACCACCTGCCGCAGTTCCAGATGTGAGTCACCCTTCTCACTAGTGATTACATCGAATAATTGAGAATCAATTCAGAACCGATTCTAAAGTTTAACGATTTTCAAAGGAAATCTTTTCTTTTTCCTTCTTTTTTTTATCCATTCATTCTTTTTTTTGGGGGGGGGGGGGGGGAGACACGTCAGTGCTGTACTTTTCCCCACGTCGCAATTCGTGCTCATTTCGTTGTCTATATTACTTTGTATTGTTGAGATTTTACTATCTGGACACAAGCCAATTCTCACCCACACCAGCTGTACCAACATACCAGCATACTTCATCATGGTATAGAGGAAGTGTACAGCGTCGCGTCTTCGAAGTGAAATATTTCCAGGGTCAGAATCTGAGTCCATTCATTCATCTGAGTCCATTGCATCTCTTTTATATGGAACTACAATGCTATACAATGTCACCGGTACCGTAGCCACTCTAATGTAAATCTACTTCACGAGGGAATCCGCTAAATCGCGACAGGCAATCAGGACCTTTGGCTCTGAACGGACCACAAGAAACCACAAATACCTTCCATGTTATTAGTATGTGAGTTGGAGCAACTCGGTAATATCGTTATCGTTGTGCAGGTATCGTTGGGCGTTTGTGGGCGATGCGGACTCGACTGGCGTCAACAACAACGGCAACGAAGATGACGCGTTGCGCTCGACCGACTTCGTGCCGCATGTCGTCAGGATTGCCCGGCTGATGGACACAAAGGTAACGTCGGCAAGCTTCCTCTCAATGTAAATATCAAACAGATTGGCTCCAAATCTCATAGAAACTAAACACCGAGACGCTTGGCCTAGTGGTAACACACTGAACTGTCATTCAGGAGACCGGGGTTCGATTCCCGCCATGGTCGACCATCCTGACAGGGGTTTTTCGTGGTTTCCCACTGTCGTTCAGGTCAATACTGGGATGGTTCCTTAACAACAGGCCATGACCGACTTCTTCCCAGCATCCATAACACCTGATAAAATAACTTTTCACCTCATCATCCCATCATCTCAATCATCATCCACCAACGCCAATAGATCGTAGCCATCAGTATAGCGCATCGTTAAAATCCAATATAAAATAAAAAAATTTGATAAATTTAAAAAAAACTAAACAATGGGCCCAAGTTTAGTGGGGGGTGATAAGTTCCAGTGTAACTATAGAGGCAAGGGCGAGTAGAGGTCAAAGACTTGAAGGGTATATCATGACCCTGGGGCTAGATTGAAATGAGAAAACTGTTTTTCACTCAATAAAAAATAACACTCATTAAAAAAAAGATAATCATTAGGCCTGATATCAATTTTAGGCATTTTTAAATGATACAATTTTTTTTTTTAAGTTTTTTTTTCATTGAGTCGATTCAGCGAGTTACGAGTTTTTTCGAGATGACTTTTGAATGGTACGAGATATCAAAATTTGAATTCAGGGCAACACTTTCAAGATGTCAGAATAAGATACAATTCAACCTCATACAGTCGAGCCCGCATATAACAAATTTCAAGGGGAATAAAAATCTGTTCGTAAAAACAGAATTTCGTTATAGAGATTTATTGCTCTTTTTCATAACAGCACTTGAATTTTAGAGATTTATAAAGATAGGCCTACATTTACGACTTGGGCCCTAGTATAGTACACTGTACCGTATTAGGTGACATATTATCATCGCATCGTATCATCACTTGGTATGTTTGTAGAAAGTAATAGAAAACAACAATGTCCTTTCATAAAGAACTTATCATCTGCTATCACATGACACCACAACTCCCCACTTCTCGTGTTTTATTTCCTAGGTTACAGGACACTATCACGAATGGAAATGAAGGAATGTAAACCAAAAATAGATAAACAAAGTCATTGAAGATGTCACTATCACGTTATTATTTAGCGCGCGTTGAGCGAATGTTTGGGTTTGTCCGTTCCACTTTTCGTGGGACGGGGAGGGAGGGGGGTGCAGCAAGAGTTATGACCACGTGCTGTACGCGTCACCAGCTGCTACGATGTAGCCTACAGTCCGTTCAAAATAAATGTAACCTGAAAATAAATTCACGCAAAATGCTCCGATTTTCGAATATTTTGTTGGAAATAGCTGAAAATAATGAGCATAATATGCTGTAAAGTGACAAAAAATCGTAATAACCGAATTTTGAAATATAAATCACTTCGTTATAGGTCTTTATTTAACATTGTAAGGATAGGAGATTTGAAGGGGAATGGTAATTAATTCGTAAAAATCGAAATTTCGTTAAAACCGAATTCGTTATATGTGGGCTCGACTGTGTTACATGATTTTCACGAGTCTTACATGTAAGACATGTGGGCAAGACAAAATAGGTGAACTCTTTGGCACTAGGTGTCTCATTCACCAATGTAGTCGAATGGCCAAAATAATCAAGCTTTTCAATGTGGTCACTGCAGCACAATGGTTAGCATAGCTGACTCCCATGCTAGGGAGCTCTGGTCACATCCTGCCTATGACTTGATTTTTAATTGTTTCAAATTGGTTCTTCCAGAGATTAAATATAAAGGAACATGGTCAATTATGTGAACAAAGCCAGGTTGCGGACAGTAGGTTGGGTTTTTAAGATAAGATTAGTGTATAAACCTCGCGTTATACCGCCGGCAAGCGAAACAGAGCTTATATATCGGGAACTGGTGTCGGATGCACTCTAGCAGTAAAAATTACAACTAAACTAGTATTTTCTCATTGTCTCCCGTGTATGAGACTCGATTTTCACAAATCTACAGCTGAAAAAACACATTTTTCTGCTGTTGGCTACAATGTGCTCCCTGGAAATGCTCGATTTCAAAGTCGATCATTTAATTTCACATCGTAATGAAGGAAATACAAATATTTGTGTTTTTTCCACATTGGAATTCTGAAATCTTGGAATGAAACCATTGAGAAGCTATCACCAAAGAACGGATACCGGCACATGTAGCTGAGTGGTTAACGCACTCGCTTCATGTGATCTGGGAGGTGAAGCGGAATATCAGACGCGGTTCGATCCCTGCCACCGTCCATCTGTACAGGCAGTTTCCTTGGTTTCCCTCTGGAGTCAAGGTTAATGCTGGGATAGTTCCTACAATATAGGCCACGACCACTTCCTTCCCACTAACCCACTATCATCCCATCTTCTTCATCTGAGAAAGAAAGAAGAACTTACCTAAGAAAGAAGTCCGAAAGAATGTGTCATTTCCGATGATAATCCCGTACTTGTTGATCTAGAGTTTGCAAGTTCCTGATGTTTCTGTTTCCGTTTGCTACAAAATACTTCATTTGTCATAAATACAGGCTACCAAACCTGAATATAAATGCTATATTCCCACAAGTCAAGGCATGCGGTATATCTCAAACATTGGCATTGCAGATGCCTGTTTCCTACAGCTGGGCAGACGTCAACATAATTTTCCAGTCATTTCATTTGTAAACAAAGTTTCTTGTTTCACCATTAAGCTAGGTTTCCATGACGATTTTTTCACGTCCCCGTCAAACCATTGGCTGATGTCAACTTCCAACTAATCACGCGCAAGCGAATGTATCGGAGAGAGGGAACAATGTTTCCCTGTCCAATAAGAGCCAATTTGAACTCCGATGGACGGCCCGGCACGGGACGGGACAATTTGCGGAGGGCGTGTAGAGTACCAACAATCGAATGTAGGATCTCATCGGCACATTTCCGTTTTATTTCAATATTAGGCCTACTGTTTTATTTTTCTGGTCCCTTAAGAAACGATGGATAGAGGTTTTTCAGCCACCCTCGGTAGCTCGGTCAGCTGAGGCACCGCTTCAGAAACCGAAGTCACCGTTGGGCGTGGGTTCGAATCCCGCATAAGGCATGGGTTTTCGTAAATGTCCTCTCACTTATCATCACTTCATACATTCATAATCATCAGCTCATTCGTACCCCCGTATAACCTAGCTGTTGGTGGGGTCGTTAAGCAAACAATAATCATCATAGAGGTTTCACTGTATACAGGCCTACTACATTTTGTCAACTGACAACTATTAAATGGAAACGATGAAAAAAAAAGAATTATACTGATTAGATGAGCGTAGCAAAGTCTCCATCCCACTCTTATAGGGCTTTGTCTGTGTGTTTTTTTTTTTTTTTTTTGTTTGTTTGTGGGCACTGCACAGGTCGCAGGGTTTGACTGATCAACATGAAACTTTTTTTGTATGGGCCAACTTCTAGAACTTAGAACTGTATAGTTTTTGGAATGAATTGGTCGATTAGATTTTGAGAAATATCATGTCAAAGTTTTTAAAAACCCCATAAGATTAGGCTGGGTGAGAAAATTTGAAAAAATGAAACCTCTCCGAAAAAAATAAAATTTCCTCTGAGTGTTCAAACATGAATGATACACATAACCACCATTTTGTAAGCAATTCAAACCAGCCGTTTTGAAAAAACAAATTCAAATAACTGTTTTTATACATCAAATATATGGAAATGAGCCAAGATTCACTGCTTCCTAGATTCGATATTTGCCCAAGCATTAAATATTCTTCATATTTGTCAAGGTGTGTAGAATACCAGAGAAGATAAAGTAGCAATTAAATGAAGGACAAAGTGTGTAGAATACCAGAGTCGATAAAGTAGCAAATGTAGGACTGTTATTATACCAAGATGCATAGAGGGCTTGTTTGCAGCCAGGAGATGGTGCTTTCACTTATCTTAAGAACACGTATCAATCTAGAAGACAATTATGTGTAATATGGATCACTGCTCTATCTGGTGGTGTTCTGTAAATTTGTAGAAACTTGATGTGATGCCTTCTCTATACCTCAAATATTGACATCTTTGATGCAGCACATGTTGGCATCCAAGATGCAGTGCATGTTGACATCCAAGATCCGATGGAAAGAAACAAATACGCTAGGCTCAAGAGAAAGAATATTTACCGATAATGCAATTAAATAAAATATGAATACTTATTCGTTTGGGGCATGCGGACGTCTCACACGATTCCGATCACATATATAAATCGTCCAGATGTAAGTTACTAGTAATATAACTTTTGTTACTATATTAATTACGTCACAGTTTGAATGATAGACAATTATTTAACCTCACTATCTCCGTTTTACTTCTTACGAGACTGTTTCAGACAACTGAGCAAAAGTGAACGTCATTACACGTGTATTTGTAAACAAAGTTAGTTCCTTTTATCACTACTACTTACGCACGGTCAAGAGTTCTAAATGCGCTAACAGAAATCGTGACATATTTTTAACATGGGAGGGATAGGAAGTAAAGACATCATCTCAAACGGGCAAACGCAACCCTCAATGCATCTTGTATTATACCTTATTCAGATATCTCGCTCATCTTACAACGCATATTTCGCGTTTGCCTAGCTTACAGAAATACTGTATTACGAAGAACAGAAATATGAAGAACAAAATTGAAACAGAAAAAAAATAGTATAGGCCTAATAAATAATAATAATAATAATAATAATAATAATAATAATAATAATAATAATAATAATGATAATAATAGTGATCTTGTTGTGCGCAGTATGCCTGCCCGTTTGTGGCGCTATCTCCGGCGCCGGGCCACCTGCTCCTGGAGGCGGGCGTCATCACGTCGCTGGAGGAGTTGCGCCCGTTCTTCTCGGCCCTCAGCGTCCAGGCCGACCGGACGGGCGACGTCTCCATCGACGACCTTGAGCGCGTCGTTGAGGCAGACTTTCTCGAGCGGCTGCCGGCCAAGTGAGGCCGTGTCTCTCCCCCTTCTCATGACAGACCTGCGGATTCTCTCCCCCCTTTACGCACAGACATGTCTCACGCGAGAAGAGTGGACTTTTCTCCCCGCTTGTCATTACAGAGCTGCTGATAATTTACCCTCTTCCTTCTTCACATTACAGACCTGCACAGACATTTCTCCCTCTCCCCCCTTCTCATCAAACCCCACACAGACATCTGTCACTCCTGAGGAGTGGACGTCGTGCCCTCCCCTCTTCACATTACAGACTTGCAGATTACTTTTTGACATTTTCCACTTCTGGATAGGATTTTTTTGCCTTTCCTCAGTTTTTACAACGTCTCTTTTCAATATAATCTGGTATTGTGACGGGCTGCATGAGAATGTGATTACAGTAGGCCTACTGGAACTGAGCCTTAATAGGACACGTTATTTTCCAATGTAAAATGGTTACATTATCATTCTCTGAATTTTAGATGAATCTCATTCTATTTTTGTGTTGCACTATTTTTGTGCACTTTATTTAAAACGGGGCATTAGTGCTTCCCGGCAGATCCTTCCGGAGACGTTCACCATTCAGATGGTGACAGTTAGTGACGTGAAATTGAACTTGGCCCACTGCGGCTAACCAATCGAATCAACAATAAAATCCAACCAGCATCTTACCGCCAGCTGGCGTCACGCATCCAAACGGAAACGTCAACCTACTCAAGACAAGATCAAGACAACCCACTCATGTCCCCAACGGTAAATTATCTCGAGCTAATATAGACAATGATCGAGTTAGCAAACTTTTTGTTGATGTATTACGCGTTTCACGCCCAAGATTGAACACTAGCGACATCTACACACATGAGTTGACACCACCGGCGATGAGGTGGCGTCGATCGTTTGATTTCGCAATGATGTTTTCTATGAGGGTGAATATCTACCACATCTTTTCATCATTTGACAGAAGTAAAACAATCCAAAATTATAAAAACGGCCTTGCCGTCAGTACAAAAAATTCTTTTGTAATCAATTGAAATGTGTTTCTTCACTTTTTTCGTATGAAAAATCTAATTTTTTTTGTCAATGTGCCAGCAATATTGGTTGCCAAATTGATTGAGTGGGCTCTTCGATGACAATTCTGCCGTACATACACGCAAGTGAAAGGCGCCCGCATACATTATACATATCCCAACTTTGAAACGTTGATCGTAACTTGAGAGAGAGCTTTTGCCGATGATGTGCATCTAATTGTTTGAAATGAATATCTGTTGCAGGGTTTATTCCAATGGAAAATATTATTGTATAAAGAGGCTAGAAAAAACAATGTAATGGTAAAGTCAATTATAACACAAATAATAATTACGCCTACCTGAATAAGTTAAGGGGAATGAGAATTTCAAAATAATTAATATTGATAGTCCATGAGGCATAGGCCTCCATGTTTATAGGCCTAGATGAAGAGATTGAACGTGGATAGACTCTGTTGACGATTCATTGTTGCAGCAATGATTGTCAGTAAGGATTATTGTTGATAAGTTCAGTGGAAGAGGAACAAGTGCCGAATAGTGCGTAGGTTGACCTTAGATTGGACAGACTGTGTCAGATGTTTAGGCGTTCTTAAAATGAAGTGGGAAACCTATAATAATCAAGCGATTGAATAATTGTTGAATGAATTAGGTTTGATCACTGAGTGTAAATTAATTGTGAATGTTGCAAGGTAGGTTTATTAATATCAGTGAGAAATAATAGAATTAAGTGGCAATATTATCAATATTAAATAGTAATAAATAGATTTGAAATGTTGTTATTTTATAATGTTTAAGATGAAGTGCGATTCAATATGTGTTGAAATCTCATCCAGAATTGATTACGGTATAATAGATTCAATTGATTATTTTTGTACGCTCGCTCTTTAGCAAATAAGCATTGTTGACGTTAGTTAGTCAAAGTCGGGCTCACCGTACGTCTCGCCTGCGTGTAAGTACAGCAGCATCGTGATCCAACATTCTGTTCATTTGTTAACGACTGATTTATATCAAAGTGACGAGCTATAATCTGATGAGTTGTCGAACCACGTTGCACTGGAATTATTTTTCACTTTCTTTGTATGTATTCAATAACTACACTGTGGTGACACACCTCAACCGCACTTTATTAACCGGTGAATACTCTTGTCGGAAGTGCTTTGTACCAAAGATTCTGTCGTCAAAACTGAGAATTGTATCTTCGACTACCAGCAGTGTGTCTAAATGTTGTCTCTATAATTTCATAGTTGTAGTGCAACGAAAGAACGATAACTTTTCAACTTCTACATCACCGCCATCAAAACACTGCAATAGATACCTGTATAACTGAACGATGTGTAACCTCTTTGCCACGAGGTATGGTCTGGTAATAACAAATGAATGTATAGCCATTCAACCAACTCCTGAATGAGACACTTCAAGGACATTTAGACTGGGAAGTGAGGACAGTGTGATCTATCGATTAGGAAGAGAGAAGATCAATGACTGTCTCTTCTCAAATTATTATCCGTTCAATTATTCTACCCGTTGTTCTTGTTGGCTGCCCCAACGAGCTCCTGAACCATCCCACATTTCTAAAATGATCACTTCCTGATAGTGCTTGGTTTATTCTTTTATTTTTGTTGACATAATCTATAGAATCTGTAAATAACTGCTGGTGATTGCTATGATCAATGTACCGGTAATATAACCATGTTAACGCGACGGAATTACATTGTGACGTTTTGTTATAACGTTTCGAAACTAATCTGGCTTGAATTTTTTTCATATGATGTTAGCTGAATTTTGAAGTAACATCAGACCATTTCTGTCCCTAATTACCGTAGTACATGATGAATATCAACGGGACATTCTAAATTAATTATACAAAATAAATATCCTTCCAGTGATAACTAACTTTGATAAAGTGTCCCTTTCCTCATATAATACTGATGTTATGTATAACTGCATTCTAAAGATTCACATATAAGGCCTAATGTTTCTTCCTTAACGATCATTCATCAACAAAAAATTATAATAACTAATAATGGTTTTTGATCTTATCAATTTGACTGTCGACTTGATTTTCCAGTGTGATTCTCTTCCATGTCATGATTCACGTGTCTTTCACACATTTACATCAACAATGGTTACTGCGGTAATTAATTTAATGTCTATGCACATTACTACAATCTTCAATATTGACGGAGATTATTGTGGAGGAAGTTTCACATTCACGATTATATTGATATGAAAAATTGGCCTTCCATATTTATTGAGACTATTTTTAAGAAAGCCCTTATGTGAGTAATGTTATGCCACTTCCATTTATTAACTGACGGCAATATTAGGATCGATCCAAATCAATGAAATCTCACGTTCGTCAGCGCAAGTTATTACGAGCTGGATGAGGTTCAGTTAGAGAAGTTAGTCATGGATCGGTGAATCTATAATCATAACCGAAACATCTAAATGATTTAGGTGATGATTTTAATAATAATGATTTGTATTGTGAAGTGTAGAGCCCAGGATGCTTACCGCGACTGCCACTTAAGCCCCCCGCCTATAGGCCCGGCCATGCTAAAATGCTCGGCGGGCCTCTTAGGCGGGGGCTTAAGTGGCAGTCGCGGTAAGCGCCCAGTTTACCTATTATAGTACCACGGTAGTCATATTTTTAGGTTGTACACAAGTTATAAATCTGAATTCATTTAGAGCTGTGACCACTAGCACCTAATGTGCAACTGTAATGTTACATCTAATGGACTGTAAGAAATATTTCTTCATTCGTTCTTTCCACAATGTCCTAGTTTATTATTTATTGAATTGTTATTTTGCTTCCACACCACTATATTTTGTTTTCTAGTCTATAGGAGGAATTTCAAATGAATTTTATTAGAAGATTGCTTGTATCAGGTTACGATCTTGCTTCTTACAATTAGTCAATTACCGATGTCCATTGTTGAAATGTATGGTATGCCTAGTTGTAGCAACACTGATTCACATTAA
Organism: Brachyptera risi; assembly: GCA_964007535.1. NCBI lineage: Eukaryota > Metazoa > Arthropoda > Insecta > Plecoptera > Taeniopterygidae > Brachyptera > Brachyptera risi. The sequence continues at coordinate 9,282,683 of OZ023335.1, forward strand.
TATTTAATTGTGTCATAAGTTATTTTGTAAATATTACAAAGATTTGACAATACACCTTCTAGGTGCAGTATTTTACATGATTTATGTTGGGTGTTACTAATTAAATAATTGTTAATTGTAGATAATTGGTATGCCTTGTACATTATAATGTTGTTAATTAAATAATAAATCAATTAGGTTAATTTAAACAATTACCAATGTGATTACTGGTGAATCCTAATATATGTAGTGTACAGTGAAACCTTTATCCATCGTTTTTCGAGGGACCAGGAAAATAAAATCATCCATCCAGGAAAATGTAGCATTGATTATATGGAAGTGGCGTTAGAAAAATTGGATGATACAAGCAGGAAAACGATGGATCCGGGAACGATGCATCAAGGTTTCACCGTATGCAAAACATCAATGCTCTGTGGTTTCTGTAAAGTAAACAGCGACTTGACAAGCTTTCAATTTGTGTGTTTCCTTAGGAAATGAGTGATACAAAAAAGCATACAATACCTAGAACAAAATTGTTTTGAAATTTTGATACCAGTTTCTGAATGGAGCACATTGGCTTTACAAGAACAGAGCAGGTAAGCAACACGGCAAAACTCAAACTGTGATTACCAACTTTCAACGGTCAAGCTAGAAGTCTGCTCAGAATCAATCTGAAGGATGACTCGGTCACTCATCACCCAGTATATCAAGTCCTATGCTCTCATGTACTGGTATATCATTGTTGAAGCAATGAAAGAGAAATTACCAACTAATGGGTGCTAGCAGCAAGGTCACAACCACAACTATATCCAATATTACGTTGCAAGATGGAACTAGGTCCATGCTACCACATTAATTTTGAATTAATACTTCTAAATATAGCCATTATTTGATGTGAAATAGTATCAAGGTAATTACATCAGCGTTGATGTTCTGTATTTTGGTGTCAATTGGAATCAACCATTTTCATCAGCCAATCAGCTACGTATTGACACCGGTACCCAATGTGTATATTCTGGTGGCAAGAACCACCCTTGCGTTTTGGCAAAATTTGGTCAACACTGCCATCATCCTTGGTCTGTATTGGGATAGTCTATAATACTTTGATACCAAGCTCATGGTTTATCAGGACTTCAATAAAGTACTCCTAAAGAAAAATGTCCGTCCCACTTCATTTTATTCACATCATATTTTTGGCCCCATATTGTAATTACATTACTAGTAGGCTCATACAGACTGCAGATGAGAAGTGTAAACATTGTGAATCGCTCGTCAAGTCCAGGCCCGGACTTGAGAATCGAGCACCCCTAGGCTGAACATAATTTAGCGGCCCCATACTTTTTTTCAAAATGTGCGGAAGACTAGTCTCAAGAATGTGAAAAATCTTTCGGGCAATTTGAAAAGCACGTGGCACGTCAACTTATTTCAGCTCGTTACTCGACATTACTAAAAGATGATGACCTGGATATTAACGCAATATTTACACGAAAAAGAAATACCAGGGCGCTCAATATTTTGGTGAATCCGATGTGGAGAGGGGGGACACATAGCTCAGCAAGGAATTTTTTGAACGAGTATTTTGTAAATTGTAGATATCAGCCCACGTTGTTGTAGTGATTACGTTGTAAATTCCATAACTATAGCAATTGGCTATCCACTTTGCATTGATAGTGCAACAATATTGTCAATATTCTATTTCAGTTCCAAATTAAGCTAGCTTTCCATAAAAAAAATGACTGCGAAACTTTGCTTGACGAACTCGCATAGCTGTTTCTATGATGTGCGAAATAATTTCGCAATTCTAGCGCATCCTGGTGATTTCATTTTGAACTAAGAGTAGTGATGCGTCCTGGTGGGTTTCTACAAAACCATTTTCAAATTATTGATATAAATTAATATAATTATTAATTACTATAAAATTTAGAAATATGAATTTTTAATTATAAAACTAATTCTAAAAACATTTTTATGATTGTTGACACGAACAAGATTTGGCGGTCGAAGCACTCGATGTTGCGAAATTCCAACGTGGACTCCTAGTGGTTTTTGGGCCTGTGATTGGCTATCGACTAATTTTTTTCGTTTCGCTTTGCAAATATGTTTATGGAAAGGCAGCTTTAGTGCACATATTTTATATTAGGGCGGGTTCAAAAAACACTCGAGACTATATTTCATTATAGGCCTAGGCCTAGACATATAATTTTTAGAAGAGTTGGCATGTTTCTTCAAATTATTTTCTCCTTACAGACTTTGGGATCTATTTATATTCAAAAATGAAATCATAATATATAATCGATATGAGTCCAACCAACTATGCGCCCTGGGCCACCACATCCATGCGGCTCACTCTCGTCCAGAAGGCCCACACACACACACACTGATGCAGGTTAACAGACCAATGTACGTACTCCGAAAAAGAAGACGTTTTTGATACTTTTGGTTGTATTATTACCTACTAGTCAAATGCGAAATATGCGTTGTAAGATGAGCGAGATATCCCAATAAGGTATAAAAGTCGTTGAAGTAGTTCTACCCTTGCTACTTTATCGACTCTGGTATTCTACACACCTTGATATCTGAATAAGCTATAAAAGTCGTTAAAGTAGTTCTACTCTTGCCACTTCATTGACTCTGGTATTCTACACACCTTGACGGCTTTCTTGACGCATATAAAAAATACTTCATTGTTGGTCAGCTCTTGAATCTAGAAAGCAGTGAATCTCGACAACTTAATTCTGTCACAATTTGTATGATATATTTTATGAATATTATCAGTCATTTTATTTTTTTTCTTCAAAACGACTGATCAGAATTGCTTACAAAATCGTAATAGTGTGTAAAATCCATGTATACTTATTTAGAGAAAATTTCATCCCATTTGGAGAGATTTTATTTTTCAACATTTCCCGCCCAGCCAAATCTTATGGGGTTTTTAGAAACTTTGAGATGATTTTTCTCAAAATCTGTCCGACCGATTCGTTCCAAAAACTACACAGTTCTAAGTTGGATGAGTTTGCGTGTACAAAAAAAGTTTCATGTTGATCAGTCAACCCTTGCGACCTGTGGAGTGCTTACAAACAACAACAACAACAAAAACACAGACAAAGCCCTATAAGAGTGGGATGGAGACTTCGCTACACTCATCAATGATGTAACTTCATTTTTTTAATACTATTTCGTTTGAAAACATGAAAATTGGAGACCTGAAGAACGCAAGCACCCCACAAGGCCCTGCGCCCCTAGGCTCCAGCCTGTGCATGAATCCAGGCCTGGTCGAGTCTTGCTGTATCTCTATTCAGCTTAGGCCTACAGGAATGGACAGTGGCTGGTAATCTAGATCCAATAATATAAATTATATATAATTTCAGTCTCGATTTATATTCTCGTTAGATATGATACATTTTCACAACAGTCGCCCAATATAACTTGTTCTACTGTATTTAGATTGCAATTGTGGCCACTGTACAATTATTTCATCAGCAAAGTGCATTAATATCTTGCCACTCAAAGACAATGATTTCACTCGACAAATGCTTTCAATGAAAACAATAGTGGTATCACAAACCCACAGAAACTTCATAGCAAATGCCACGAAACATATTGGAATACAAGTACCCGGACCATTACATAGCACTAAATTCGGGCGTAGTTGTACCATTAGGGGGATACATTTAACCAATGCAAAGATGGTGGTGAAAATAGATGTTACATATGATTGATGAACACTACGACTTCGTGGAATCTTCATGATTTCATATTCAGCGTCTCGTGATTTTTCGACAGAATGTATTTTGGCCTCACTCGACGTATCTGTTGAGCTCATGATGTAAATCCGGGGAGAAAATCGTCTCATATTGAGGTTTTCAGTAAGTTTCAACATTTCGGAAGTGTGGCCTCCAGAGCCTATGATAATGACAGTTTTTACAGGTCTATCAAAGCCAAAAACTTTGTTTTTCCTTTGAGAGGCATTCCTTCTAAAGAGTGTGAGGTAGATGTACCTAAAAATGGCCAACACAAGAAGAATGAATACACAAACCAATAGAATCAGAAAACTCATGACTAGCCAAACAAACCAGCCAAATCCTAATAGGGGCCTAGTGCTAGGCCTACTTCGCTTAGGCAAACTGTCACTGCCAGTTTTACATTTGGAGGTTAAGTTCATCAGCTGCTATAGTTGATATTTTAACCACGGCAGTAGCATCCATCAATGTCGATTCGCCAAAGCCATTTAAAACTCAGTTCTTGATTGTTTTTTGGTTGTTTTGGAATAACGATTTTCACTAGCCGTATATGTTTTATTATCAATTTTCAAACCGAGAGATAAATCATCACGAAGGCCTAATCATGATAAACACACTGATTCCATTTTTTTCGATTTTTTATAGTCCAGCCTGGATAAATTAAAATTTAAATGACGTATGAGACTTTCCAGACAATTGGGTATCAGCATGGTCTACCTCAATTACTGTTATCCACACTTCTATTTACATTACGTGACACTTGAAAAAATAATTAAAAATTTCACTCATCATAAAATGTATCAAGTAAGACACTGGGCTATCAAATTCAATGCTATAGGGTAGCAGGGGATGGAATAATAATCAAAATGTAATGTGATTTGGCAATGCAATATGGACTCGGTACATGGGCATCATTCCTTAAATTCATTGGATGTGGATTTAAATTAGCATTTTTATCTAATCATTCCGCTTCTCATACTGTCTATTCCACACTGCCTACGAAGTTGTTTCCCCAACTTCCCCCACTCTGCATCCCAGTCTGGTCATATTCCATTTTGTAGGGGAGAACGGGGCTGGTTGTTACAAATTGATTTATCTTTTATTTTATACAAGCTGGAAAGCAAAAATTGAAAATTAAGCACGAGTCGATGATATATTGTGTTACTGCAAATATCATAAAAGAATCCGTTCGAACTTTTTGTCATTGAAATTTAACTAAAAAATAATATTGAATGATAGACTGCAACTGGTAACAATGTGCCCCAATCAGGGGTTACATTTGTAAGGTCAGTTATTACAAACATATTGAAACTGGCTAGACTTGGATTATATTATCATTCAGCTTTTCACTATTTCACCTGCAAGACCCATCACAACCCTTTCCTCCTCACCGTCAAGTCCGACATGAAAGAAGGCCTACAGATAAGACTAGTGGGCCTACGAGATGTATTGAGGGTTGCGTCGGTACGCCGGTTCTACATACATTTCTGAAGCAAGATAATTTAGTATGCATTATCCCCTATTTGGCGTGGATCTGTGGTAGAACATGGGATATTCACCCGTTGCCTCCGTTAGTTTGTCGCCTTGCATACTGGCAACTTGTCGTACTGCACTGTACAGCGGGCAGTGGGTGATTAAGAGATGCTGAAGAATCGGCAACCAACGCAATAATAAAATAAGTATATTTTATATTTCATACAACCATATGAACGAGGCACCATTCAAAAACTAGATGCTTCATATAAACATATTCACTCTCGAGAGTCTACAGTATTTTTTTCATTTATATTGAGTTCAACGACGCACGGTACTGATGACTCCGATCTATTGGCGTCGGTGAATGATATAGGATGATGGGATGAAAGGTTATTTCATCAGGTGTACTGAATAGTGGGGAGGGGTCGGTCGTGTCCTGTTGTTAAGGAACCATCCCAGTTTTGACCTGAACGACAGATGATGGTCGACCATGGCGGGAATCGAATCCCGGTCTCCTGAATGACGGTTCAGTGTATTAACCACTCGGCCGCGAGTCTCAGTATCTCTATAAGTCGACAGTCTGCGGTTGAGGTTTCCACAATGACTGTCGTGTCGTATGTATTTCCACCCTCGTGCGAACTTTTATGAGAACATCAAGATGTTCGAACGATTACGATATTCGCTATCACAATTTTAGAGGAAACTTGAAATCTTCTCAATTGCAAGAATTATCATGTATTCATTTGTCCTCCAGGACTCGCCCCTTTTCTGTGTCGTGACGTAGACTCACTCGATTCTCTTCATGTTCTCTTGACATATCCGGTAATGCCTGCGTCATGACGAAGGGTTGACAACTCCTGAAAGCTGGTGTACACTCTCCATGAAATATTCCTGAAATCCCTTGAAATCTTCTTGAAATATCTTGAAATTGTCGGGAAATCTTCTTAAAATTCCTTGAAATATTCCTGAAATTCCTTGAAATATTTTTTAAATCTCGTAAAATCTCCCTGAAATCCCTTGAGATCAGGAATCAGGTGTACGCACCAAATTTACTAGTTGTTCACCCCTCGGTCATGCCTCATGGTCTCTGGATGACAAGAATATATATGGAATTGGGATGGTGATTCATATGGTTTTCTCTAAAATTCGTGAAAATAATAAAATCGTCATTAGACCTATCCGTTAAAATTTAGTTTCTAGTCGTGATCTCCATCGAAATCAACGATTGTGACTTTTGCCTGGACTTCTTTGGACTTCTTCAGAAGATTCAAGTGTAGTAGGGCCTACTAACATAGAGTAATGAAGTTATTAATTAGCTACTGGTAAAACCAGTCACCTCCCCTGTGGATGTCGACCAAGTAGCAACATCAGTTTAAACACTAATTAAACGTCATTTCCTTATATCCATATCGCCTACGCTCAGTGTGTGGGCAACTTGGCGACCAGGACTGCGCATGCGTCGAAACGCGCGCGCTACAAATAGCCTGGAGAGATCTTTGCTCTTGGAGAAGGAGAGGAGAAGCAATCTTTCGCCTTCCTTCAGGAAATGTTGACGGGTCGAGACTGCCGACCGGTAGTACTAATCGATAGGGGAGACGGTCAATCGAACAGTTGACTATTTTCGTACGAAATGTGAGAGATCACACTAGGAAAAGAGTTTCGGTGGAATATATAACGGGAGACAAGATAAGAGATGCGGGATACAGTGGGATTTGAGGGAATTCATAATTCATTCCAAGGTTATATGCTTTTTGAAACAATTGTTAGAAATATGATTATAACAATAATCCAATCCTTCAATTTGTTCCCATTAACTGATGAGAGAAAGAATGTTCGAGTATTTTTTTCGAGTGAAGCTTCATGATCTTTGAATATCAGAAAGTTTCGTAGAAGATTGCCCCGGCCGTTTTGGAGAAAAACGTCACTGAATTATCGAAAAACTGTCAATTTTGAGAGATTTTCTGAGATGTTCGAAAATAAATTCGGAATAATAACAATTCAGAATTTTTTCTGACATTCAAATGTATTTTTCAATTCTGCTATCAATTTCGAATCTCTCAAATCAAAAATAAAGTCACAAAATCAAATTCTACATGGCATCAAAATTTGAAAATGATTTTTTCCGCTCAATTTGGTGGGTTGGTGTGGACTGATTTGGTTTGTGATTTGAGCTCAATCGGAAGAGATATTTGAGAGAAAGACATGCTTACAGAAATCACAAGGAATATAAATTCATTAAATTGTCTATATGACAAAAATACAATCTATTTTCGGCTATACCATCTTTAATGGATGTAATCTCGGAACAGAGCAGTAATTAAATTACTCTAGTCATACGTACCAACAGAACATGGAAATTCAACAAGTTTTTTGACACCTCAGAAACACCAAGGGTTCAGCCCACTACTTTTTCCCCTTTTGCAATTTTTTTCACAAACTGGTGAGGAAGTAGGATCCTGTGAATTGGGGCACCACAAGGGCGATCTCACCACCTCATACTCATATTAAAACTGTATTTGATTGATTATTGTTTGCTTAACGACCCCACTAACAGCTAGGTTATACAGGGGGACGAATGAGCAGGTGATTATGCAACTATGAAGTGATGATCAGTGAGAGGACGTTCACAAATACCAATGCCTTATGCGGGATTCGAACCCACGCCCAACGGTGACTTCAGTTTCTGAAGCGGTGCCTCAGCTGACTGAGCTACCGCGGGTGGCAACTGTATTTACATGCTAGTTTTCACAAACCATTTTGTCCAATCATGCATGTAGAAGGTTCTCGAAACATTCACTTGTAAAATAACTGCGCATCACACGATGGTGTGCAGGTTAGATTCTTATGAGAGAGAAAAGATCAATCAATGAAAAGACATCGAGATCAAAAGATGTTCTTCTTTCGAAAAATGCCTTCTTGAAGCCTGTTTTTTGATGAGCGAAGCGAAGACTCAATTTCACCATACTCGGAAAAACAGTATTTTTTGTGTTTATTTTTTCGTGCTGGAAAGCTCAAACGGAGATGAAAATTCAGTTCAAACTTGGCATACACAAGTGTCCTCATTTAGTTCGATTCTGTGTAGTTTTGAGGCGCAATTGGTTGGACCACTTCTGAGAAAACTCATTTCAAAGTTTTCAAAAATCCCACGAGAATAGCCTAGAGGAAAAAATTCGTGATAAATATTTCCTCCGAGAGAATTCAAATTCTCGAAAAATTTCAAAATGATAATGATACAAATTATCCCGAACTTTCACTCAAATCGGATCAGCCGTTTCAATGTGAAAAAAAATATGTGATGTAATTGTTCAAATCACTCCAAGCTGAGGATACCAATTAAATCCAAGCAACAGATGGCATCAATTAATTGGAAACGATTGGAACAAGGCCTCATTCATCATCATAGAAATTAATTGGGAAACAGGAGGGCAGTGATGTAATTGATTGGTTCTCAAAGTGAATACATTTTTTAGAAAATTAAAAATGTTGATAAAGTAGCAATTTTCAGGCGATGATGCATTGCAATAATAAAAATTGTTCATGGAAACGGGACCCTTTAGCAGACATCAATGTAGGGTTCTGGGATGTACCCTAATTCCTCTGAACAATTCATTATAATATAAGACTATTTTCATTGACTGATTGATTTGTTATAGACTGAATATTGTAAATCTATTTTGTTATTCATAGATATATTGTAAATCAATGTTATTATTCATAGATATAGCCTATTGTAAATCTATTTTGTAATTAGGTTATATGTTCGATGTATCGTGAAAGAAAATAGCTAGACTGCTAATAAATGATTTTACTACTACTACTACTACTACTACTACTATACCAATCCAAAGATATGTTGATATATTCTAGAATCTAGCTCATCCATCAACGCGGCAACATATAACGCGTTTTTCTAGAAGTACTCAATCAATGAGAAATAACTACAGCTGGATATGACGACAATAGTTCAACATTCAAGTTCCAAAGTGAAATTTCGTCCTGGTGCAAGCTAGCTCTGAGAGGCTAGGACTTTGATTGGTTGATCAAATATATGTCTGATCTCTGTGTATTTCCATTGTTGTTAGCACAAAGTTCCAGCCAGCTGCTTGTGAGATGGGTTTCAAAATGTGATGGAATTATTCAGACCAAGAAACCGTGGATATTTTGTTTTCGTGATATATAGTCATTGTTGGTAGCTTTTTCAGTGAACATTAACCGATCAAAGTCTCTTGTAGCTAGCTAGCCCCAGCATGTTATTTCAAGTGGATCATCAAGTGAGGGTCCTGAGAGCCCAACCCTCTCAGGACTTCTAATAGACAATCAATCTGAGTGGCATGGTCATATTGACTATCTGTGCAACTGATTGCCTCCAGGAATAAATATATATATATATATATATATATATATATATATATATATATATATATATATATAAATATATATATATAAATATATATATATATATATATATATATATATATATATATATATATATATATATATATATATATATATATATATATGTATAAATATATATATATATATATATATATATATATATATATATATATATATATATATATATATATATGATACACGTCATCTTGAACTTGATGTGAATTGGTATCTCGCATGGATGAATCGAAAAAAAAGAATGAAAAAAATAAGATGTTTTTTTTCGAACAGTATTTTTTTTGACACTTTTCTCTTCGAACAGTTGTTATTTCGAACACTTCTTACCCGAACTGTTTTATGTCTCGAACATTTCTCACATCGAACAGTTTCTCATTCGAACTCTTCTCTCCCAACACGTTTCTTCTGAAACTTTTTTTCTCGAACACTTCTTTTTTGGGATTGCTCTGATTCACCGAAAAAATCTTACACAAAAAAATTCGGAATATTTTTCATCAATTCGGAATTATTATTTCATCTCGGAAAGAGCTCATCTGGATGTCTCATTCACAACCATCTCGCTGATTGGCCATGCTCCGACGAAGATGTCCAGCAAACATGAGACCACGGATCTTCATGAGAGAAATCCTGTCTCATCCAATCAAAAGCCGTGTAATGGAAGAGGAACATGACATATTCACAATGATAAAATATCACCTCGAACTCGAAATCTGATTGGCTGATCGGTCAAGCTTGACACAGCAGGCTCGGAGATCTGATTATCATCATTATTATTATAAGATCCTCAATTTTGGTGAAATTCGGCAGAACCGTTCTTACATTCAATCAGTTCAAAACATAATTCACATACATTTCTGAAACAAAATTGAATACCCCCCCAAATAAAGAATACCAAGGGAAACATAAATACATACAACTGTCGTACACACAGAGATATTGCCATTCATGTAATTCAATGTAAGCACACAGCAGATTCATAACATTCATTCATTATATTGACATACAACAAATTCACTGTAACAATATAATTATAAGTATCCCTCAGATTCTGAGAGAGCTTGGGATAAAACATGATGTGACTCTTTCATAACTTGTTGAGAAGCTAAATAACGTTCATGAGTTCCTATCGACTTGCACTTCGATCGGGTGTCTCGACCGTCTAACATGTCGGACTGAATACTGATGTTCTTGTTTATTCGGACAACGTGGTTCCTCTCCATGAGAGCACGATGCCATGAGCCCGGTGAATCATACAATTCCCTCGGCAATGATGTTGGGATATCTCACTGTTGAGCATCACACAAGTGTTACAGAAATCATCAGCTTTGATTCAATGTATCCAGCTGATCCAGTATGACTGTTACTGCACACGAGTTGCTTCTTGTCATCTGCCGCTGTGACTCTGTGCCTGAGGGTGAGTATGACTGTTACTGCACACGAGTTCCTTCTTGTCATCTGCCGCTGTGACTCTGTGCCTGAGGGTGAGTATGAGTGTTTTGTCCGAGGGCAACTCCAAGGCATGGACAGGATCCTCCAGTTCGCTTCTGATCTCCTGGTCCCCCAGGTACCACGTGATGCTGGGAGCAGGCTCGCTGTTAGGAACAATGCAGACGGCACTGATGACGTCAGCAACTTGTTATGTTGTACCCCAGGCCGGGTGAAGAGCAGGCTCAGACGGCCCGGCTGAAATGAGATAGCACAGATGAAGGAATCTATCTGAGAAGGCTCAAAATGGAACTTGAACGCAATTGACCACTAGTGATAGGCGTGGCTTATCGGCAGGCCACCTTGATCTATATATACTTCATGTGGGCATTTGAAGATACTCTGATAGGCTATGTCAATTTTCCCATATAACAAACAGCCCGGCCGTTTGATTAGATGTTTTGTTTTGTGACGTTTGTGGGCGGGTCAATCTCCAGTCGTCAATTGTTGACATGAATGAGCCGATTGAATTATCCTCAGAGTCATTTGATAAGGACTGGAAATAATAGTAGGTATTTCTGGGAAGGAAAATCGAGATAATGAAAGTATGACGATAGAAGTGAGATAATATGAATTGTAAGAGCTTTATTCCCCTCATTTGGTCATTAATCTTCATCCGTATTAATTAATATTAGAGTTTTAAGGCGCATCGACAGCGAGGTCATTTAGCGCCTGTCGAAATGAGTTGCAACAAAAGGTGAGAAGTGTTATATAAAGGTGCAAGTGAAATTTAGATGAGAACACCGCAATACATTAAACTAAGACTAAACTATGTCTAAAGTGTCTAAAGACGTTATACACTAATTCGTATATTATCTTGATGAAAAAAAAAATCATCAATATGAATAATCTGACGATGAAGGAATGGTGGTAGGAATTGACTCGGAATGGAGTGCGCTCTCTCCGAAGAATGCCTGACATCTACGGAGATGACGGATGAATGAGTTCAATCCAACCAAGAAATGAGTCGTATGAGGAATACAGCCAGACAAGGGCTCACTGCGACATGAATCTGCTATTCTGATTGGACCAGGTCGAGCTCGGCACGGCAGATTTGGTGAGATGAGGATTGCTCTGAATCCCACAGGACGTGGGAATAACCACTTGAAGCTCCTGGACGTGCGGCACAGGTCGTGAACGCACATGTGATTTCTTTCACTCATGATCATTTTTAGATATTCGGATGTGAGAATTAATTCAAAGGAAGAACATATATTTCTGAATTTTTGAGAGCAAAATCATCATCAGAAATCAAATTTGGAGAGAGTAAAGGAAACAATAATCGTGAATCCAGATTCCTTATTTTGATTCGATTTCAAAACTAACCGTTAAATCATTTGAACTCATTCTTGTAGTTGAGTCAGATAAGTAAACGAATAATTATTATTTCCCATCTTCGAAACAGTTTTTTCATCAAATTGTTTGGTACTTCAGTTATTTCCATCGAATTCAATTTGTTGTGTATTATTGAAAGGCTCAGCGAGCCATAGGCCTGGTAAGTTTCAATTGTACTCTGGCAAATCCATATGACATACTGGAACATGTTTTCACAATGTATGTTGTTGAAATGCTTCTGTGTATTATTGCAATCTAAGATGTACACCGTCGATTGCGATGATCGATATGATATTAATTATTTCTGAAATGTCCGATATTGACCGGCACAGTAGCTGAGTGGTTGTTATAGCTCACTTGCTTCGTGTGATCCGGAAGGTGAAGGGACATATCGGACCCGGTTCGATCCCCGCCACCGTCCATCTTTACAGTGGTTTTTCGTGGTTTCTCTCTGTAGTCTAGGCTAATGCCGGGATGGTTTCCACAATATAGGCCACGACCGCTTCCTTCCCACTATCCTTCCCACTACCCATAAAAACCTTCATGTCATTATACCATCATCTCATTACTCATTCATACGACGCCAACAGATCTTAGTAATCATCACAGTGCGTCGTTAAAATCCAATTTGAAAAAATAAAAGAATAAAAAAAAAATGTCCGATATTTGTTTTCAGATAAATCACGGAAACAAAAATACTAGTATATTTTAATTTACCAGTCTGACCACTTATGTTTGAAACATGAACACGTCAATTCATCACTGCCCTGCACTTCTACGCATGATCATTCTCACTCATCGCCAGTGTACTGTGTTAACCCAGCGACGTACTATCATCCTAGAAATAGTCAAGTTGGTAACTCCCCCCTTCAACTACCCCCTTCCTTCCTCTCATTTTATCCTCATTTCTCCAATCATCTCCCCTTCCCACACCTTCCAATCTCCCATCATCGTCTCAGCCTATTCACGCCAGCCCATCATCCCTCATCACCGTGTTACGAACGCTCGCACTCTCGCACTCACGCACATATCTGGAAGACTTGATGTTTAAGCACATATATTCACGGTGATGAGAATCTATTGAGCTGGCTGGATTGGGAGCAATTTTTCTGTATAAATCCATGTGAATGATGTACGTAGGCCTACCTGTTGTATCAACCTGTCACAGAAATCGTCCGCCTCGCTTCCACGATCTCCGTCAGCAGAGGATGTCCGGCTCTACAGATCAACTCCCTGCCAGGGTCCTCAGCAGTTAATCTGTAAGACAGGGCCTGTGTAATCGTCTTGCTTTCCCAGGACCACTTCCAGCTGAGGTCCGGGTGGTCGTCCTCCTCGTCGCTCCTGATAAGTTCACCCCCCAGGAACCAGGATATGGTAGCCTGAGGGACACCACCACGCACAGTGCACGAGGCGTTCATGACGTCACCGGCCTTGTACCTGGTACCTGTCGACAGGTGAAGCTCGGGAGCGGACGGAGCGGCTGGAAAAACAAGACACGGGTGGAAGGGCACATACATATTAGACTCGTCTGAATAAATCAATAGATCCATGAATCTATGGATGAATCTATTTGTATATATATATATATTTATATATATATACATATATGTATATATATATATATATATTATATATATATATATATATATATATATATATATATATATATATATATATATAAATATATATATATATATATATATATATATATATATATATTATATATATATATATATATATATATATATATATATATATATATATATATATATATATATATATATATACATATAAATATATATATATATATATATATATATATATATATATATATATATATATATATATATATATATATATATATATATAGCATACAAAATACAGTAGCATACAAAATATTGTATAGCATACAATATATTATACAATAGCATTGTTGCCAATAATTGATAAAATAATGGAGCGGTGTGTTGCAATAACCTTAACTAATTATCTAAGAAAATATAATATCATCAGCAAATTCCAATTTGGCTTCCAAAGAGGAAAGAGTACTTCTGACCTCCTTGTTGAATTTTCGGATTACGTCAACTGTATACTGAATGATAATATGCACATTATTTCTACGTTTCTTGATTTCTCAAAAGCTTTTGATACCCTTTCCCACAGTAAATTATTAAAAGCACTTGATAATGTTGGTGTTAGATGCCCTATGTTGGATTGGTTCAAGAGTTATTTAACGAATAGAAGTTTTTTAGTAAAAGCTAACAATGAATTTAGTGATATTAAGACTTGTGAAAGTGGCGTGCCACAAGGTTCAATTTTGAGACCAATTCTCTATTTAATTTATGTTAATGATATGGTAAATTGTCTTGTGAATTGTAAGTTTTTTTTGTATGCCGATGACACTGTCTTATTGTCAGTTCATACAAATTTGAAGATTGCAGAGTGCAATATGCAAGCAGATTTCAATAATATTTCAAAATGGACTCACGACCATAACTTGGTGATAAATTCTAGCAAAACTAAAATTATCCACATTTGTTCCCTATTCAATGAATTCAGACTTGAATCTGTTGATATCATTCATCATAATTATGGCTGTCTTCACAATTCAATAGGACCAAGTGAGCTGAGGTGTAATTCTTGTACTGATAAAATAAATGTTGTGGACAGTCACGTATATTTGGGTATCACAATTGATGAATATTTCACTTGGAAGGATCATATAGACAGCTTGTGTAAAAGATTAAGGGCTTGTGCTCTTCAATTATTTAATCTAAAATTTGTTTAACCATCTCATGTAAATCGTTCAATATATACTGCTATGGCTGAGTCTCTGATTTCGTACGGCTTACTTGCATGGGGCAATGCTTCATCCAACTATTTAAATAAAATAGCTTCACTTCAGAATAATATGATCATTTCTATTGCACCACTTGATTTAAAATTGAGATTGAATAATAGAATTGAATCTCTGTATCAACATTCTATGCTACTGCCTGTACAAAGTCTATTCTTGTCTAAATTTATAACAACGTTCTATTTTTCAGATGATTTCAAAATTCTCTATACAAACACCTCAAACACCAAATCAAATGACTTAATTAGCTATGTAATTCACCGCTATAATAATAAGCATGGTGAAAGGCGGTTGATGTACGCCATTCCATTCATTTCTAATTCTGTTCCTCAACATCTATTGAAACTTCAAAACTTATGTTCTGTCAAAAAAGAAATTAAGTACTGGCTTTTAGACTCCTTGAGTGGTACTCTGTAATTATTTGCGAATTGATTTTTTTGTCACCTAATGTGTATTATTCGTATCCACCATTATCCTAATTTTTCCCCATTATTCTATCTTTCTGAATTGATTGAGCGCAATGTTATTTTTCATATACAAATGTAGTGTTTTCTTTCTTCGTTTTATTATTCTCTGTATAATCCACAGATAAGCCTTGTGCTAGGCTTTGTGGACGAGTGAACCTTATGTTTTATGTAAATGAATGATGATGATAATAAACAACCTATATACTATATATATATATATATATATATATATATATATATATATATATATATATATATATATATATATATATATAAATATATATATATATATAAATATATATATATATATATATATATATATATATACATATATATATATATATATATATATATATATATATATATATATATATATATATATATTTATATATATATATATATATATATATATATGAATATATGAATATATATATATATATATATATATATATATATATATATATATATATATATATATATATATATATATATATACACATACATATATATATATATATATATATATATATATATATATATATATATATATATATATATATATATATATATATATATATATATATATATGAATTTCTAGCCTCTGATACACTCGAAAACGGTACACCAAGAATGAAGTACACCGGAAAGCTTGTGACCGAAAGGAAGGAAATGCATCTATACACCGACAGAACGAATATGAACGCTGACCGAGAAACTTGAAGACCGACTAAAAACAAATCCACAGCACATTCCGTACATTTCGAGATGTCGTAAAGTGTGTTTTTCCATCGTGAGGAGGCCAGAGATGATTGAACTCTCACATTAATTCCAGAATGCCAAAAATAAAACAGCTACAGCCAAAGACGATTCCAAAGTGTCACCAACAAGTGTGTATTTCTAATATGGGAGAAAGGCCGACAATAATTTGCCTTCCCCTCACATCGGGGCGCCTGAACAGCGCATACTGGAATACGGATACTACCAAGAGTGAAGATGAGCTTGGCCTGCTCACTAAAAAAAGGGGATGTGCCCATTCGAAGAAACAACCACCAAAATCTGACACAAATAACCTCAACCATATCTTCTCTGTGCTATGAGAAAATCCCCGAATAGTAACTCTCATGACACATCACACACCAAGCCCACATTCACTAATGCAAGTATCCGTATCCCGGTATACGCTCTTCAGCGCTCCCCCTCACAGTGAATGCAAAATGACTAAAAACAGCGACTGCACAAATCATTTTCTCATCAGCACATTTCAGCACAAAACGAGCACAATTCGTGTACGTAATCAATGATGTGTATTCCCAATGTAAAGCTGCAGGTGGAATCAACTTGGTTTTCCCTCAGAACAGGAGTGAGTGTTGTTTTCCTTAATTATCTCCACCCAATGCTTAATTGTTCAAAGGACTGAAAGGGACGGATGCGAGTTGCTTGTGATGGAAGCAAACTCCACTGGTCAAGGCGTTGCCATGGTGATCGTGCCGGCAAGTCTCACCTGTGACAATCAGAAGAGAAGCCGCCACTTGGGGGAAGACTCCCGGTACTCTGACGTAACCCCAAACAACACCACTGTCCCTGCCAGTCACCCCGCTGATGGTGACCCCGCACTGCCCGTTCTTCAAGCCGGTGCCGTGGTACCGGTATCGACCCATAGACGGCGAGGCGTGGCCTTGGTCGTAGATCAGAGTGAGTGAGTCGCCGGGTATGTATATCTTACACTCAGTCAGCGGTCTGCCAGCCGTGAATGAGACAGTCGTTGTGCTGCCCGGCGCGGCCACAACACGTGCCTGTGACGTCACGGGGACCCGAGCAACAACTGTTGAACGAGACAACGACTTGATAATCCTGTTATATTCACATCTAGGGGAGGAGGGCGCGGTACCAACCTGATGAGCACTACATGGAGCCACGATAACATTGTGTTGTGGGATCGTCTGAAGTACAACTGGAAGGTTGGTACGCTCCTCAGAAGTCAGAAGAAAGATTTATACCAAAGACTTGAGAAGCTACTTTATATCCTCACAACCCATGAGTGAAACCTGCAGGGTACGGTTTAAACAGGACATTGTGGGTGAACGGTGGGACCGACCAGTCTGAACATGTATTAGCATCGAAACCACGGAGAGTATATCTGTATCTTCACGTTCATCAAAAATTTTAATTTCATATTATATCGATTAGGAGAAATCGCAAATACAGTGAAAAATATATGGAAACATGTTGATTTCTGACGATTAATTTGAAGGTTTCAAAACATACCACAAACTGAAGCTTTTCGAAGAAGTAAGTATCGAACACAACACTGGTGATTATTTAACCGAAAACTGTTTATTGATACGATAATTGGTTTCCCGTTCCTGTTGCCAATCTAGATCCCTGACGTCTGCAATCAAGCCGGTAGACAAGATGTAGAGAGTCCACTCAACACTATCGATCGTCCAGGTTAAACCAGCAAAATGCAGGAAAACTGTGGAATCGTGTGTATCATCTTGAAAATGTGATTTCGTGAGAACTTGAATTCATTCGAGAAAAACATTTCTCTTCAACTTCCTTCTTAGACTTATTTCAATGTTTTTGTTTCGAAATTCAAGATCTGTCCCCTCGGAAGTGATTTCACTGATTGCGCTTCGGAACTGTAAAATATCGAATGAGATGAAAACAATTTGTCCAAGCCGAGTCTCGACTGAATTGTACTTTCGTTCGACATGTGAAGCGCCAGAAAACATCCCTCGGTGAAACATCCCTCGGTGAAACATCCCTCGGAGTTTGCGTCTTCGCTTCGCTCATCAAAAACAATAGGTATCAAAGTTGGTAATGGTCTCCAATTCTCTGGTTTGTATACATCAGCTTGTTACATGAAATCAAATTGGAAGGATTCCCAATTGAACTTCTCAAAGAACAATGGATTAAACACGAACTCAGTCTATTATTCTAGGAACATATCTGCAATAAAATCAACAGCCAATCACGCGGCTGCGAAATCCAGTCTGAAGCGCAATACCACCTGTTGGACCAGTAAACTGACCTGGGGAAGTTGAAACGTCCTACCCATTTGTGTGCTGTCGAGTGTACATGATATGATGACTCACCAGTGTTGGGAAAGTTCACTTATAGAAGGAACTTTTGAAGAGTTCAGTTCATGTCAAATGAATGGATCTTTCAAAAATTTTGAATTTCGTTTTCGTGGCTTTGCTGTCAAAGTTCAAATTCAGAAAAAAACATAGGTTCGTTAAAAAATTAACCTTGTAAATTATATTGGAAAAAAGGGTTCAAAAATAATATATTATGTACGGTAGTCGGTACACACATATTTTCTACAATGAATGTCTCAAGTTTATAGTGATTGATAACAACTACAAGACACAACACGTCAACCTTGACCACACGTGGCTCGCCTGGTGACAAGTGATCATATGATAAAATCCCGAACAGGAAATATTAAATATTCGGGATAGACCGTGAAATAGTCGATCTCATTCGGAATTTGGACGGGGAAGTACGGAATAGTGCGATCGTGTCGAATAGGGTCACGAGTGTTCCAAAGTTATGAACTTTCAAATTAACGTTTTATTTCGTTAAAGTTCACCGAAAAATCGAACGTAAAAAAAGTTCAAGATCGTCGACTGTAAATGTAACGCGTTCATTGAAACGTTCAGAAAATACAAACGCGCTAGCGCGAACGCGTTCATTTTGAAAGTTCATTACCCAACACTGTGACTCACCTTTATCCAATAACACCACTGACTGTTCTTGCCATCCTCCGCTGGCAGCACGAGCTCGGCAGGTCAGTATACTCTCGATCAAGTGAACATCACTGAGGTGTATTCCGCATTGTCCTTCATCCAGGCCCCTTCCAGCATATCGCGCCTTGTACTTTTCACCGCTATACGGCAGAGACTCCTGACCTGCGTGGTGAAACAAGGCATTGTTACAGTGACGTCGACGAAATACTGTACGATTCCAACATCCTTATGTTCCAGTCATGAAGTATGTTCCGTATCACACATTTCAATGGTGTGAGCTCTCAGAACCCCCATACCATTGGGGTTGTATGGGGTACGAATGACCGGAAGATAATGACACAATGAAGTGATGAAGGGTGGAAGGAATCAAGTCTGAATTTCTAGAAATTCTTTGAACATTTCTGAAACACATCTTCCGTGAAATTCCTTGAGTACATCACCAGAGCAAGAATGTGTGAGGGTACGAATTAGTGAAAGATACTGACACGATATCATCAAAGAGGGTGAGAAAATGAGCCTTCTTTTCTAGGAATTCTCGAAACAGTCATGTGATCTTCTTCAGACATATCACTCTAATGACATATCGAGAGTATCACACCAGAAACAAAGTTGTTTGGAGTACGAAAGATAATTATGTAATGGAGTGCTGAACGAAGAGAGAATCAAGTTTGGATTCATGCCAACTATTCAAAACACATTTATCAGTAGAGACTTCTCAACAACCTCACCAACAACTGGAGTGTATTGGGATTGGGTTGTCAAGCATTTTCAATATATCCCAATATATCATGCCAATGAGGTTCTCGAACCCACGCCCAAGTAGACTTCTGTTTTCAAAGCAGTGATTTGGATGGAAATCGGAACTTCTCACTTGATCAGTAGATAGCAGCATTGTGAATAACCCAAGAGAGTATTCAGATGATAATTGGAATACAATCGGATGACTTTCCTCAAATTTTCCTCCGAATGAATTCGATTCTCTCTACTCATCCGATTTCATTATGCGTTTTTCGAGATAACTCATGATGATATTGCGCTCGAGCTAGACAGTATCGGCCTTCATTATGATATAAAGTGGATTGAAAGCTGATTTCTCATCCGATTCGATAGAATCAGAAAGTTTCTTTCTCAATATCACGATATTGTTGCTCTTTCTCACCCTCAACTGAATATTACATCAACACAAATCATCACTGCTAATTTTTGTCATAAAATGGTGAATACAAGAATGAATATCTCATCACATATTGACAATATAGCCGGGTTCTGTCATGACTCACCTCCACTGAGGTCCATCACAGGCTGAGGTACCTCATCGTGCCAGTGTATTCTGCACTCGCAAGACTCAAGAGGCACGCCCGAGTCGCTTGTGAAGGTCAGATTTCCGCTCCAAGGGTAAGTCATCACACCAGGATCACGTGTCGTCAGTGTCCAAGCTGCAAACAACCAGTTATCAGTTGACTCGTGAACAGAAGCGAGTGAACAAAGCAGTGTGGTCAAGGTATATATTATACTACAATGTTAGCTTGCCGATGGGGTAGATGTGTTGCTGTGACGTCACAAGGCGACCTGAACACGGCTGGTATTAAAATCTTCTCGTGAGCGTACTGTACGCGAGGTCGCAAAGTACGTCACATCCAAGCAATATAGGCCTGCTTCAGGCGTACAGGAAAATTTGGAGTTGTTGAAAATGATGTTTCGATAGTGATCAATTCTTTTTTGTAAGCTATACATCCTGATGAATTCATTCCGGACGATTTATACCAATTAACTCCCGAAACGTACGATTAATCAATCAAAATCAAAGAATTACAACAATCAACCAGAACAGAGCTGACAGAACTACATTTTGGTTGACCATCGGGTATAATTGGAAAATCCAATGAACATACTGAACTAATGCCATGAATATTGATTCATAATTTAGTGATTGAATATTTCCTCATATAGAAGATCGGAGAAATTGAATAAGTGAACTTGCACACCACACTTCCAATCCAGATATGAGTTCCTCTGTCTCTTATTCATGTGGCAATAACTGAGAACAATCACTCTCATTCTGGAATCTGTTTCTCCATGATAATGTTCTCATATTACGGGACAAGAGACACTGAGGGTAACTGATTGTTTCTGACTTACCGACATTGCCCCCCGCGACGAGCTTCTCGATGCCGCCCCACACCGCGCTGACGTGGATCATCAGGAAGATCATGCTGTCCTTATATTCCAGTACAAGAGACACTGAGGGTAACTGATTCTTTCTAACTTACCGACATTGCCCCCCGCGACGAGCTTCTCGATGCCGCCCCACACCGCGCTGACGTGGATCATCAGGAATATCATGCCATCCTCATATTCCAGTACAAGAGACACTGAGGGTAACTGATTCTTTCTAACTTACCGACATTGCCCCCCGCGACGAGCTTCTCGATGCCGCCTCACACCGCGCCGACGTGGATCATCAGGAAGATCATGCTGTCTTCATATTCCAGTACAAGAGATACTGAGGGTAACTGATTGTTTCTGACTTACCGACATTGCCCCCCGCGACGAGCTTCTCGATGCCGCCCCACACCGCGCTGACGTGGATCATCAGGAATATCATGCCATCCTCATTTTCCAGTACAAGAGACACTGAGGGTAACTGATTGTTTCTAACTTACCGACATTACCCCCGCGACGAGCTTCTCGATGCCGCCTCACACCGCGCCGACGTGGATCATCAGGAAGATCATGCTGTCTTCATATTCCAGTACAAGGGACACTGAGGGTAACTGATTGTTCTGACTTACCGACATTGACCCCCGCGACGAGCTTCTCGATGCCGCCCCACACCGCGCCGACGTGGATCATCAGGAAGATTATGCTGTCCTCATATTCCAGTACAAGGGACACTGAGGGTAACTGATTGTTTCTGACTTACCGACATTGCCCCCCGCGACGAGCTTCTCGATGCCGCCCCACACCGCGCCGACGTGGATCATCAGGAAGATTATGCTGTCCTCATATTCCAGTACAAGGGACACTGAGGGTAACTGATTGTTCTGACTTACCGACATTGACCCCCGCGACGAGCTTCTCGATGCCGCCCCACACCGCGCCGACGTGGATCATCAGGAAGATTATGCTGTCCTCATATTCCAGTACAAGGGACACTGAGGGTAACTGATTGTTTCTGACTCACCGACATTGCCCCCTGTGACAAGCTTCTCGATGCCGCCCCACACCGCACCGACGTGGATCATCAGGAAGATCATGCTGTCTTCATATTCCAGTACAAGAGACACTGAGGGTAACTGATTGTTTCTGACTTACCGACATTGCCCCCCGCGACGAGCTTCTCGATGCCGCCCCACACCGCGCTGACGTGGATCATCAGGAAGATCATGCTGTCCTCATATTCCAGTACAAGAGACACTGAGGGTAACTGATTGTTTCTGACTTACCGACATCGCCCCCCGCGACGAGCTTCTCGATGCCGCCCCACACCGCACCGACGTGGATCATCAGGAATATCATGCTGTCTTCATATTCCAGTACAAGAGACACTGAGGGTAACTGATTGTTTCTGACTTACCGACATCGCCCCTCGCGACGAGCTTCTCGATGCCGCCTCACACCGCGCCGACGTGGATCATCAGGAAGATCATGCTGTCCTCATATTCCAGTACAAGGGACACTGAGGGTAACTGATTGTTTCTGACTTACCGACATTGCCCCCCGCGACGAGCTTCTCGATGCCGCCCCACACCGCGCTGACGTGGATCATCAGGAAGATCATGCTGTCCTCATATTCCAGTACAATATACACTGAGGGTAACTGATTGTTTCTGACTTACCGACATTGCCCCCCGCGACGAGCTTCTCGATGCCGCCCCACACCGCGCTGACGTGGATCATCAGGAAGATCATGCTGTCTTCATATTCCAGTACAAGAGACACTGAGGGTAACTGATTGTTTCTGACCCACCGACATTGCCCCCCGCGACGAGCTTCTCGATGCCGCCCCACACCGCGCCGACGTGGATCATCAGGAAGATCATGCTGTCCTCATATTCCAGTACAAGAGACACTGAGGGTAACTGATTGTTTCTGACTTACCGACATTGCCCCCCGCGACGAGCTTCTCGATGCCGCCCCACACCGCACCGACGTGGATCATCAGGAAGATTATGCTGTCCTCATATTCCAGTACAAGGGACACTGAGGGTAACTGATTGTTTCTGACTTACCGACATTGCCCCCCGCGACGAGCTTCTCGATGCCGCCCCACACCGCGCTGACGTGGATCATCAGGAAGATCATGCTGTCCTCATATTCCAGTACAATATACACTGAGGGTAACTGATTGTTTCTGACTTACCGACATTGCCCCCCGCGACGAGCTTCTCGATGCCGCCCCACACCGCGCCGACGTGGAT
Source organism: Brachyptera risi (assembly GCA_964007535.1). Lineage (NCBI taxonomy): Eukaryota > Metazoa > Arthropoda > Insecta > Plecoptera > Taeniopterygidae > Brachyptera > Brachyptera risi. The sequence goes on from OZ023335.1 coordinate 9,306,602, forward strand.
CATCAGGAAGATCATGCTGTCTTCATATTCCAGTACAAGAGACACTGAGGGTAACTGATTGTTTCTGACTTACCGACATTGCCCCCCGCGACGAGCTTCTCGATGCCGCCCCACACCGCGCCGACGTGGATCATCAGGAAGATCATGCTGTCTTCATATTCCAGTACAAGAGACACTGAGGTGAATCGATTGTTTCTGACTCACCGACATCGCCCCCTGTGACAAGCTGCGTCTCGACGCCGCACCACACTGTGATGGCGAGGAATATCAAGTAGATCATGTTGTGTGAGTCTTGAAGCTGTAAGAGTAATAAACCAGAAGCGTCAGTAACAGTCGTATAACCATCAGCCTACTTGCTGACTTTGCTGTCGATCAAGCGTTGCTCGCTGTGACGCAGCATGACTTGGTGACCTGTGACCACTTATCGCCGAGGTCAAGCGGACATTGAGCTGTAAAGTCTTGTTGCCAAGGAAATGATCTGACGCGCACCAAGACGATGTATTGGAATAGCATCTGGGTCTCGTCTGGTGAGGAAATTATGTTGGTAAAAGAGATTATGATGGATAATTGAGCGCCTTCTGGGAGAAAATTATCGTGTACTGTTGACAATTATGAACGCTGAAATATGAGGATCGAAACAGAGAATACATGCGTTGTAAGGTGAGCGATATATACATACCCATGAGGGATGTGATGGAGTGCTATAAACACCATGATTCCGAGACTATCTGAGTCATGCTGGGAAAAAACTGATTCCGGAATTGGGTGGAAACCCCGGAAAGTAAGTATAACATTGACAGAAAGATATTGATAATGAGGTTAAAGACATATGGGTTCAGAGATACAGTAATTCAATAAATTGAGAGCTATCTCACAAATATACTGCAATATACTGAAAATAACAATAAATTATCAGAACATGAAGAAAATATTCACGGAGTTCCACAGGGCTCGGTTTTAGGCCCTCTTCTCTTTATTCCATATATCAATGATATCAGCGTTTGTATAGATGGTGTTTTTAATAACTTTTTTGCTGATGATACTCCAATATCGTTGGCAGGGTATGATTACCACAAAATATGTAATAAGTTGAATGAAGAATTGGTAGAACTGAATGAATGGTTGAGTGTAAATAAATTGGAACTGAATGTAAATAAAACATAGTGCATGATGGTCACAACAAGCAATAACTCGATACAGAGAAAAATGTGTGAAATCTCAAATGAAATTGTTATGAATAATGAGAGCCCAGAATTAGTAAATAACTAAATATCTTGGAATAATCATTGACAACAACCTGAAATTCACGAAATATATCGACCACATAGCCAAACAGATAGGTGAAAAATAGGATATTTTCTTCCACCATGGATCATATGCCTAATTTACAAAACAATTATCGCGCGACATTTTGATTACTGCAATACTTTTCTGTGGGATATCAATAGTGAAGACTTGAGTAGATTACAACGACTACAGAATAGGGGGATGAGAGTGGTATTGCATTGCAATAAATTCACACCAATAAGAGAAATGGTGGATGTGCTACAATGGCTCACAATCCGCCAACGAATGGCTTTGTTTGTATTAATATTCGAATGAATGAATGTTGGAGTTCAAAGGCATGTGACAACGAGGTCATTTTGCGTCTAAATAATAATATTTGTATATTCAAAATGAAACAAAATAGGTCACCCGATTACCTCAACAATGAAATATTTTACTCAATTGATATCCATTGTCACAATACTAGAAATTCTAATAAGTTAAATTCTGATTGAGAAAATGAAAGCAGTACTCATAAATCAATCTTTCATAGTGGATTTAGATTAAGATGAATCAGAACTAAGAGTGAGAAACATTACGAATTTAAGTTCGTTAGAAAAGAATGAACAAAGTTTGTCGGAACAGAATTTCCTGTATAGTAGTATATTCAATCTTACAATATTATATTTTCATGAATAATTCTCACCAATGTTTCATCATTGATTATCAGTCATTCTTATGTGTATTCTTGATTGAGCTCATAATGTTCCCAAAGTAAGGCTCCTGAGGACTTCTGCTTATACCTATATGGTATTATTATATCACCATGTTTAATTATTCACTGTAATGTGCCAATAGCTGTAAATATGCTGAATGAAAACAATCTATCCATCTTCCAGTGCGATAACAAAAGGCCTGTTCATGAGAACTGATGTATTATTCACTCGATGAAGCCGAATCAAGTTCAATTATGAGAATATATGAGAAGTGCATGAGTTAATAGAGCATGTTGGATATATGTGATAGCATATCATCACTCGAATTAAGAGAATCTTCTCATAACTGGATATTGAGGAAAATATATTATTTGTGCATGATGTCACTGAATATTTAGTTTGGATCCGGGTCTATCGCTGTTCGTACGATGAAAGAGAATGAGACCAGAACGCAGTCAACGATGAGACGAAGCTACAGTCAGAGTCCCTCAGTTCTGTCCACTACAACAGACATGCAAATATGCCAAGTATTTCCCGATCTGAGATTCAGCACTGGTATAACTGTGAGAGAAATCCGGCCAGTGTTGGGTGATGAACTTCTAAAATGAACGCGTTACATTAACAGTCAACGATCTTGAACTTTCTTCACGTTTGATTTTTCGGTGATCTTCAACGGAATAAAACGTTCATTTGAAACTTAATAATTATAGATCACTCCTGATCCTATTCGACACGATCACACTATTCGTACTTCCCCGTTCAAATTTCGAATGAGATCGACTATTTTACGGTCCATCCCGAATGTATAGTTTCCCCTATTCAGAATTTCCTCATGTGATTATTTGTCACCAGGCGAGCCGGCAGCCACGTGTGGTCAGGATTGACTTGTTGTGACTTGTACAGTAGTTGTGTGTAGGCATGTGAACTGTACACTGATTTGTATTGTTCTACCGTCTGGAAGTGACGCGCATTTGATGTGTTTATGAATCAAAGTGTACAATTGACCACTAGTGATAGGAGTGGCTTATCGGCAGGCCACCTTGATCTATACTTCATGTGGGTATTCAGAGATACTCTGATAGGTAATGTCAAATTTCCCACATAACAATCAGCCCATTTGATTGGATGCTCTGTTTTGTGACGTTTGTGGGCGGGTTAATCACTAGTCGTCAATTAACTGTGTATTGGTCAATTTGATAGTTTTCAATTAATTGTGATGTGAATGGATAACGCTGTTGTTAGTTGTCATAACCTCCGAGGAAGATGACGCACAAAATCACGTGGATGATCTTATTCTCGAACCCTTTTTCCGTATAATTTTCAACGATAATTTCTGAACGAACTTATGTTTACTTGAACTTGAACTTGAACTTTCACAGCAAAGCCGCGAAAATGAACTTTGCACTTTCTGGAAGATCGATTCATTTGACATGAATTGAACTTTCTAAAATACCTTTATAAGCGAACTTTCTCAACACTGCTTGCTATAGAATGTTGAACCGGCGTACAAGGGACAGTTCTTGTAGGCCTACTTTTCTGATTTGTGTTTACTTGTTCGAATGTCATTATCATCGTCATCACTGCAAAGTAGCTCTAGTATACACCCATACTTTCACTACCAATTCACTGCAACTAAGAAAACGCATTTTTTCGTTAATTGTGAAATTCAGTCTTTGCCTCATTCATCCGAAAGATTTGGTATCTGCAACTATTAGAATTAATTATTATTGAAAAACATAGTTGTGTTTCTAATCGAAATCTCGACCTGATGAACCAATGCCCCTCAACATATCGGGGGAGCGGAACAGCGTATACCGGAATAAAGTCGACTCGGTCCTGTGACATGGTCTGCGGGGTATTTGTCAATAGAACCCATGTCGCACAAGCGAGTCACTTTATTCCAGTATACGCTCTTCAGGCGGGATACTGCTACACAAATATAACGGTTATATAATTTTGTTGTTAAGGTTGATAGATATACCCTCCACCTCTTGTGCCTTCAAGTTTACATATTCGTTTAACTATGCGAAGTCGTACTTTTATATCTTGTTATTATGATACACATTGTAGATGGTAATTGATTTTTGTATATTTCATTTCTACAATTGAATTGAAAATTGAATCGGAACTACAATTGGGATAATTATTAGAATTGAATTTGCAAATATTCCACCGCTAACTTTCTCAAAGCTTTTGTAGTGAAGTACGTAGACCTACCTAAAGGCCCATATTTATTTGCAGTCACATTTTGAATGATTATTTTCGGCATTTCAATTCATAGATTTATTTTTCAATACAATCTATATATACGCTTTTTTATCGCTCTCTGTAGCTTGGTCAGCTGAGGAACCGCTCCATAAACTGAAGTCACCGTTGGGCGTTGGTTCGAGTCCCGCATGAGGCCTGGGTTTTTGTGAACGTTCTCTCACTAATCATCACTTCATAGTTTCATAATCACCTGCTCATTCGTACCCCCATATAACCTAGCTGTTGGTGAGGTCGTTAAGCGAGCAATGATAATGATAGTAATAATAATAATATATACGCTTTTTCACGCCAACTCATCTATTGAGTGTGAACTTGTAGTGCGAAGGCCTGTGTGTATAGACCCACTACTGGCATACATTCCATTCACAATGCATCGATACTTCATATGTGACCTCTAGTGAATATTCTTCAAGTTCAACACATTCTGATATGAAATCAATCATTGAAGGTCATCCAGTGATTTAATTTAGTGAAAATAATTTACTTTAAAAAATTTACTTTACTGAAAATCAACGTTGGGCGTGGGTTCGAGTCCCGCATGAGGCATGAGTTTTTGTAAACGTCCTTTCACTAATGACCACTTCATAGTCTCATTGGATATGTTCATTGGATATGTTCATTGGATATGTTCATTGGATATGTTCATTGGATATGTTCATTGGATATGTTCATTGGATATGTTCATTGGATATGTTCATTGGATATGTTCATTGGATATGTTCATTGGATATGTTCATTGGATATGTTCATTGGATATGTTCATTGGATATGTTCATTGGATATGTTCATTGGATATGTTCATTGGATATGTTCATTGGATATGTTCATTGGATATGTTCATTGGATATGTTCATTGGATATGTTCCCAACAAATCACAAATCAAGCCTATCATTATGAGTAAAATTACATTTCACCGATTTCCTCATTTTTTTCATTTGTACAGTTTAAAAGGTGACTGATGAGTTTAAGGCGTCCCCAGCCTCCATAGTGCGAAAAGTTCCCACCAGGTTGATCATTTGTGAGCATGTCATGAATGTTCATTAAGGATCGACAGTACTCTAAAGGGCACGGTGTGAAGCAGTTTCACAACAAAACGTTCATCCGGAGAGCCACTATACGATTGTTTATGCTTTAGTTGACACTGAAAGTGGTCACAATCAGAACATGCATCTCGCGTTACATATTCAAAACCAGGAAAATTCACGTCATTTATAATTGTAAATCAAGATGACAGATATTATTTATTTGTATCGAAACGGTTAAAGGTATGCCGATGAAATTCAGTTCACCTGAATTAAATAGGAAAGTTTTCAACCAATGTATCGATTGTCGTCTTCATGCTGCTAGTTTTGTTGCGAGGAACTATTTTCAAACTGGTTTTCCAAAATTTTCTCGAAATTTCCCACTTTTTTCCATTTTGAATTCACTTGTTCAACATTCATACATCAATAAATAACACGAGTTATATTTTTGTGTGGATGAGTTTTCCTTAATGTGCTCCTTCCTATTCAATACAATACCGGTACATATGACTTCATTCAGAGACAGCACACACTGAGAACATTATTCAGTTATGCTTGCATAAACTATAACACTAAATTGTTTGCACTGAATGGGAACAATCATTCACAACCGTAACACGAGGGGAAGTACAAATATTTACGAAGGTTTCAATACACTAAAAACGACAGATCGGGCACATATCGAAACACATATTTTTAATGGTCTACCAGAGAAATTGAAAAACTTCACCTGGTCAAGACATGTTTTTAAACTCAGAGAATAAAAGAATTTTCAATTTCACATGCAATTTATAATACTAGGAAAACGCTATATACGCGTTGTTGGACGAGCGGAAAGTAATAGTATGTCGACTTCTTTGCCAAACTTTGGCCTAAATTCGCTAATTGGGTTACATTTAAGTTATGAATGGGTAAAAACTGCTTCGAGTGGTACCAATTTAGCACATTCCATGTTTTTTCTTCAAAATGGCTGACCCGATCAAGCTGATAATTTTCAGAAATGTGTATCAGAATGTGAATCAACTTCACACACATTTTTTTTTTTGGAAAATGAAAATATTTCTATTTTTTTCCGCCGTATTATTCTAATGGGTATTTTTTAAATTTCTCAAATTCATGAAAATAATAGTTACCACCCGATAATGCCACAAAACTATACAAATCTGAGTTAGATGAGGAACCATAATGAAAAAAAGTTTGAAATTGATAGCTGTAGCCGTTTGACCTGTGGAGAACCAACAAAAAACATAACAAAAACAAAACAAAAAACGTAAAAACGAACACCAATTTTTTTCAGTAGGTCAAATTGAATCCTCGCTAAAGCTCGTCTAATTACAAATTTTGAAAGAGCAAGAAAATGCAAATGTACATTCTGTTCTATTATACTACACACTAGCTTTTATTGAATGAATATTCATTATTTCACTCCACTGTAGTGACAAATTTCAAATTAATTTCAAGTCTTAAAGTTAATCAAACTAAATTACTTTTAAGTTAAATTTGAGTTTAATTTTAGTTTTAAGTTTTATTTCAAGTCTGAGACTTGAATTACATAAGTAAGAAATATGTATTGTATCATGTATACATTTGTATATACTTGCACAATTTGTATTACTATGAAATAAATACTATTCTATACTGATAATAGACTTTGTGCTGACAGACTTTGGTGGTTTCGATCGACCGTCTTCCCCATGCACATTGTTGAACGCTCGGAAGTGTCGATTTGGCATCTGACATGAATTGCTATTATAAAAATAGACTAATCTACTCTAGATAAGAATAAATTCACAGGAATATCAAGTCTTCGGTAGTATAGTGGTGAGTATCCCCGCCTGTCACGCGGGAGACCGGGGTTCGATTCCCCGCCGGAGAGAATTTTTTATATTTTTTAAGGGGGGACTCGGGTGAAATTTTCATTTTTTTAACATCTTTCTTTTTTTTAAATTCTCATCATCATTGGTTTGGATGTTTAATCGAGTCGTATGTTTCAAAATATTGTGAAATATCAGTAATCATACCTGAGATACATTTCTTAGTGTCTCTGTGCATCGAGCCGTCTGCTCATTTCCAATATAGCAATTTATATTGTCAGTCTTGATAGGGCATTTACTGCAATACACTTTTTTTTCACAAAACAAGAATTTGTTTTGGGGCTATACGTCCGTAAAAGTTGTTACATTCTCTTAGATTTTTTTTTGTGACTCTTCACTGTTAGTTTATCCGGGGTTGTCTATATCGCTCTTTTGATATCTCATTCAACAATGGAGATACAAAATATATACTGAATACATTTTATATAAAATTTGATTTGAAAAAAAAAACACATTGTAAATAGAATAATATCTTGGAATATAAATGAGATATCGAAAAAACGATGGGTACAACCCTAAATCAATACTTCAGCCAAATTTTAATGGAAAAAAAAAAAATACAAAATTGTATGAGAAAAACGAAAATAAAATGTTTTTGCTGGAAATTCGTAGATCCAAATATTTATGACCTACATGTTAATTTTTTTTTTCATTTCACTTTTAGCATGGCTATGTGCAAAATTTGAAGTGTATACAATCAATATTGACAAAGATAGGATTTTCACCTGAGTCCCCCCCTTAAGCACTACACATGTTATCAAATTATAAGAATGTGTGAGAAGATACTCTCTAGTATCAATTTCACAATCACGAATTGCAACATTCATGTATGCAGATTTTATTACAATGTCAATATAATCAAAAACATGGCCGCCGTAAAAAGGACAGCGATTGAAAGTTATTCGACAAATTTAATATAAGAGAGAGATCGTTTTTTATCTCTTCTTCGTACAAGTATTTTTTGTTGACTGGAACATGGACCAAAAATGGATTTGGGGGGCATTACACTGAGAATAAATAATGAACTTCATTAAAAAATAATTTCAGACAAGAAAAGATCTTGTATGTCCACAAACAAATTGTTTAAGAAATAAATTGGTCTCATCAATTTTTTCTCCCAAATACGTATTTCTAGCAAGTTTCTGTGGGTATACGTCTTTTTCAATGAACAAAATTCAAAAAATAAAACGACGAAAAAATCCAAACATTTTCACACCTCGGCTTTTCAATCAACACACATTTACGCGACAACGACGTCGTCAACACTCTCTTTCACTTGTACCTACTTGATCAAAACTGACATTTATAAATTTTCCTCTCTCAACTATGTTTCCTCAATCCTCAATGAATCATCGATCCCGATCGGCTGTCTCCCCTATTCTTAAACGATCACGATCGGCGGTGTCGATCCGCCAACTGATCGGGAACGAAATGGAATGAACAACTCCTAAATGAAATGTCATTGGCTAGAGTCCAGGAACCGTGCGGTGGCTTAGGTTGTCCCCTAATGTAGCCACCGAAAAACGCGTGGGTCAAAATAGTTGAAGGGGAAGTAGGGGGGGGGGGGGGGGCTTGAGGAGGTAAATTGGGGGGATATGGAAATACCGGGAGAGGGGAGGGATAGGATTGTGGATCAGGGATAGTCTAGATCCACCTAGTCTACGGATAATCTTTGCTCGACTAAGAGCTAAAATCTCGGAAAAGGGGGGTAAAGAAATATACAAATTTTTCATAACGGTTATGAGAGTAAACATATTATCAAGGGAATAGTTTTCTTAATTTTTGGTTTTGAATCGAGGTGATATTCGAATTAGTGTTAAAACGATTGACCCCGCCAGGGATATATTACAAGGTCATCTTGGGTCAAGGACATGAGCGGTGACACGCCGGCTTGGAGGTGAGTTGATAACGGTGGCAAGGTCACCAAATTCAATCAGAACATTTTCATTTTAAAATCGAACGATTTTCACACTTTTGATATATTATGCTTGAATCACGAAAGTAGAAAGCGTCAACCAAATTTGATAAACGCAAATATTAGAATGATTTTTGTGAATAGTCGTGATATTTTGAGGTCCAATGCGTTTTTAAGTTGGGATCCACGATTGGAAACTCTACTGCATCTTTCAAAAGGGTTGAATTTTCGAAGCTGCAACGCATTTATATAACAATTATCAAAGTTTTTACAATTATTCGGTTGGTACAGACCGTCATTTTGGTCGATGCATGTAATAATAATACATGTAATGATTATTGTAGTACCTAGACAGGGTATTGCGTTTTTGTCTCAATGCACTTATATAGCCCTATCCAGACATGTTATTTTCATTAGTGAAATTAGTGTTCGGAAAAATATTCGTATATGAAAATGGTCTATTATATATATATATATATATATATATATATATATATATATATATATATATATATATATATATATATATATATATATATATATATATATACAATTTATAAGTCCAGTTAAAGTGGTGTATCAACTAAAATGTCTCTTATATAATTATTATGCTACGATCACAAAAATAGACTTCACACAATTTGAAGAAGACCTCAAGGTTATATTATGTGTGAAGCAGATATATTTCCACTTGTAATTAAGTTGAAATTGATGTGAATTGGTAAGAGTCCATAAGTTGATAATTGATTACGATCTTCGATCAAACGGAGGCATTACCTAAATAAATTAGGACGGAAATAGTATTGGCCTTCGAATGTATTCATGGTTCATTTGTTGTAGAAATAAATTCTGTATTTTCGTTTTATTTGTTTGAAATTTTTTGAAATATTGAATGAATGAATTTATTATTCTGGATTCTGAGATTTGTTTGCATTCAATCAAGAACAAAATGAAAAGTATATGCTAGGAATATATACAGATTATTCAGAAGTAAAAAATGCTTTTTACATTTAATACAATTTTGGGTTTGAGTTTAAGATTTGACTGTCACATGAGGCTTGAAGAAAAAGTGTCGTTTAAAAATGTGTTTTAGGTATCAGCCTTCTGAATAAATACGCGTGTTGCGACCTATAGTCTGAATTGTCCTGTACCATGAGGATCGGTTTAAACGAACCGTTAGTTAGTGGATTAAATTGTTATTTTGACCCTTGGCTACGTATATGACCTTACCATATGTTCACTGAAGAATTAAAGGATATTATTTTCATATTTCTATTCTAATTTTAATTGGGCTATAGATATAACACTCAATTAGGATTTTATATAGGCGACTCCAAAAATAAAAAGAGCCAATTTTTCAGGTATCTACTCCATTCCCAACTTTCTCAGGTTCTATACTATCGAATGAAAGTTAATTTGTGATTTTGGTCATGATTTTGAATATATATACCCTTTGAAAAACACAAAATCCGATTCGAAAAAAAGTTTTCTGATAGAGTATGAATTTGATTATCTAATTATCTAATTATCGTCAAATTAGACGAGTCAGCTAGCTACATTATTTCCAAATGATTATTCAGTCTTCATGTAACAATAGAATCTGGACTCGAAATGCTGCTATAGATCTATGTGATTTTCTACCATAAACTTCACATAATTCACTCAAAAGTCATTTTTGTTGACATTTGTGCAATCCTTGACATAGAATTGGAATGTTGAAAATTGAGTTAGAAATATATATCTTTCTTTGGATCGGAGCCGAATTGTGGATGTATTATTGAGGCAGATTCTCTCTCAGAAAGAAACTCGAATCAAAATGAATGGTCCATTGGTAATTCAAGTGAGAAGTTTGAAGTCAAAGTTAATAAGGTTCATGATAGAACAAATTCTTATGTAAGTTATGAAGGAAAAAATCTCACTCCAACATGCTCATACATTCATATTTCATATATATATATATATATATATATATATATATATATATATATATATATATATATATATATATATATATATATATATATATATACATATATATATATATATATATATATATATATATATATATATATTTATATATATATATATATATATATATATATATATATATATATATATATATATATATATATATATATATAAATAAATACACATATATATATATATATATATATATATATATATATATATATATATATATATATAAATGAATATACATATATACATATATATATATATATATGTATATATATATATATATATATATATATATATATATATATATATATATATATATATATGTATATATGTATATATATGTATATATATATATATATATATATATATATATATATATATATATATATATAAATTAATATACATATATATATATATATATATATATATATATATATATATATATATATATATATATGTATATATATATTTATATATATATATATATATATATATATATATATATATATATATATATATATATATGAAAATTACTTTCAAAAAATCAATCCATATAAAACTCAAGCTGAGAAAGCCATGTCAAGAACATAGCAATTGTTTCAAAAATATATATATTTTATTCAAATTCCATTGATTAGTATTCTTGTTTTCTCTCATTCAACCAAATCATTTTCAATCTGCTTGTTAAAAAAACGTCAAGAAGTTACAGACTCTGTATTTTTATTTCTTTGAAATTTTTTTTTATACTGATTTCAAAATTCCAGTTCCTTGAAGATCGACAACTTTATTTGTCAGCTGTTCACGCTACGTGATCGACCACTGGGATTCAGTTTGATCATCCACATAAAATACAATCAGAATACAGAAATTATTCATATAAAATTATTAATTTTCAGGTATCTGGATAATGTTGATCTTATATCTGAATGTTCACGTCATTCACGTCTCCACATTCGTTTCAATTATATCACAACACGCAATCATCACATTCAAAAATCAATTGGGAATCTCGAATATTCAATCCACAGAAGTATTACAGTAAATGCGGTATTCAAAATCAAGTTGAATGTATTTTTGAAAAAGAAATTTCAAGAAAATTCGAATTTATCCGTATAATAAATTACAAACGACATATTATTGATGTGGACAATTCATGAGTATTTAATCGAGCCGTCGATAATATTCGACCATCGATTACCTCTATATCGGAACAATAATAATGATGTTTCATTGTATTTTTTATTCATTTCATATTGTGAAATATTTGACATGTCAATAATATATATACTTGGAAGATAATTAAAATTAAAATATATTGCAATATTCGAGATATCATGAATTTTGAAAATAAGCATAATTGAATATAAACAATGAAAACATAGCGTACAGTTTTGCTACTTTTGCAGAGTTATTCTCGTGCGGTGAGCGCGTGTAAAACTTGACACTGGGCGGCGTGACTAAGACTGGTAAAAATAGCCCCGCATGTTTATATGTGTTCATCAACAACTCGTGCGTGTCGACACGACCTCCTGCCACGTGACCAGAGACTCGCAATAAGCCCCCGTCACACGGGCGTGTCACTCGGATCTATTGGTGTCGGGGAATCATCAATCAGATGTGAGGTTATTTCATGTTTCATTTTTGGTTCCACTGTGGTAAGGAGTCGGTTGTGGCTTGTTGTTAAAAATTATTACTTCCTGGAAGCGAATGAGTGAAAAGTTTCCGGGGTTTAGTGATTTTTTATTTATTTATATTGGGTTCAACGACACACTCTACTGAAATCATTCATCATTTTTTGAGGAATCATTCAAGTATCAACCTGAACGACAGAGGGAAACCACAAAAAAACCCTGTCAGGATGGTCGACTACGGCGGGAATAGAGCGCCTATAGTAGATGGTCGACCATCTCGACAGTTTTTTCGTGGTTCCCCTTTGTCTTTCAGGTCAATACTGGGATAGTTCCTTAACAACAGGTCACGGCCAACTCCTTCCCACTATCTAAAAACAACTATAATACAATAACCTTTCATCTCATCATCCCATCATCTCATTCATCATCCACCGACGCCAATAGATTACAGTCATCAGTACAGTGCGTTGTTATACCCAATAAAGAACATAGAATACAAACTAAAATAAATAAAAAAAAACACAGAATAAAAAATGCGACAGTGGGTTGAGGGGTCACTTGCGACCTAACCTAATACAGTCCCGACAATGGCATGCTGGAAGTAAAGTCAAGCCTCGGAGACATCGTTGTAGCCACAAGTGAAGCTTGTCAAATGCTCTCTCATGAACAGCGTTCGCTTCAAAGCTGCCGTGATGTATAGTTGATATGTGGTTTTCGGTGCGAGGGGGCCAGGGCTCGAATCCACTTCGCGATACTTCCTGTGTTGAGATGCCTCCAGTCTCTATAGGCTTCTGTCAAGTGACGTCACTCATTGCTGAAAGAGAGAGACAACAATGTCCACTAGTTGGAATTGACCAATCAGAATATTTGGTAGTTCACCAGTTCGCTGTATTGCTATAGTAACGATTGTTTGTCGTTTGTTACGTGCCAGAAGCGTATAGGGAAAAAAGTTATATGGATCTATCATTTTTTTTTTCATCTTTCAAGAAAGCTTTCAAAAAATGATTAACAGGTGAATCAAGTGGGTAGTGAGTTGATAGATTCTAGTCAAGCTGTATACACACCAAGATGCATTGAGGGTTGCGTTGGTTCGCCGTTCCTTTGGTATACTTCTCTTAGAACTAACGATCGCTGCTCTACCTGGTGTTGTTCTGTAGAAACTTGATGGCATGCCTTTTATACACGTCAAATATTGGCATCCGAGATGTGGTGGAAGTAAATAAATGCGCTAAGCTTATAAAAACATATTTCAGACAGCGCAGTCCTGGTGTTGAAGATCATTAGTTTTGTACTAGGCAAACGCGTTATGTGTTGCCGCGTTGATGGATGAGCTGGAGCATATCACCTTATCTTTGGATTGGTTATTATATATATTATATACACCTTGAGATCCAAACCATTACATCACTGCCATCTTATTTTCCATTACTAGGCAAACGCGTGATGTGTTTCCGCGTTGATGGATGAGCTGGAACATATCAACTTATCTTTGGATTGGTTATTATATATATATATACACCTTGAGATCCAAACCATTACATCACTGCCATCTTATTTTTCATTAATTGGATGAGCGGAGCGAAGACTCAATTACACTATACCGAAAAAAAAGTGTCTGTTTTTTTTTTTTTTTTTTTTTTTTTTTTTTTTTTTTTTTTTTTTGTTCGCGCTCCACAGGTCAGACAAAAATTCAAAATCAGTTGAAACTTGGCACACACATGAACCCCTATCTGACTTGATGCTGTATAGTTTTGAGGCACGATCGGTTCAACAACTTCTGAGAAAACTCATTCCAAAGTTTTCAAAAATCCCATTAGAATAAGCCAGAGGAAAACATTCGTGAAAAATATTTCATCTGAGAGGATTCAAATTCTCAGAGAATTTCAATCTGATAATGATACACATTATTCCGAACTTTCACTCAAATCGGATCAGCCGTTTCGATGTAAAAAAATATATAATGTTATTTGTGTCAATTATTCAAAGCTATTAAGATACCTATTAAATCAAAGCAACAAGTGTCACCACTTGATTGTAAACGATTAAAACAAAGCCTTCTTTATTATTATACTAGGCAAACGCGTTATGTGTTTCCGCGTTGATGGATGAGCTGGAACATCAACTTATCTTTGGATTGGTTATTATATATATATATATACACCTTGAGATCCAAACCATTACATCACTGCCATCTTATTTTTCATTAATAATTCATATGATAATAAAGAAGGCTTTGTTTTAATCGTTTACGATCAAGTGGTGACACTTCTTGCTTTGATTTAATAGGTATCTTAATAGCTTTGAATAATTAACACAAATAACATTATATATTTATTTACATCGAAACGGCTGATCCGATTCGAGTGAGAGTTTGGAATAATGTGTATCATTATCAGATTCCAATTCCCTGCGAATTTGAATCCTCTCAGATGAAATATTTTTCACGAATGTTTTCCTCTGGGTTATTCTAATGGGATTTTTGAAAACTTTGGAATGAGTTTTCTCAGAAGTGGTTCAACCGATCACGCCTCAAAACTATACAGCATCAAGTCAGATAGGGGTTCATGTGTGTGCCAAGTTTCAACTGATTTTGAATTTTCGTCTGACCTGTGGAGCGCGAACAAAAAAACAAAAAAACAAAAAAAAAAAAAAAAAAAAAAAAAAAAAAAAAAAAAAACAGACACTTTTTTTTCGGTATAGTGTAATTGAGTCTTCGCTTCGCTCATCCAATAAATTATTAATGTAAAATAAGATGGCAGTGATGTAATGGTTTGGATCTCAAGGTGTTTATATATATATAATAACCAATCCAAAGATAAGTTGATATGTTCCAGCTCATCCATCAACGCGGAAACACATAACGCGTTTGCCTAGTTTATATGATAATAAAGAAGGCTTTGTTTTAATCGTTCACAATCAAGTGGTGACACTTGTTGCTTTCATTTAATTGGATGAGCGAAGCGAAGACTCAATTACACTATACCGAAAAAAAAGTGCCTGTTTTTTTTTTTTTGTTTTTTTGTTCGCGCTCCACAGGTCAGACAAAAATTCAAAATCAGTTGAAACTTGGCACACACATGAACCCCTATCTGACTTGATGCTGTATAGTTTTGAGGCACGATCGGTTCAACAACTTCTGAGAAAACTCATTCCAAAGTTTTCTAAAATCCCATTAGAATAACCCAGAGGAAAACATTCGTGAAAAATATTTCATCTGAGAGGATTCAAATTCTCGGAGAATTTCAATCTGATAATGATACACATTATTCCGAACTCTTACTCAAATCGGATCAGCCGTTTCGATGTAAAAAAATATTTAATGTTATTTGTGTCAATTATTCAAAGCTATTAAGATACCTATTAAATCAAAGCAACAAGTGTCACCACTTGATTGTAAACGATTAAAACAAAGCCTTCTTTATTATTATATAAATTATTAATGTAAAATAAGATGGCAGTGATGTAATGGTTTAGATCTCAAGGTGTATATATGTATAACAACCAATCCAAAGATAAGTTGATATGTTCCAGCTCATCCATCAACGCGGAAACACATAACGCGTTTGCCTAGTAGGTATCTTAATAGCTTTGAATAATTAACACAAATAACATTATATATTCTTTACATCGAAACGGCTGATCCGATTTGAATGAAAGTTCGGAATAATGTGTATCATTATCAGATTGAAATTCCATGGGAATTTGAATCCTCTCAGATGAAATATTTTTCACGAATGTTTTCCTCTGGGTTATTCTAATGGGATTTCTGAAAACTTTGGAATAATTTTTCTCAGAAGTGGTTCAACCGATCGCGCCTCAAAACTATACAGCATCAAGTCAGATAGGGGTTCATGTGTGTGCCAAGTTTCAACTGATTTTGAATTTTTGTCTGACCTGTGGAGCGCGAACAAAAAAAAAAAAAAAAAACGGGCACTTTTTTTTCGGTATAGTGAAATTGAGTCTTCGCTTCACTCATCCAATTAATTTCTATGATAATAAAGAAGGCTTTGTTTCAATCGTCTACATTTTAGAGGTGATACCTGTGGCTTGGGTTTAATTGGTATCTTAATAGCTTTAGGTGATTTGAAAAAATCACATTATAAATTTTTTTACATCAAAACGGCTGATCCGATTTGAGTGAAAGTTCGGATAAATGTGTATAATTATTGAATTGAAATTCCCTCAGAATTTGAAATGTCTCCGATGAAAATTATTTCACGAATATTTTCCTCTGAGCTATTCTAATGAGATTTTTGAAAACTTTAAAATGAGTTTTCTCAGAAGTGGTTGAACCGATTGCGCCTCAAAACTATACAGTATCGAATTAGATGATGAGACTTGTGTATGTCAAGTTTCAACTGATTTTGAATTTTGGTTTGACCTGTGGAGCGCGAAAAAAAAAAAAAAAAAAAAAAAAAAAAAAATCAACAGTCACTTTTTTTCGGGCATGGTGAAATTGAGTATTCGCTTCGCTCATCCAATAATCAAAATGGAGTGGTAAGATCGCCCTTGTGGTGCCCGTCCAAACGATCCCATCTTTCATTCTTAGCCTTAATTAGGGAGCAATGATTTTGTATCAAGTTTCGATGTTATTAAAAAAATACATATATCTAAACAAGAATATTTACTGATAATGCAATCAAATAGAATATACACACTTATTTGTTTGGAGCATGCGAACTTCTCACACGATTCCGATCACATATGCATCATCTAGATTGCAGATGTAAGTTACTTGCAATATAACTCGCGTTAATAGGAATTATTTCGCAATTTGAGAGCAATTCAACCTCACTTTAAATATCCGTTTCACTTCACAAGAGACTGTGTGAGAAAACTGACCAAACGTAAATGTCATTTCGCGTCTAATTTGTAAACAAAGTCCGTTCCTTTTTTTTAGCCACCCTCGGTAGCTCGGTTAGCTGACGCACCGCTTCAGAAACTGAAGTCACCGTTGGGCGTGGGTTCGAATCCCGCATAAGGCATGGGTTTTTGTAAATGCCCTTTCACTTATTATCACTTCATTCATCACTGTTTCATAATCACCTGGTCATTCGTACCCCCATATAACCTAGCTGTTGGTGGGGTCCTTAAGCAAACAATAATCATAATCGTTCCCTTTATCACTTCTACTACGTACGACTGGTATATTTGTGAAACTTTGACCGGTAAGTTGGTACAAATTTTCAACATGTGAGGGATAGGGAGTTGATACACCATATCAACCTGGCAAGCCAACGCAACCCTCAATGCATCTTGCTGTACACTACCATATTTTACAGTTTATCTTATATAAGTTATCGTTCATCCCAAAACGTTACTGCTGCGTTTTCCCGGCTTATTTTATAATTTTTTTGTATTCGTATTTTTTTTTTACCGAGACGCGTGGCCGAGTGGTAACATACTGAACCGTCATTCGGGAGACTGGGGTTCGATTCCCTTCATGGTCGACCATCCTGACAGGGGCTTTTCGTGGTTTCCCTCTGTCGTTCAGGTTGATACTGGGATGGTTCCTTAACAACAGACCACGACCGACTCCTTCCCACCATCCGAAACACATAATGAAACAACCTTTCATCTCACGATCCCATCATCTCATTCATCATCCACCGACGCCAATAGATCGTAGCCATCAGTATAGTGCGTCATCAAAACCCAATAAAAAAAAATATATATATATTTTTACTCGGGTCTTCCGTGTTACTGTTTCGTCTCGTTCGAGCACGATGTTGTCTGGACTGATCTATCCCTCAGGTCCCACAGGATAGTGACAAGGAAAAAAACTCTCATGCCAACCAAAAAAGTATATTATTCTGGTGACGACTGCCAACTTGTTATCTCGAGCGTATAACATTAGCCTGTAGTAAATAAGGTTGGACGACCTCTCCTGTGTTATTGCGAGCTTCAGTCGCACGTGTTGTTTGCGGTCAGTGGGAGACGTTGCAGAATAAAACTATTAAAAACTGAAACTATTAGATGCGCTAGCGTTTAATGCTGCTTAGCGACCCCACCAATAGACAGGCTAGATGGGGACTGTGATGAATCTTTCCCAAAAAATAATGGTGGTACGTAATTTCAACTAATTTTCTAACTTATCTTCAAATCTATCTGTATTATTTGTATTTGTTTTCCGATGATGCCTTATTTTATATCGTTCAATTTCGTGTCTAGATGTAAGTTAATCATTTCATATAAGTGATTTCGGTGATTCAATTGTATTTCGTATGGATAATTAAGCTAGATCTCAGTGGTCAATCACTTGACGTGAACAGTCGACAAATAAAGTTGTTAATGTGTGTAAATTAATAGGAAAACGCCATATATGCGTTTTCAGACGAGCGGATAGTGATATATAGTATGTCGATCTTCCTGCCAAACTTTTGCCTGCATTCGCCAGTTGGATGACATTTAAGTTAGAAATGGGTGAAAACTAATTCGGGTTGTACCAATTTAGCACATTTTATGTCAATTTTCTTCAAAATTGCTCACTCGATTAAGCTGAGAATTTTCTGAATTGAATTGATGAATATTAGGGTTTTAAGGCGCATCGACAGCGAGGTCATTTAGCGCCTGTTTTTAAGTCACATGCGGGATTCGACCAGAGATCCCTGGCATAGGAGTCAGCTGTGCTAACCCATGTGCTACAGTCGTCACATTTTTTTGAAATGTGTATCAGAATGTTATTAAACTTCACGCGCAATTTCATTTTTTTCGAGAATAAGAATATTTTCTTTTTTTCCGCTGTGTTATTCTAACGGGTATTTTTGAAATTTCTAAAATTCATGGAAATAAAAGTTACGACACGATAATGCCACAAAACCATACAGATTTGAGTTAGATAAGGAACCATGATGAAAAAAAATTTGAAGTCGATAGCTGTAGCCGTTTGACCTGTGGAAAACCGACAATAAAACTAGAAAAAAAAAACATAAAAACGAACACCAATTTTTTTCAGTATGTCAAATTGAATCCTCGCTAAAGCTCGTCTGATGATATTCTTGGGCATATTTATATGTTATGGTTAGTTTGTTAAGCGATTGAGTTGAACTATCATTGATTTATTTCTTAGAGTTGGTAATTGAGACCTTGAGGGGCCCAGCCCAGAAGATATATCATTCGTTGGTCCTTGGCCTTAACTGGGAAAAAATAATAATCTCATATAAAAATCGCTGTTCCTGAAGAAATACGATTTTTTTCTTTATTATTGGTCGAATACACTGATACAGAAAAAATAATACAATTACAACAAAAAAAAATCCACAAAGCCCTCAAAAAAAGGCTTAACTGTGGGTTAGAATAGTGAATTATTATATGTGAGATTATATATGAAAATTATAATGTTATACTTATAATGTGAGAATTATATGTTAGAATATGTGGTTGGCCCCACATGACTGTGTGCATTCATCTTTTTCAAATGTTATTTCTTTTTTTTATAATGATATTTATATGTTTATCTTGTTTCGTTTTTCCTCATTGTATTACTCCATTATGTTACTTTATTCCAATTTTCTATTCCTTAAATGCTATATTTTATTATTCCAGTATGTTAATTTAGTTATCTTAGTTTAGGCTGGTGGTAAGGCACATGTTGTTATGGGGCTTGCTCTATTCTTACCACCAGCGATACACAACATTTAAAATTCATATGCACTATTGTATTGTGTATCAAATAAATAATAATAATTATAAGTACAATTTCAAATTCGGAAGTATTTCTCAAAGATTGAAAGTAATAAAGTGGTTGAAGTAAAGTGAGAAAAGAAAAACATTGACTGACTTGTCACACGCTACTCACACATTGTGAGGTATCTTTGATTACTACTGATTTTAAGAAATCAAGTTACATCAAGTGGCGAGAAGAAGTAAACAGTTGTACAAGATTGTAAAAAAAACAAAAACAGTATTCATCGACACTTTGGTTAGATAATGGCCCATTATTACCACGGCCAGTTAGTATTCATCTGAGAGTTGGTGAAAACAAATAGCATAAGTAACCATGATGATAACAAGTTTGAACTGTCAGATAAAGGCTAACTGGACTTTGTAATACCGGGCCAAAGTATAAGTATTTCGGCTAGGTGACAAATAGCATAGTATGTTTTTCAAATTGATGAGTCATAATAATATTGATGATATAAATAGTACATAATGACCAATCAGAAATGGGAGTATATAGTGCAAAAGTATAGGCCTATAGGCTAATTCTGATTCCAATCAATTTATGACATTTTTAATATAAACGCTGAACATTTAGTCAGCATTGTAGATGTGTGCGTTTGAAATAAGTGTCAAAAAGTCTAAATTGCCAGCATGCGCGAGACAACTGTTCATTGTAACTCGTCTGCGCAAGCGCGAACAAGTTCTTTCGGCCATCATGAATATATATTATATTATTCTAATACCATCGGAAACGTGTTCCCAATTAGGGTTGAGGATGGCAAGGATAGGATCGTTCGGATCAGGCACCAGAATTGTGAACTTACACTTAGAAGGTAATAATTAACTTATTTGACAAACTATTCTCATTCAAAGAGTGGTGGTAAGGAAACAATTTATGAAAACCTGATTATTTTTTCTCTTCCAATATATTTTATGACTTCCTTGGCGACCAGCCATACCTGTGGCTTTGATCGGGATCAACCCTAATCCTGCTCAAAAAGTTGTCACAAAGATATTACCGATCAACTTTGATATACTGTCTCAAAGACAATAATGATAGATTGATAATAATAATATATTCGATTGAAAATAAAATGTAGATAATTGAAAATGATGGATATAAATAATTGTGTTATCTCTAGAAATTGCCGTAACTTTGAGCCGGATCAAAGTTATGACCTTTTGTGAAATCTTTATTCTTTGCACCGTTATTTGTTCTGATTCATTACCCAAGCTCATTTGAACAAAATTTGAAGAAAACAATCCAAAAATATATATATCCGCGGGGCTGAATGAAAGCCCTAATCACACTCAATTCTTTGTGTTCGATTGCTTCATTCTACTCATCACTGATTTACAGAGGATGTGACGAATGAATTGAGAACCCAATTTTAATTCAAACGTTTGTGAGAGAAGAGGAAGGCTGTATACCTATATTTTCCTTGTATTTCTGACTTTGAAAGACGTCAAGAGATGTCAGAGGAATACTGTGAAGTTGAATTGACGTACTTCTAGGACCGAGAAGTGCGTTATTCCCATATATATATATATATATATATATATATATATATATATATATATATATATATATATATATATATATATATATATGAATATATATATATATATATATATATATATATATATATTTATATATATATATATATATATATATATATATATATATATATATATATATATATATATATATATATATATATAGGCCAAGATGGCTGACTACGCAAGTGTGCTGTAGTTTCTCGCTCTCGACAAAACTATTTTTTTTCGTTGAAATCAGTTGCTATAAATCAGTGAGTGTCTGTCGATGAAAGTAGTTATCAAGAAGTGGTGTGAGAAGTTTTCATGCAATCGGATACATATTTGTGACAATTACGTGAGTTTTTATTTACCACCTGTCAAAATAGGCTAAAAGTCATAGTACGTGCCGTGCCGAACAGGGCCAGCGCTCAGCATTGACGACAACCGTGCCGTCATCCATTTGTTGTTCAGTAGGTTTTTCGTGTACTTTTGCCATGACAAATACGCGGGCTAAAGCCAAATCGAATGAACAATCCAGCACCGAGACAGAAAATGGCGGGAATCCATCGGATGACGTTTTCACTAGGGATGTTCCTGTCACTTGTACGTCAAATGACGTAGAAATGTTAAAAAGAGAAAATGAGCTTCTACTGAAAAGATGTGATGACATGGAGTATATCATTACTCTGCAAAAAGACAAGATAATGAACATGGAGAGTCGGGAATCAACTCTGTTGAAGGAGATAAAAGATCTTCAAAAAAATAATGTCAACAGTAAAGATCATGTGAGTAAGCACAAAATTAATGCTAATAAAACAGAAGAGTCACTAGTACAGAATGAACTGAGTGTGATCAATAAGGTTCATACTACGTATGCTCAGATTTCTATCGGTGAAACACTCGACAAGATTCAAGCTCGTCAAGAGTCATCAACGCTCGGAGTCTCAAGCTGGGGATAGTAGCGACATTGTTGATAAAACTCTTAACAAAGAAGCAGAATTCCAAACTGTGATGCACAAAAAGAAGATGGCTAGATTAACTGGTAGAAATAAGACAATTACAGTTGGCACTGCAAGTAACTCTGGTGGGAAAATTCTTGCAGTTCCAAGAACGGTATTGCTATACGTGGGGAGAATACAGAAAAATACTGTTTCAGACGATATTATAAGTTATGTCAAGGAAAAGCTTCCCCAGCATGAGTTTGCATGTGACCAGCTCGAAACAATCGGCAACTCCAGTTCTTTCAAATTGGAGGCAAGTGCGGATTTGCTCGAAACCCTGAGTAACTCAGCTTTTTGGCCAACAGGAGTCCTCATTCGACGTTTTTTTTACAAAGAGAGGGAACATTGTGAAACCAAGTTAAGTGTACCGGTACCATTACGAAACTCTAGGGTTCTTTTTACAAACATTCAATGTTTATCTGCGGTCAAAGTCCTCGAACTTCTCGTTCTAGTGGAGAACCTACAGTGTGATATAATAATGCTTGCCGAAAATTGGTCAAGTAAAAGTCAACTGGACATTCTGGTCATACCTGGTTATACAACTCTATGTAGTTTTGCTCGATCGCAACATATACATGGCGGTGCTCTCGTACTTGTTAAAGCTGGCACTGACGCAGAAGAAATACAATGTTCCAATTGTGTTGATGAGGTTTTTGAATGTTCAATAGCGAGGTGGAAAACAAATGGTATATCCATTATTTTGATAACTTTATATCGATCACCAACTGCAGATTACGAACTTTTTCTTCTGAAACTTGAAGAAGTCATTCTTCTAGCCTTATCCAGAACTAGTAAATCAGGAAGAATACTCATATGTGGGGACTTCAATGTTAATATGCGGTGTGATAGTCTCAATAAGGAGAAACTTATGGACCTTCTTGCGTCGTACGGTCTGGATGTAGTGAACTCTGCGCCAACCAGAATTACTCCTACATCAACTACAGCGATTGACCTTGTTGTAACCAATATTCAAGAGGACTTGTTTACGTGTAAGGTAATGGATACCGGCCTCTCTGATCACTGTTCACTATTTGTCGACATTTGTGTTCCATCTGTAACTCCCCAGCATAAAATGTCAATTGATTCAGAGAAAATGAGATGTTTCGGAAAGAGGCAAAGATCTAATTTTCTGAATGGTCTGAAAGCTGCAAATTGGGACCATGTGTTTCAAAGTGACTCTGTAGATTCGAAATTTATCGCATTCATGCCAGTTTTCATGCACAATTTTGAATCAAGTTTTCCTAGGATTATCAATTATCGGGAAGAGAAAAAGAAAAGAAACTGTTGGATTACACAGAATCTCAAAGATCAAGCCACTTATATCCGAGCATTATCCTTTGATAGTAAGCAACCTGGCTCTACTCGTCGTGACGCTGACCGATACAGAGAGGAGAAACGTGCATATAGAAAAAATCTCGAAACAGCTAAGAGAATGAGCAATGATAAATATATTACAGATTTCACCAATATGAGTAGGGCCTCTTGGAAAGTTATCAAGTCTAGCTCATCATCAATGCAACCAAAATGCGAGAACATTCTTCTGGAATTTGAAGGAAAGCTTATTTCGGAACCCTCTTAAGTTGCTGATGTCTTTAATAATTTTTTCATCAACGCCGTTCCTGATCTTCTAAAAAATGTACAAGTATCGAGAGACACTTCAAATTTGCCCTCTAGAAATGTCGCTGTTTCAGCCCATAGTATTTTTCTTTTTCCTGCTCAAACGCAAGAGATTTGTGGTATCATTAACCACCTGGCAAACAAGAACTCAGCAGGGCTCGATGGTGTTCCCACATCAATCATTCGCTCTTGCTGTCATTTAATTGCACCGATTCTAACAGACATTTTGAATCAGTCAGTTATAGAAGGACAATTTCCTTCCGTGCTGAAATTAGTGAAGCTGATACCCTTATTCAAAAAAGGTGATCCCACTGAGCCAGGGAACTATCGCCCCATAGCTCTCATTTCTTCTTTCTCAAAAGTGTTTGAAAAAGCCATGTTTTCACGGCTCTTATCTTACCTAGACAAATACAACATAGTTTCCGACTCGCAACATGGTTTTCGTTCAGGCAGATCCATTGAAACAGCAGAATTCACGCTTCTGAATTCCGTTTATCAAGGTATATGGACGAAAAATCGAGCAGTTCACTGGGCATTTTTTATGATCTCTCAAAGGCGTTCGACAGCGTAGATCATGAAATTTTATACTCCAAACTGAGAGGTATGGGTATTGTTGGCAACACTTTGAAGTGGATCATATCTTTTCTATCCGAGAGACCACAAGTCGTTGAAGTTACAATTACTGATGGAGGCGTTACATCAAAATCAAAGTCTACTCCAAGAGAATCAACAGTTGGAGTTCCACAGGGGTCGGTATTGGGTCCGCTTCTCTTTCTGTTATATATAAATGACCTTCCAAACATGTGTAACAATGATAAAATGGTTCTCTTCGCCGACGACACGAGTCAAGTGATCTTTGCATCTTCAAATCAGGACATTTCATCTGTAGCCAACGATGCTACGGCACTAATGCAGTCGTGGAGTACTAAGAACAGACTCTTACTCAATTCAAAGAAAACGACTTGTTTGCAGTTCCAGACTTGTCAAGAGAAGCTGAATACCAGTCCACTCATTCGGCTGAATGGATCCAGTGTGAAAATGTCTACTTCAACGAAATTTCTCGGAATACACATTACGGATACTCTCGACTGGTTGGTCCAAATCAATGAAACGACAAAGAAGGTTTTGAAGGGAATCTACATGCTACGATGTCTCGGTAGAGTGGTTTCTCCAGAAATACTGAGGATGGTTTATTTTGCCCACGTCTGTTCTCATTTTCAATTTGGAATTTCTTTCTGGGGCCGTTCTCCCCATGCTACACGACTGTTCGTACTTCAAAAAAGAGCGGTGCGAATTATTGCTAACGTTCGGAAACTGGCGTCGTGCAGATCACATTTTCAAATCAGTATTTCTACTCACACTACCATGTATACTGATCCTAAGAGCAGTCGTTTTTGTGAGAGAAAACTTTGAACTTTTCAAATGTAATCACCACATTCATACGCATTATACAAGAAGACACGACGACCTACATCTTGACAAGCACAGACTTGCTCTGTACACTAGAAGCCCATATTACCTGATGTCAGTTTTATATAACAACTTGTCAGTAAACATAAAGTCAATTGTAAACATCAATGTATTCAAGTATAGCGTCAAGAATTTCTTAGTTGTGCATGCTTTTTATTCTGTTGATGATTATCTAAGCCATCTATGAATGTTATTACGATCATTGTATTTTAACAAAATGTTTTTACTCTTGATGTTATGACTTTTATCATACTGTGAGGTACAGTCGTCGATAATAAAAACAATTATTATTATTATATATATATATATATATATATATATATATATATATATATATATATATATATATATATATATATATATATATATATATATATATATATTGGGGGGGGGGGGTTTAACGACGCACTGTAATGATGACTGAGATCTATTGGCGTCGGATGAATGATTAATGAGATGATGGGATGTTGAGATAAAGGTTTTTATGGGTAATGGGAAGGATAGTGGAAAGGAAGCGGTCGTGGCCTATATTGTGGGAACCATCCCGGCATTAGCCTAAACTACAGAGGAAAACCTCGAAAAACCCCTGTAAAGATGGACGGTAGCGGGGATACCGGGTCCGACATGCTCACTACCTCCCGGGTCACATGGAGCAAGTGCGTTAACCACTCATACAGCTACATGTGCCGGTGCGCTATTCCTGCAATTTGTGATAACTTCATGGTATCCATATGGGTCTATAGTAAATCTTATTCCAATCAATGGTTGGTTTGAGTTCTTCTGATCCTGTGTACATATAAACCTGCCCAAATTCTCCACGTTTTAAATCTCCACGGCGCCTCACAATGACTCATATTTTAATTCTGGTTCACAATTTTCTGGTCATTAGTTTCATTCATTTCATTTTTGAATCATTACTTTCTTGTTTTTGAACATATATTCACATGATACTTATTACTTTACTCGGCAGAAAAACTTGAGAATTTGATCAATTATATTAGTGTAATGGAATTTCTTGCTCAATTATCTGCATGAGAAACTTTGAGTCTTTTTTCTGCCACGAAATTCTCGCAATCGTTTTCCCTTACATAAATATGATTCATGTATGAACGGACTCTACATAACATTATGTCCAGCTAGATATAGAAGTGATTGATCAAAGACAATCAACATGGTGAAGATTCCAGTACTTCAATGATGATCATGAGATCTATTGGCGTCGGATGGTATACATCCTTTGAATACTTTCTCAATACTCCATTTTTTTTCGTTTCACACGTTGATAAGTAATCAAGTGAAATAAGTCATAATAACAGTATAATATTTCCAATTATTACATTGATGACTTATCTCGTCTACTAACGTGACACTTTTTCTTTGATAACATCAAAACTTGTGACAGAATCTTTGTTCCTCAATCATGGCGGTGGATAAGAGTTCAGGATCGTTTGGACGAGGCACAACAAAGGCGATCTTACCACCTCAAAGTTTAATTGAAAATGGGATAACTCGATAACAAATAATATTTTCAGAAATAGAAAAACACTCAAATATACACTTCGGGGAGGAAAAAACTTGAACTGGATCTTCATTTTCTCATTATTATCAATTTTTTCTTTTTTTTTGTCAAAAATAAATGAGGTGCCAAAAATAGATTTATTTCCTTGTTTTGGTAACCATTCCAACGGTTTCAGTTGAGTGATGAAGAGAATGGAGGGGGAACGAGGATGGGGGGGAGGAGGTTATCAAAAGTAGTAAAATACGGAAAGTCAGGAGTCAAAGGCCGGTAAGATATACATTAGACGGCAGCCTGGATCTACAAGCTACCCCGGGTATTGGCGGGTCGACACCTCTGACTGTCCATGGTGATGGATACGGGAGACGGTCAATCGGGGCATGTAGTATACAAGAAGGAAGCATCGCGTTTGATTACTTAAACCACATTAAATTCGTCTGGGTTCTATTTTATGTACATCTTTCAACGAACAAATGACCAACAATCGTCTCAAGCCGGCATTCCATGAACGAGGTATAGGCTTCTGTCAAGTGACGTCACCCATTGTTGCAAGAGACAGACAACAATGTCCACCAGTTGGAATTGGCCAATCAGAATGTTTGGTAGTCCACCAGTTCGCTGTTAATGCTATAGTAACTATAGGCTTCTGTCAAGTGACGTCACCCATTGTTGCAAGAGACAGACAACAATGTCCACCAGTTGGAATTGGCCAATCAGAATGTTTGGTAGTCCACCAGTTCGCTGTTAATGCTATAGTAACTATAGGCTTCTGTCAAGTGACGTCACCCATTGTTGCAAGAGACAGACAACAATGTCCACCAGTTGGAATTGACCAATCAGAATGTGTGGTAGTCCACCATTCCGCTGTTAATGCTATAGTAACTATAGGCTTCTGTCAAGTGACGTCACCCATTGTTGCAAGAGACAGACAACAATGTCCACCAGTTGGAATTGACCAATCAGAATGTGTAGTAGTCCACCATTTCGCTGTTAATGCTATAGTAACTATAGGCTTCTGTCAAGTGACGTCACCCATTGTTGCAAGAGACAGACAACAATGTCCACCAGTTGGAATTGACCAATCAGAATGTGTAGTAGTCCACCATTTCGCTGTTAATGCTATAGTAACTATAGGCTTCTGTCAAGTGACGTCACCCATTGTTGCAAGAGACAGACAACAATGTCCACTAGTTGGAATTGACCAATCAGAATATTTGGTAGTTCACCAGTTCGCTGTATTGCTATGGTAACGATTGTTTGTC
Source organism: Brachyptera risi (assembly GCA_964007535.1). NCBI lineage: Eukaryota > Metazoa > Arthropoda > Insecta > Plecoptera > Taeniopterygidae > Brachyptera > Brachyptera risi. The sequence continues at coordinate 9,335,339 of OZ023335.1, forward strand.
ATTTGTTACGTGATAGAAGCCTATTGGTTCAGAGAATTCGCTAAGCTGGTTTTAGCCGCCATGATGATAAAACGACCAATCAGTGACGAGAGTTACGCGATTTCTGATTGTTGAGCTCGCCTCAATTCCACCGCCTTATGAAAGCGAAACACAAATCACGTTCATGGAAGGCCAGCTTTAACGTATAACAGCGGTTCAATTAAATCCAATACGAGAGATGGCGATAAACCAAGAGAAAAACAAGTTTAATGGCGGTAATACAGTATATAATTTTGGGTAATTTTGTTCTCTAAATGTAATTCGCACATTTTGGGTTCGTAATATCGCCCTTTCGGTGCCCCGTTTCAAAGATTTCAACCTACTCAGCCTTTATTGGCAAACACTTAGGTTTGAGCGTGATTAGGCATACAGAAACTCGCATATCAAATAATCGATCTAATATTTTGTTAACGTATTGTGTAGAAGAGGGCTGGTGTTATAACCTGTGTAAAGCAACAATATAGATAAATAGAGGATTATTATTCCACATATATTATTCCTCTCATTATTCCACTGAAGTATCATTGTTATTATGACATGAAATGTTAATTATATTTTATATAGAGTAGATTTCTAGGATTAATTGTAAGAATTGATTTCATCAATGTGGTGTAGAATGGGATCTATCATTTCCAACCGATACTTTTTTTTACTCACATTGAAACTTGATGCAGAATCTTGTTCATCCAATACAGGATATATATGATGGTGGGATCGGTTATTAATTCATTTGTCATCATGTATTATTATTTCAAATCGAGACAGTTTGACACTGGGATTGCACTACCTGTCACCATACTTCTTCGCCGCAGATGGGCTATACAAGTCTTTCAGTTTCCAAAAGTCCGGCACACATCAGAAAAGAAGGCCCACCTGGATGAACTGTCTTTGTGGCCTATCTGGACGTCATGTATCCACCATCCAGATATGTTAAGGATAAACAAAACACACGAATGTTGATATCTTCCACTAAGTTTACTCGTGGACATTTATTTCCTCTTTCCATCAACAGAAGACGTCAAGTTCATCAATATACAATGGGAAAAAAGAGTGATATCCCTATATTGGTATAATTTAAAACCCATCACTCCACTATTTGAAGGTAGTCAATTATAATGATTCATCCAAGCATTTGAAGACTGTGGGAAACCATAAAAAAACATTCAAGGATGAATAAAGAAAAAATATAGTTGGGCGTACTGGTGGATATAGGTGATGTATAAACTAGTATATAGTAGTCAATAGTATAGTATACAAGTCGGTTCGTCCATCTGTAAAACAGGAATAAAAAGTTCCATACACTCAAGATTAGCACAAGAGATAAAAGTATTATTAGATTGTCACTTCAAGACAAGTGTTAAAAAGTATAATTTTAGCTGTCTATATATATTCCTTGGATTAGCATGGGCGTGAGGTTACAAAGGGAGCTATACATAGCTAGTAGAAGAAAAAAATGAAAAAAAACTACTCACAATGTACGTCCGTGACGAAGTTTTAAACTAGCCTAATCTTGAAAAAAATATTTAAAACGTATTCAAAGCGACGAAAGTCTTTGAAAACTATAATTGCTTTTCTATCAGTATCTCTGGCATTAGTTTCCTCGGCAATTACTTGTCTACAGTCTGGACCGTCTGCTCTTCTATCTAATAGCTTCCCCCCTCCCCTCCCCCTCTCCCGGTTATATTGTTGAAGGAACAACTAAGTCAACACGGAAGCTGATTTTCGAGTGACAATAGGAAATAATACGTAACTGATGCCAACTCCAACAACGTAAAGTCCAACTGCATGTCAGTCTGTCTAAATGTTTGTGTTATAGTGTGTAGGCTGGTATGAGACAGAGAAAACTATAATTATAATCGTGAGTTATATGAGCGTAATGTGGTAAAGTGTGATTTCATGTTTTCTGCCTTCAAATAAAACATGTATAAGGCATGCAGAATATCAAGCGCTGCATTTGTGACAGATGAAGCGCTGCATCTGCTCATGAGAGGCATGTTTCATTCAAGAATAGGCTGATTTTATTGATGAAAGTCAACTGGTTCTTAATTAACAATTAGGAAATGTTTGAATTCATAAATCATCAATTGTTGTTGAATATGGTTTCAAATTCAAGTGACTGTCAAAAGTGAAACTGAAAATCCCTCTCATAAATAGTATTCACACTCATTTTTTTTTTTTTTTTTGAATATTTTATTCTAATTATTTCCTGCGGGGTGGTGCCAGCTTGTGGTGCACCGTCCGAAAGATCCTACCCTGTCATCTTCAACATGCATCGAGGAACGATTAGTGGTGTCCACGTTTCGATGTGGATAAAGATGAAGGGATGAAACATATTTTTTTCAAAACTGAGATTTAAATTAACATCACCACTTTCAGTCATCAAATTCGACACATTTTGTACTTCTTATATACCGTTATGCATTTATATTTCTCTTACATAACAGTTAGTTTACTTCTTCTCCATATTCTTCCTCTCAATCAATAGAATTCGACACATTTTGTACTTCTTATAATGCAATCATACTTCTCTTCTACAGCAGTTAGTTTACTTCTCCATATTCGTCCTCTCAATCAATTGAACTCGTCGTCCAAATATATTTCTCAAAGAAGATAACTTGAACAGAAAAGATCAATTTCATGATAATCAATATGATATTTTAATCGATTAACGTATGATGAACACTGTTGAAGGTCACATCGACAGCCTTGTTGTATAGCTTGACCCCCGGGTGTGTCGGGACCGATTGACCGTCTCTAGTGTCGCTGAATATTGCATGTAGTAAGAGTTGAATGTGCTAATGGTAGAGGAGGATAGAATCAATAGAGAACAGTTGGACCCAGTAAACCATCTATGTAGAACAATTTAATACATTTCACTCTCTTTACTCTTGAATTTATATATGATATCGATCAATATATTTGGTCCGTTTTTTGATAATATATATATATATATATATATATATATATATATATATATATATATATATATATATATATATATTTTTTTTTTAAATTGCTTCAATGAATACACATAAATCACAAATTCGACATTCACTTGTCAATTTCCACAAAGCCCCAAAAGGGTTCAACTATGGCGTTACCTATAACTCAAATAATTAAATAAAAACTGTCTTTCTTCGTACAAATGGGATGAAAAGTCGTTAATTGACGTATTTGAAATATAAAATGAAATACGATGATATATATAGTCACTAGATCATATAGCTATATAATATGTAGGTGTTGAATGAGTAATAGAAAAAAAAATTATTGATATACACAGATTGATCAATGTATACATGATATTGTCATCGTCAAATTAAAAACTATTACATGAGAAATGAAAAACATACAAATGGCCAATAATATATTGAAGTCTTACGAATACTAGTAGTCCTATATGAAACAAGACTGCAGGGTGACATTTACTGATGGGTAGGTTCTTGAGTTGAATTTTGAAAGAACTGTCATTTTTGTCCTAATAGTTTACTGTTGACTCGACCGAAATTGCTTTGTATTATACTTGAGGGAACCTCAACTCCTCAAAATATAAATAGGTGGTAATTAAGCTGATGAATAACAAAGGTACATAAATATCATTGATTACAAGGGTAATGAGAAGATGATCCGCTAATGATCGCTTAAGGTGGACCCACCCACAACGTGACATTCCCAATGTCAACATAACATATAAACGATCGCAGTGACTTTCTGGATGAACATATTTCAGGGCAACTGTTTCATACCGCAGAGAAATATCTTAGTATAATGTCGATTCATAATGAACATTCATAATATGTTACGTGTTACTTGTATGTGACGGTATGCTGTGAGGTGAGAATCGATGTCAAAAATATCGAGTGTTACTGTTACATGCAAGTGATCTTCCCACATTTGATATTGAAGAATTTGACTCATTGGAATTTCCGGCAAATATTGTCTGCATCAGATAGTATATTTGTTGATATTGTATAATGCATGGTTCAATGATGATGATTATTGTTTGCTTAACGACCCCACCAACAACTTGGTTATACGGGGGTACGAATGAACAGGTGATTATGAAACTATGAAGTGGTGATACGCGAAAGGTCATTTACAAAAAATCCATGCCTTATGCAGGACTCGTACCCACGCCCAACGGTGACTTCAGTTTCTAAAGCGGTGCCTCAGCTGGCTGAGCTACCGAGGGCGGCTGCATGGTTCAAGTCTTATGATCAGACGTGTATATCTGTGAAATCCCCGTGGAGGGAACTCTTCTCTCTATGGAGAGTGATGACGCATTGAGCAATACATTCATCGTCTGTAAACCTGGAGTGATCCATTATCATATCACTTGGAAAACACGGGATGCGCGTTGTGAGATGAGCTGAGAATTATGGAAATCTATAATGAAAAATATTTCGTCAGCTCAATCCACATTTACGGACCTTGGATTACTTCAAACGTTCAAAAACCTTACCTGCAACTTGTTGATATGTATAGTGCTGCAACCTGTGGCATATACACTTTGCAAAGACAATTGATCCAAATATTCAATAAAATGCACACCGCGTAATCTTTGTTATTTCTTATCCGATTGTTGCAAAAATCTCTGAGAAGGTGTATAATAGTATTTTTCATATTCGGTATAGAGATTTGAGAGCTTCTGAAAAATTCTTGTTTTTCAAGTATTTCTCTTCCGGGTTGTTCTTATGAGGTTTTCTCAAAGTCTACGATTTTTCCGGAAAAACCTTCTTACCGATTTTTCTGAAAAACAATGCCAGCCTATTCTGGTATGACAAAAATATGTAGAAAATTTTTCAATATCGATAGGTATTTTTCCTGACCTGTATGCCGCGTACAAAATTATAAAAAATGAAAAAAACGAAGCACATTTTTTTTCGGTATGTGAAATGGAATCTTTGCTACGCTCATCCAATCAGTTTGTCATACTAAAAAAATGTTCGGATAATATTTTTGCAAATCAAGATTCTTTCCAAGATTGAGGTGAAGGGTTTATGATCATGCCGTTATCTTCCACTCATCTCACCCTTCCATTCAACACGTTATGTGAGCTTATGATGAATAATCAATCAATTAATAATTCGCCTGTCCAGCAATAATTCATAATTCAAATATTTCAAGTCAGCAATGCAACTTGAAATGGAATGCAGACTTTCTCAAAGAGATGATTACGCTGTATCAACAATAGCAGGATTTTTTATCCTAAAATAACATAAGAAAGTTTATTAATATACGTGTTATATTGGTGGAGTATAAGAGATGACATGAATACATAAATTATACCAAGTTCTTCCTTGTTTATGTATCTAGTGGTGATGTTATGTGAAATCTATGTTATTCTGATATAATTCACATCATAGAATCGCGTTGCCCGGTGAGTAGCCACTGAGATTGTGTAAGTATATGATTTTGAATATTTTAGTGGAAAAAGCTGTGATTGAACAAACATAGGAATGGATTGAAAAGAGCGGAGAACTTACCGGCTCAGTGGCGATTGATCAGAACTTTTAAATTGTGAAATACTTTGATTCTGATTCAATAGAAAATAGATCTTTATACTCACCGACAATATGGAGGTAATCGTGGAATGATGAGCTATAGTTCACCATAGCAACTGTATGGAAAAGCTGGGGCACACATCTTGTATCTCCAATAATAGCAAGGTTTTCACAATGATTGAGTTTTTTTATATTTGGTTTTAATGACGCACTGTAATGATCACTAAGATCTATTGGCGTCGGATGAATGATTAATGAGATGATGGGATGATGAGATGAAGGTATTTATGGGTAGTGGGGAGGATGGTGGGAAGGAAGCGGTCGTGGCCTATATTGTGGGAACCATCCCGGCATTAGCCTAGACTACAGAGGAAAACCACGAAAAACCCCTGTAGAGATGTACGGTGGCGGGGATCGAACCGGGTCCGATATGTCCCTTCACCTCCCGGGTCACATGAGGCAAGTGAGCTAACCACTCAGCTACTGTGTCGGTATGATAATTGAGTTGTTGAATATACAATGTAATTATACTTGTAATGAACGAAGTTTATACAAACTGAATAATTGAAAGAGTATTGGATTAAATCTTGTGCAGCATGGACATTACTACATTGAAACTGTATGTAAACAAATCATGATGATATTTATTTCCCTAAGTTTGAAGAATATCAAATGATACCATTTCAATTTGGAAATTATTATTTTTTCTCTCCCAGAGACCTTGCGTTTTGACGTAGACATTACCGAATCTATATAGGAAAATCAATGAAAATGAGTAATGTCTACGTCATTACTCGTGGTCTCTGGGGAGGGGGGAGGGGGACATGAATCAAATACAATTTATCAAATTGAGATGATGATTCCTGGTTTTCTGGGGTAATAGATGATTCTGTAATGGAACAATGACTTTGTATCAAGTTTTGATGTTATAAAAAAATATAAATTGGGTGAATGAATGTCCAGGGTTTTGATGTCCTCCAAGAATTTAACGCTCATGACGATACGGTTTCGTTTCTTATCGTCAACTTTGTGCTGTAAATTCGTAATAAACTTGAGATTACAACAGTTATACAAACATAACAGTGCTATTTGTGTTTATCATGTTGATATACCAACTCAATCTCTTGCGAACACCAGTATATGAACGTTTGTTTAACAAGCTGTCTTGAGAAAGTTTCAATTACCAAACCAACACAATCTCCTTACTTCACACGCGGGTATAGGCCTATAGTGTCTTATACCTCTTAGTCTTATCACCACGCTGTATGTGAATATTCACCCACAGCGTTTCACTTGTACCCTCATTTCTTAGAACAGACAAGATGAAAACGAACCATGACTTGTGACCCAAACTGTATTGGGGTGTAGCTTATCAAGAGGCCACTTAGTTATATGCAAATTCCTATTGACGTTTCCGAGAATCCTCCTTATCCCCAATGAATGGCGCACTTGATTGGATATTATGTTTCGTGAGGACAAGGGTCGGAAAAGGGAAGTGATTAATTGTTTATTGATCATCAAGAAGGCACGGTGCTGTTTTGGTCCCCCCAGATTTATGTTTGAATTGAAATTAACTGGGAAAACGCAGCATATGCGCTCTAAGATGAGCGATATATCTATGTAAATTGTAAAGTTTAATCGAAAACTCTCTATACACCTTGACACATATAAAATAGAGTTCATTCGATAAATAGCGAATCTAGAAGACTGGGAATCGTGGCAACATTGTGATGCGGTAATATTTCCAACAATTTTATAATGAACAAAAAACATAAATTGAATTGATTATTCTCTTCAAAACGTCTGGTTCGAATTGCGTAAAAAATCGTTTCAATGTGGATTATTCACGTGTTCAAACAAAGCCCTCTGTATTCATCATTATATAATGTATATAATATATATATATATATATATATATATATATATATATATATATATATATATATATATATTATTTCTTATATATTCGAATTCATTGAGAATTGACGACTCGAAATGGGCGTGGCTTCACCAGTACGCCAGTCGGATCTATATCATTTGTTGTCATTTGAAGATACCCTGATTGAATATTCGAATTTCACTACAGTTCTAACAGCCCTGTTGATTGGACGGTATGATTTCTGACGTCAAGGGGGCGGAGACTGCAAGTCGTCAATTCAAATTTTTTTTGAGAAATTTCAATTTTCAAATTTTCCCCTGCAGCATCAAATATGACCTGACATATATCATATGCTTTAGAGTTGATTCAGAACAGTTATTATCATTTTCTTATCATTAAAAATACGCTCATATTTTTGTCATGTTTATTATCATTTAACTTGTTGAATTGGATTATGGTGATAATATAAGTTTATTTTCAACATTGTCAATCACAATGTGTGTCAATGTTTTATTTCCATCTGTTTGAACCACAGACAAACCAGTTATGACTTAGTGGACGTGAGTATACATTGTATATGTAGATGTATATAACTAATTTGTGACAATACAAAAAAATGAAAAAACAAATCTTCTGTCCCTAACTATTAACCATACAACTGAATCACACAAATTATCGTTCGTAATTGGTGAAAGGTCAAGTTTCGTTGTCATCTTGATTAAAAATAATTATTATATATCATAATAGGAATTAAATTCCATCCGAACGATCCTATTTGTCTCGCCTTTTTTCATGTTGATCGGGAACAATAACGTTGTGTCGAGTGTCAGCTGATCGTGAACAAAGGACTTGTTCTCGTATTGAAGTCCGTTGTGGTCGTTGCTAATGAGTCGTGTATTAATCATGCGGCCGCCGGGCTTCACAACAAACACACCCCAACGCTCTACGCATTGCATGACGTCACTTCCGGGCCACCTTCACACCTATGTGTGTGATATTATTGTCCATATCAGACGTGAATACAAACATATATATATATATATATATATATATATATATATATATATATATATATATATATATATATATATATATATATATATATATATATATATACACATATATTTATATATATATATATATATATATATATATATATATATATATATATATATATATATATATATATATGTGTATATATATATATATATATATATATATATATATATATATATATATATATATATATATATACATATATATATAAATATATTGAAAAAAAAAAATATATATTTAATATATATCTATATATATCTATATATATATATATATATATATATATATATATATATATATATAAATATATAAATATATATATATATATATATATATATATATATATATATATATATATATATATATATATATATATATATATATATATATATATATATATATATATGTATGAATGATCTCACATCCAGCGTACAGGCCATATTACTCAATAACAGTACGGTATTTGATCGAATGTGAATATGAGAATATTCAGGAGAACGGTGACATGTAAATACATGTTGGTTCAATTTCTATTCTCGTTTCACACATTTCATTCGAATTTCAATAAATGTTTCATCCCAAATCCAATTTCGAATTTCCATTTTCATTCTTCATCAATTGGTATCCGATCATATCATTCAGCTCATATTGATACATGTGGCTCATTCGTGAGGAATCAAATTTGTTATGCATAACAGTTTTTTTTTCTGGAGGGGGGGAAGGGGGGGGGGCTCCAAAGCACAAGAATGTTTCATGTCTCATTCTGATTCATTATATTCAATTGAATTTGTATGAGTGATAGATATAAAACATTCAACTGACCCTGCAGTCTTGTCTCAAATGAATCGATCAATTTGATAATAGATGTATTCATTTTCATTCCAATTTGTTTATGACGTTTGAAAAGACCTTGAAATATCAAATATACAATGAACTTTAAATACCCACAATATTATCAAATCAACTCTTCATGATAATTCTCATTATTCCATCATTTTCTCAGTTCACCCAACTATGTATCGAATGACATGTCACACCCCATCGCAACATGCATCTTCTTGGTAAAAAACATAAATATCAACACAACATTATGTAACGTAAGTTAATTGCCAAAGCATATTTACTCATGCTCAAATCAACTTTAAGAGCGCATATGATTGATTCAGCGAAATAGCAGTTTTTTGGCTCACTTTTGAACGGTATTAGATATCATAATTCCAATTCGGGGAAAACTTTCAATACCTTCACGATGGTATAAGTAGTAACTCATTTTGCCTAACTGATTATTCACTAATTACTTATTATTCATCACTAGGCAAACGCGTTATGTGTTTCCGCGTTGATGAATGAGCTGGAACATATCAACTTATCTTTGGATTGGTTATTAAATATATATACACCTTGAGATCCAAACCATTACATCACTGCCATCTTACTTTCCATTAACTAGTCAAACGCGAAATATGCGTTGTAAGATGAGCGAGATATCTGAATAAGGTATGAAAGTCCTTGAAATAGTTTTACCCTTGCTACTTTATCGACTTTGGTATTCTACACACCTTGATATCTGAATAAGCTTTAAAAGTAGTTAAAGAAGTTCTACTCTTGCCACTTCATTGACTCTGGTATTCTACACACCTTGACGCATATGAAAAAATACTTCATTGTTGGTCAACTCTTGAATCTAGAAAGCAGTGAATCTCGACAACTTAATTCTGTCATAATTTTTATGATTTATTTTATGAATATTATCAGTAATTTTATTTTTTTTCTCCAAAACGACTGATCAGAATTTCTTAAAAAATCGTAATAATGTGTAAAATCCATGTATACACATTTAGAGAAAATTTCATCCCATTTGGAGAGATTTTATTTTTCAACATTTTTCGCCCAGCCAAATCTTATGGGGTTTTTAGAAACTTTGAGATGATGATTCTCAAAATCGGTCCGACCGATTCATCCCAAAAACTATACAGTTCTAAGTTGGATGAGTTTGCGTGTACAGAAAAAGTTTCATGTTGATCAGTCAACCCTTGCGACCTGTGAAGTGCTTACAAACCAAAAAAAAAAACAAAAAAAAAAAAAAACACACACAGACAAAGCCCTATAAGAGTGGGATGGAGACTTCGCTACGCTCATCAATAATTTATACTAGTCAAACGCGAAAAATGCGTTGTAAGATGAGCGAGATATCTCAATAAGGTATAAAAGTCCTTGAAATAGTTTTACCCTTGCTACTTTATCGACTTTGGTATTCTACACACCTTGATATCTAAATAAGCTATAAAAGTCGTCAAAGAAGTTCTACTCTTGCCACTTCATTGACTCTGGTATTCTACACACCTTGACGCATATAAAAAATACTTCATTGTTGGTCAACTCTTGAATCTAGAAAGCAGTGAATCTCGACAACTTAATTCTGTCACAATTTTTAGGATTTATTTTATGAATATTATCAGTCATTTTTTTTTTTTCTCCAAAACGACTGATCAGAATTGCTTAAAAAATCGTATTATTGTGTAAAATCCATGTATACACATTTAGATAAAATTTCATCTCATTTGGAGAGATTTTATTTTTCAACATTTTCCGCCCAGCCAAATCTTATGGGGTTTTTAGAAACTTTGAGATAATGATTCTCAAAATCGGTCCGACCGATTCATCCCAAAAACTATACAGTTCTAAGTTGGATGAGTTTGCGTGTACAAAAAAAGTTTCATGTTGATCAGTCAACCCTTGCGACCTGTGGAGTGCTTACAAACCAAAAAAAAAAAAACACACAGACAAAGCCCTATAAGAGTGGGATGGAGACTTCGCTACGCTCATCAATAATTTATACTAGTCAAACGCGAAAAATGCGTTGTAAGATGAGCGAGATATCTCAATAAGGTATAAGAGTCCTTGAAATAGTTTTACCCTTGCTACTTTATCGACTTTGGTATTCTACACACCTTGATATCTAAATAAGCTATAAAAGTCGTTGAAGAAGTTCTACTCTTGCCACTTCATTGACTCTGGTATTCTACACACCTTGACGCATATAAAAAATACTTCATTGTTGGTCAACTCTTGAATCTAGAAAGCAGTGAATCTCGACAACTTAATTCTGTCACAATTTTTAGGATTTATTTTATGAATATTATCAGTCATTTCATTTTTTTTCTCCAAAACGACTGATCAGAATTGCTTAAAAAATCGTAATAATGTGTAAAATCCATGTATACACATTTAGAGAAAATTTCATCCCATTTGGAGAGATTTTATTTTTCAACATTTTCCGCCCAGCCAAATCTTATGGGGTTTTTAGAAACTTTGAGATGATGATTCTCAAAATCGGTCCGACCGATTCATCCCAAAAACTATACAGTTCTAAGTTGGATGAGTTTGCATGTACAAAAAAAGTTTCATGTTGATCAGTCAACCCTTGCGACCTGTGAAGTGCTTACAAAAAAAAAAAAAAACACAGACAAAGCCCTATAAGAGTGGGATGGAGACTTCTCTACGCTCATCAATGATAATAAAGAAGGCTTTGTTTTAATCGTTCACAATCAAGTGGTGACACTTGTTGCTTTGATTTAATTGGATGAGCGAAGCGAAGACTCAATTTCACTATACCGAAAAAAAAGTGCCCGTTTTTTTTTTTTTTTTTTTCGCGCTCCACAGGTCAGACAAAAATTCAAAATCAGTTGAAACTTGGCACACACATGAACCCCTATCTTACTTGATGCTGTATAGTTTTGAGGCACGATAGGTTGAACCACTTCTGAGAAAACTCATTCCAAAGTTTTCAAAAATTCCATTAGAACTAGGAAAACGCGGGATGTGCGTTGTGAGATGAGCTTTGAAGTATGGAAATCTAGAATGAAAAATATTCTGTCAGCTCAATCCACATTTACGGACCTTGGATTACTTCAAACGTTCAAAAACCTTACCTGCAACTTGTTGATATTTATAGTGCTGCAACCTGTCGTATATAGGCCTACACTTTGCTGAACCAATTGATCCAAATATTCAATAAAATGTACATTTGTATCGCGTTTTCTTTGTTATTTCTCATAAGATTGTTGCAAAAATCTCCGAAAAGGTGTATAATAGTGTTGTTCATATTCGGTGAGAATTGGAGATCTTCCGAAGAATTCTTGTTTTTCATGTATTTTCCATCCGTGTTATTCTTATGAGGATTTCTCAAACTTTTCGATTTTTTTTCGTAAAAATCACCCGACCGATTTTTCTGAAAAACAATCCCAGCCTATTCTGATATGACTAGTCAAACGCGAAATATGCGTTGTAAGATGAGCGAGATATCTCAATAAGGTATAAAAGTCCTTGAAATAGTTTTACCCTTGCTACTTTATCGACTCTGGTATTCTACACACCTTGATATCTGAATAATCTATAAAAGTCGTTAAAGAAGTTCTACTCTTGCCACTTCATTGACTCTGGTATTCTACACACCTTGACGCATATAAAAAATACTTCATTGTTGGTCAACTCTTGAATCTAGAAAGCAGTGAATCTCGACAACTTAATTCTGTCACAATTTTTAGGATTCATTTTATGAATATTATCAGTCATTTTATTTTTTTTCTCCAAAACGACTGATCAGAATTGCTTAAAAAATCGTGATAATGTGTAAAATCCATGTATACACATTAAGAGAAAATTTCATCCCATTTGGAGAGATTTTATTTTTCAACATTTTCCGCCCAGCCAAATCTTATGGGGTTTTTAGAAACTTTGAGATGATGATTCTCAAAATCGGTCCGACCGATTCATCCCAAAAACTATACAGTTCTAAGTTGGATGAGTTTGCGTGTACAAAAAAAGTTTCATGTTGATCAGTCAACCCTTGCGAACTGTGGAGTGCTTACAAAAAAAAAAAAAAAAAAAACACACACAGACAAAGCCCTATAAGAGTGGGATGGAGACTTCGCTACGCTCATCAATAACCCAGAGGAAAACATTCGTGAAAAATATTTCATCTGAGAGGATTCAAATTTTCAGGGGATTTCAATCTGATAATGATACACATTATTCCGAACTTTCACTCAAATCAGATCAGCCGTTTCGATGTAAAAAAATATATAATGTTATTTAAGACTTATGTGAAGCAGTTAAATACTGTAAAATCCACACCTATGCAGACGATACACAGATATATACCAGCTTTTCCGCAAAGGATTCAATTGCTGCACAAGATAAGATGAATGCCGATCTAGCCTCAATAACACAATGGGCTACAGATCGAGCATTGCTCATAAACCCACAAAAATCAATCTTGCTCTTGCTGGGTACAGATGCACAGAGAAGTAAGATGTCACAAGACTTCCCAGTATCTGTGAACAATACCGCCCTACCCGTTGCAGAACATGCAACAAATCTAGGACTGACAATAGACAAGAAACTTAATTTCACTAATCACATTCACAACATTCGCAAGTCTAGTTATCACAAACTCAGCTTATCACGCCCATTCAAGTCTCTTCTTCCACCTTTGGCAAAATTAGCTTTAACTGAAGCTTTAATTATCTTCAAGCTTGACTATTGTGACACAGTATATGGTCCTAATCTGAGCCGCGAGGATGAGAATGAAGTACAAAAAAATCAAAATGCTTGTATCAGATACTCATACAACCACATCAAACAGAGAGACCACGTCACTCCAGCAATCAGAAAAGCAGGTTGGCTCAAAATGAAAGAAAGGAGACAGCTTCACATAATTAATACCTCCCACAAAATTCTAAACACTGATATACCTTCTTACCTGAGAACGAAGCTAGTGCGACGGGGTGAAATTCATTCAAGACTTACCAGAAATAACAATCACCTCAGTATTACTAAGCACAAAACAACCAAATTTAAGGGTTCCTTTAAATACAATGCCACTATGCTATACAACGCAGTTCCTGAACAGTTCAAGACGTTAAGTCAAAATGCATTCAAAGCTGCAGTGAAGAGACTACACAAAGATCGGATGTGTATGGCAGATAAATAGCAAAGTGAAGAAAGACTAACAGTACAGCTGTATGTACAGTCAGTTCTAGACACCGTATTTCATACTGTTTTATTATTATATTCATTCATACCATATTGTTTGTATCCCACCATATCATTTTTCATTCATAGCTCATAAGTTAAAATAGGACTGGTTATATGGAAGAGCAGAATATTTTAGCCATACTAAAATCTGAATATCGCCATTTTTTGTATCAATAAGCAACAAAAATAAAGACAATTGAAATGAAATGAAATTTGTGTTAATTATTCAAAGCTATTAAGATACCTATCAAATCAAAGCAACAAGTGTCACCACTTGATTGTAAACGATTAAAACAAAGCCTTCTTTATTATCATACTAGGAAAACGCGGGATGCGCGTTGTTAGACGAGCTTAGGGGTATAGAAATCTAGAATGAAAAATAATTTGTCAACCCAATCTACATCTACAGACCTTGGATCACTCCAAACGTTCAAAAACCTTACGAGAATCAGTTATGTCACGGCCTTCCTCTTCATTCATTTCAATCGTTTTGAATTGATTGGTGACACTTGTTGCTATAGATTTAATTGGTTCCCGTAATAGCCTAAATTGATGGGAAAATGCTTTATAAATGCGTTTTCTTCGTTATTTCTCATCCGATTGATGCGAAAAATCTCTCAATATGTGCTTAATAGTTTCCTTTATATTCGGCGAAAATTTGAGAGGTCTTGAAAAATTTTGAATTTTCAAGTATTTTCCTCCGGGTTATTCTAATGGGGATTTTTGAAATTTCTGAAATTCATAAAAAAAAAAGTTACCACCCGATAATGCCACAAAACTATACAGATCTAAGTTGGATGAGGAACCATGACGAAAAAAAGTTTGAAGTTGATAGCTGTAGCCGTTTGACCTGTGGAGAACCGACAAAAAAACATAAAAAAAAAAAAAAAACATAAAAACGAACACCAATTTTTTTCAGTATGTCAAATTGAATCCTCGCTAAAGCTCGTCTAATAAATTATTAATGAAAAATAAGAGGGCAGTGATGTAATGGTTTGGATATCAAGGTGTATATTTATATATATATATATAATAACCTATCCAAAGATAAGTTGATATGTTCCAGCTCATCCATCAACGCGGAAACACATAACGCGTTTGCCTAGTAGGTATCTTAATAGCTTTGAATAATTAACACAAATAACATTATATATTTTTTTACATCGAAACGGCTGATTCGATTTGAGTGAAAGTTCGGAATAATGTGTATCATTATCGGATTGAAATTCTCTGAGAATTTGAATCCTATCAGATGAAATATTTTTCACGAATGTTTTCCTCTGGGTTATTCTAATAGGATTTTTGAAAACTTGTGAATGAGTTTTCTCAGAAGTGGTCAAACCGATCGCGCCTCAAAACTATACAGCATCAAGTCAGATAGGGGTTCATGTGTGTGCCAAGTTTCATCATGATCTGAATTTATGTTTGACCTGTAGAGCGCGAACAAAAAAACAAAAAAAAACACATTCGATTTTTCAAGTACAGTGTAATTGAGTCTTCGCTTCGCTCATCCAATTAATAATAATTCAACTATCAAATATTCACTATCGACCATTATGTAAAAATAATTAATTATTCAACTAATTACTGAGTAGTAACTAATTTTGCGATAGGATCTAAATGGTTATGAGCTTCCTAATCTTGAAGCTAGTGAAATTAACTGTGTTTCTCGCTCATTAGAATTTCAATATCTCATACCGTTCAGAAGTTATCACCAAGAAACTGATATTTCGCTAAATCGACTCCCGTGGACTCTTAAGGGGATTAATCATGCAAAAGTCTGGCAAACCGACACACCCGATTGCTGAAATACTGCACTGTGGAATGACTTCATTTCCTGCCTCTATACCACTCTCAGGATATATGCTAATCATCACCGACCCGATCAAGACGATTCGGTCGCCCGTCCCTCACAGCGATAAAACATTGACGACTGGCAGTGTCGATCCGGCAGACGGACGTGATACCACATGTTGCGAATGCAGCGCCCACTTCGTGTGAATTCTAGAAGTGGAAGTGTAATTAAGGGGTCAAGTTTACAAATCATCTTGCACTTGACATAGATATGTGAACAGAAGGTGATTGGTGAGAAGTGATGAGAAGTTGATAAGTGATGAATAAAGGGAAAAGTTGAGGGTAATTAATGGTACAATGCATTTTTTTTTCATTTTTTTCATTTTGAAACCATTTTATTCACACTCAACGCTTACATATCAAGTACTACAACAATTGCATACAGGTAGTAGACAGAAAGGTACAAATGAACAAATAATAAGATCAAAAGTTAACAATTATAAACATATTAAGGCAATAGTGATAAATAATTTGATATAGAGTTGTGATATAAAATTTAGAAATTTAGGGATGATATTTTGTGAGTGCGAAGCCCGCATGAGTTAAATCTTGTGCGCGGGCTGTCTTGATTGATGAAAATACAATCAGTGTAAATCCGACTCTCAAACTTATTAATTAAGCCATAAGTATAGGTATACAAACAAAGAAATACAAAATAGTTATTAACTAATATAATATCATAATGCATATGAACATGTTTATAGTGATAATAGAGGAGATATATATAACCCTTTCATTTGTTTGTTAGTAGGTATTTTATTATATTTACAAAGACAAATTAGAACAATAATTGGATAGAATTGAACATTTTTCCCAGATCTAATATTCGATTCAATTGTTTTTTTAGCCTATACTTGTACTTATTAGTTGAGTTTATACAGTTCGTAATTGAATATTGTGCATAATTATTTCCTGTTTTGGAGGAAACGACCTTGCTAATGTTGTCACCGTCCAAACGGTCCTACCTAATTGAGACCTTCAGCCGTAATTACTTTTTGTGTGGATTTTTTCATATGTTTTCAAAAAATACATATCTAATTGATGGTATGAAATGCAAGCTGGCGTATTTTGGTCTGTGTGTTGGACAAGTCTATATTCATTATTAATTTCTATTTAGAAGAGATTCAACCGTTCGCTTCGAATTGAAACTATTCAAGTCATGACTTCTCAGCGTGAAAATGTATCAGGATATTCTCAAGTGCTCCCATCCACAAACGTCTTTTGTTCCACGTAAATCCCACGGGATTTTCTCATAGTGTACTATTATACTATAGAAGTAAAACAGCAATGAATTTCACAAAGAATCATATCGTTCTTACTGGACTCGATCAAATGGAATCGTAACAGGATTGGAATTAATTCTGATCGAATGTAATCGAATTGGTTCGTGATTAGATCATTCAAATGTATGAATGAATGTGGGGAATGAATGTATGAATGAATGTGGGGAATGAATGTAAGAATGTGCAGTATGTTGTGCATGAATGTGTTTTCATATGTTTATCCCATACAAGTCATATAGTTCAGTTTTAGTCTATATTATGTTTATTTTCAGGATATTTTTGACGACCGTGTGCCTTATATTTTATCATAACCTATTTTCAAAATGTGAAAATCAAATGGGCGAATGAAGTGTTGAATTGGAATCAGAATAAAACTGAAATCAAATTTGGAATCAAATGTGAAAAAAATATTAAAACTTGAAATTTGATTTGAAATCAAATTATATAGGTCCACACACCCAAATTGGATGACTTGAACTATAAAATGTCTGGATTTGAATGAAATATTCTGGAATCAATATATTCTCAAATAACTTCTAGTTGTTGTTGCGGTCGTTAGGCAATTAACAATTATATATTGACATTTGAAATAGTTGATCATCATAATGTTTAACAAAATACCTGTCATTATCCTCAATGATTCATTTAATAACTGTTTTTTCGTGCCAGAATTTAATATCGAGGTAAGCCGTTTAGCTAATTGCCAATTACCCATATTAGCCCTGATTATACATGCTATTAGAAAGATATTCGCGTTACGTTATGTCGGATTTACCTTCACTCTTCCTTTCTTCATACTTTTACTTTCCCCAGTGTGTGGGTAAATACGTGGAAGGAGCGACATATGATTCACACACACACACACACACTTGATATCTGCAAGCATTGAATACACTTTCTTCAGTTAATTAAGTTTTTACCTTCCATTATATTGAGAACAAATGGAAGCTCAAAGCACGTAGAAATCGATTCTGCGGAATATCACTTTATTGATAATACTCTTTGAACCGTTAGAGATGTCAGAATTTTGATTCGGGGTAAACATAGATTTAATTATTATCTTTAAGACTATAATTTTTTTTCTATAATAACATCAAAACTTGATACAAAATCATTTTTCCTCAATTACGACTGTAAGTAACTTTTCAACTTATATATGACATACTTTTCACATGAATACAGCTAATTTTTCTTCTGTCGGGTTTATGTATGGAAATGTTAAAATCTATAGTTGATAATTTTATTTCAGAACAGTTTGGAGGCATTCAAAATACTGTCTTTCTCCAGTATTAGAATGTTGCTACCTCATACCTCTTATGATTGATCACTGAAAACCTGATATTTCGCTGAATAGACTCACAGAATTACACAACGATTGTAATGGAAAACTTTAAATACATTCACATCACACAATGATTTTAAAATGTTTCTCGTTATCTTCGCAAGCACAATATCTCAATGGAGTGTTCTGTATCATATATATATATATATATATATATATATATATATTCCTGACACCGACAAATGTAGCTGAGTGGTTAACGCACTCGCTTCATATGATCCGGGAAGTGAAGGGATATATCGGATCTGGTTCGATCCCCGCCATCGTCCATCTTTACAGGGGTTTTTCATGGTTTCCCTCTGTAGTCTGGGCTAATGACGGGATGGTTCCCACAATATAGGCCACGACCGCTTTCTTTCCACTATCCTTCCCAATACCTAAGAAACCTTCATCTCATCATCTCTTCATCTCATTAATCATTCATCCGACGCCAATAGATCTTAGTCAACATTACAGTGTGTCATTAAAACCCAGGATGAAAAAGTATTCCTGACTGGGTCTATATAAACTCCTTTCTTCCATCCCGGAAGTCCCGTGACCCGGTCAGAACCGTTCCGTCACGTTTTTGACAGGTTCACGTGATTTAGGCTACCGGGACGGAAAAAACGGCTCAAATTTTTCAATTATAATATTTTATGAAACAGATGATGAAAAAGAGATACATATTCGTAAAACAAAAAAAATATAACTAAAAAATGTTAAGATGTGCATTTTTATCATCGAGCACATCCATAAGGAAATTATCCAATTCATAAAGGCCTAATTACACTAATCAAACTATCAACTAATCTGTCTACCTGTCTACCAATGCAGGCCTACCAACCACTGACTCATAACACAACTATGACTCACCTAGCACATGCCACACATTCCATCCGGCACACCCAATCGTCCATGCGACGTACGCCCGTCTCGGTCAATGACGTCACACCGGTTAACATCTCATTATTGTCGGTAGGTTGGTATTATTGAAGACGGTATTTGAATTGTTGTCTTGTCTGGGAAAGAGAACGCGTGGCTGCCAGGTCGGAACGGTCGAGCGGTGAGTGTGATTGATAGGGGAGACGGGCGGTCGGTGCCGGAAGAGAGGTGGAGGTGGAGGAAGAGATGGTCGTTGAGAAGCCGGTGCCGCTGGTTCAGTTAGTCAGTCGATGAGCGTGTGTTGGGAAGGTCAATTCAGTGATAGTGTGCCAGGAAGTTTTAGCGGTAAATGAAACGAGAAGTGTCAATATAGATATTGTTAAAATAATTTGAAAAATACGTGTTCGAATATTGTTGACGAGATAGGTAAAAATCCTGAATTTTCTAGATAAAAGTTTTTGTCGAATGTGTTACAATAAATTATGAATGATCGTGTTGTGGAAGTTTCTTGGTTTCTACTTCCCGTGGCTTCCAATATTTTATTCTGATATGTGAAATTATTCGCAATAGTCCAAGTGATTTAACCGTGTGATGATAATGTTAGATACATGAATCTGGAGTTCAACTTACTTTGAACACGCTCACATATACAATACATATCTTGAGACAATTCATTCGACATTGTCGTTCAACTTTGAGAACGAATATAAATTATTCCAATATTTAGAAAATGCATCCAATTCAGGCCTACATTGCATCATAAGAGGCTTCTTGGATGTTTTTGTGTCAAAATTCGAATTTGAAAACATATTGCATCGACATATTTATCATTGCTATGCCAAAATTGTATTATTAAATAATTGATCACATGAATGAGCATACATGATCTGTTCAGAATATATGATAGGTCTATTGCACTTATGGGAGACTATATTTGAACTGATTCGAAAATTTATATCAATGTATACTTTTGTTACCAGAAATGAATTCGAAACATTACCTTGATTCGAAAACAATCTTATTCAATCAATCAGAAAACATATGCAGAAAATCACAATTCAAACGAATAACTCCATTCCAAAGAACATTTCAATTATTTTACTGGACATCATAAATCGTTACAATTTATGCCTCGATAATATCTGTGAAGAAAATAAATTACATGATGAATGAATATCGCAATCAAAGTGAAATACTGCATTTCATTTATATGTGTCAGATAGGAATCATGTTTTCACTAATGAAGACGTTGACTTTTTCATAAGGAAGGTAATTTGATACAAGCTTTCATAAAACAAGACGATTAGCGAAGTCATAATGATAATTATTCTCGCACCATGCATAGGGTACTGTAGTGTATGTAGAACTGGTTCAGTGGATTGAGAAATGATTGTCAATAGAATAATGTATTAATCGATATAATTGATCTACCAATACAGGCATGAGCTAGTTGATTCACATCCAGATCGTTTGGAGAGTATTGAACATATCTGCGTTCCTTGTTATTAGTATTTTGAAACATCATACCTTCCAAAAGTTATCACCAAAAAAGTAAAAAGTGATATTTCACTACATCGACTTCCATATATGAGCTCTAAGTCAATACACTTCCAAACTAGAGGGAAATATATGGTATAGCCAATTAAGAGTGACATATATATATATATATATATATATATATATATATATATATATATATATATATTTATAAATATATATATACATATATATATATATATATATATATATATATATATATATATATATATATATATATATATATATATATATAATATATATATATATATATATATATATATATATATATATATATATATATATATATATATATATATATTCATATGTTGGACTTCAATTTCTCATAATATAGTCCTGGTCATTATTTGAAATACTTGTATTGAACAACACGCTTCGGTACAATTGGATTCAATTGAACATCTCAATTAACTCGTCAATTGCAATGCAGTTAATAAATCAATTAAACGAGTCAAATGCATTATTTCAATTGAGAGATGTCTTCTTGAAATCGACAATCAATTTCCAATAATATACAATTTGAATCCTCGTTGACGAAGTCCTACCTATAATTGGTACACATATCAAGAAAGAACAAATTAAAATATTACAAATATAGGGACTTTTGTTTGTCATGTTACCATAGCAACTTTAATACTTTAGTCAAACAAACTCATACTGAAGGTGTTGTTGGAAGACATAAATTGTGGAGATTGTTGTCCACTCACCACAATAATGTGTGACACCTCAAACGGATGGTGAAATAGTAGAAACTCTCAAAAAGAATTTGACAAACTCGAAGGGAGATGAAAATTATCCAGCGATTTTTTTCATTTCTGATAACGTTCGAACGGTTTGAGACATCAAAGACCCAATCACACATGCACACTGATTTTTTCAATTCATACAAATATATACGTATAACTTATAAGCAAATCAAACCGATACCTCGCATTTCTCCCGGGGCCCGGATTCAGGACGGCTCAAGTTGGGACTATTTCACTGAGTTGGGACCAATATTAGTCCCAACTCAGTAAAATGGTCTTAAGACGTTCTAAGATAGGACTGTGTGTGAATACGGGCCCTGTCCGCCAAACTTTAGGGCCGACCTTCACAATCTTGTTTGCTGAAACTGATGAGTGCAATTACACAGCCATGAATACTTGTAACAATTGAATGATGCAAGTTAAATAATTATAATAATTCAATGGACACCGTTGTAATTGTGAATTATAATTATATCAGTGCATTGTTCATCGACACATAGAAAAGTGTATCTCAATCATCCATATTCATTTATTTCGAGAACACATTATTAATCTTTAAACAACTACGAATCGATGAGTGTCTATATGAATAGTTAACAGTTCAATAGAGTACAGTTAACTGATCTCGATAAGCGGTATTGAACCAGATCACAACTTTTTGTTTTTATCTTCTGATTCGACTAGACATAATCATACATAGAGGATATAGATAACATATTCTGAGAAAAGCCTATCTTCATGAGTATTATCGATCAAATACATCGCAAATCATCATATTGATGTCTTATCGGTCATTATGACAAGAACACAACCGACAAATCTGTACATTTTTTTTTTTTTTAATAACATCGAAACTTGATACAAAATCATTGTTCCCCAATTAAGGCTATGGATGAAAGATGGGATCGTTTGGACGGGGCACCACAAGGGCGATCTTACCACCCCATTTTGATTATTTAAAACTAATGGTCTTCAACACCAGGACTGCGCTGTCTGTGACCATAATTTTTCGCAGTAGATGAAAGTCTTTCAGTATAAACACACGAATGTTGATATCTTCCACTTCTTAAAAATCTGTACATGAGATTAATTAAATTCCTAATGATGAATACATATTATGATAAATTAATCAAGATGAATCATGATTGGTGTTTATTCTATGTCTTATTTGATCAGACTGGATATGATTTGATGGTCGTAAGGCCTACACATTGTTACATATACGTTCTTATTCGTTAGAGTTATTAGTCATCATTTCATTGATTATTTTATCAATTGACTCCTATTCAGTGTATTTTAGTTATCTTGAATCAATATAATGAATATCGTATCATCACATATATATGTATATATATATATATATATATATATATATATATATATATATATATATATATATATATATATATATATATATATGTATATATATATATATATATATATATATATATATATATATATATATATATATATATATATATATATATATATATATATATATATATATATATATATATATATATATATATATATATATATATATATATATATATATATATATACATATATATACATATATATATATATATATATATATATATATATATATATATATATATATATATATATGTATATATATATATATATATATATATATATATATATATATATTTATATATATATATATATATATATATATATATATATATATATATATATATATATGTATATATATATATATATAGAATATTTAAAACTTTCACGACTCATAATATGTAATGTATGTATTAATTATTTATGGTAAAATAAAGACGTGGTACGAAATAATAATGATTATTATTTATTAAACTGCTGCTCAACGTTTCTACTGCAATGTAACAGTCTTTATCAAGAGCGTATTTTTTGATATTACATGTTCACATTTTGGAAGTGAAAAATAATATGAATAGAAAAACAACAATGATAGTGCATATGCACTTGATAGAAAAATATAAAACTGTTAAATTGATATAAAGAAGGCTTCTTCCACCGCTGAGTGGATCTCCCGATGAGAACGTGTGATATATTATCATGATGAGAATAATAATAATCATTATTATTTCGTACCACGTCTTTATTTTACCATAAATAATACATACATTACATATATATATATATATATATATATATATATATAAATATATATATATATATATGTATATATATATATATATAAATATATATATATATATGTATATATATATATATATATATATATATATATATATATATATATATATATATATATATATATATTCAATATATATATATATATGTATGTATATATATATATATTCAATATATATATATATATATATATATATATATATATATATATATATATATATATATATATATATATATATATATATATATATATGTATATATATATATATATATATATATATATATATATATATATATATATATATATATATATATATATATATATATATATATATATTCATTTTTATATAATGAGATGGTATATTGAGATGTATACATATATCCACAAGGGATAAAGGTTCCGATCGACCGTCTCCCCTGACCTATACAACTATTGCACGGGTGGTTTGCGCTTTCATCTCTCGTGTATACAGGAATATAAATATGTGACAAGTCCCACCTATCATATGAGAAAGTCTGTTCACAAGCCATACAGTAGATCACAGTATTATCAACGAAGAGGAATCGCATTCGTTCTCTTCATCTCTGTAAAGATTAACAATGTAGTTCACTATGAGACATTTGTAGTGTCGACTTCAGACAGTTACGATCGGCTGTCTTTGATATGAATCAGCATTAGCGATCGGCAGTGTAGATCCGCCAATCAGCACGGCGTGCGTTTCACTATTTATTACCGTTATTTCTTTCGCATGCTCCAAGCTAAATTTTCACCACATTGTAAAACTTCGGATATATTGATAATATATCACATTTATATTGTATATGCAGATATAAAGTGATGCCCATTTCAGATTGTCATCTCATTTTTATAGTAATAGCGGACTAAAGATGAATTGATTATATATCCAACCATTCGAATTTCCTTTCTTCTTTTTTTTTTCGTGTACAATAATAATTATCAAATGAGCGTTCATCAAACGCATTCAATCATTATCATTATTGAATAATTGAAATAATCAACAATTAGATAGAACTAAAAACAAAAGTAACATGACACAATTTGATAAAACCAAGTTAGAATAATGAATATATCTGGATGATTCTGATCAAGATGGAAAAGGTTATCGTACTTCTCAAAAATGGCACATCATTCTAATAAGCTCGGATACATTGAGTTAAATTAGTGTACAATTAAACCAGTGCTAAATGAATGTAAGCACAATTGAAAGTATTGTTGAAATCGCTTAAAGTTGCACTTGGTCTATGTGGTTCATGAGACCGACTCAATCTGACCGTACAACTGACGTTTCTGATGATTATGACGTCATTGACAGCTGTCACGTGACTGCATCGGGTTTCCGTATGACTGAGTCAGTGTTCCACGCCGCGTCGTCAGGGCAACACGTACAACAGTGACGTCATCATAGGCGATTAACGTGTGCTAGGTCGTGTGCATGGCCGGTAACTATTCATAGGTCGGGTACCGCTCTTGTGGACCACAGTATTGTGAACCTTGATATTCTGTACCCCAAGAAAAGGATAAAGTGTACCCCAGCATTGTGGCCCACACGTTTAAACCAGAAAATTGTACAAATACTTTGGTTTTGTGGTCCCCAATATAGTGGGCCACAAAACTAGAACATGGGGGTCCAGAATATCTTTTCCAAACGACCGAAGTGGTATTGTGGACCCCAATAAACTGATACACAGAGATTTGTCATTGTTGACCCCAATAAACTGAACCCCGATATTGTGGGCCACAAAAGTGTATTAAATGTCGTGTGGATATGGTGGACCACAAACTAGATATTCTGTACCCCAAAGCTCGTTAGACATACTGCACCCCGGTATTCTGGTTCCCAATATAGTGGGCCACAAAACTAGAACACGGGTGGTCCAGAATATCTTTTCCAAACGACCGAAGTGGTATTGTGGACCCCAATAAACTGATACACAAAGATTTCTCATTGTTAACCCCAATAAACTGATGACAAATCTTTGTGTATCAGTTTATTGGGGTCCACAATACCACTTCGGTCGTTCGGAAAAGATATTCTGGACCACCCGTGTCCTAGTTTTGTGGCCCACTATATTGGGGACCATAATACCGGGGTGCAGTATGTCTAACGAGCTTTGGGGTACAGTATATCTAGTTTGTGGTCCACCATATCCACACGACATTTAATACACTTTTGTGACCCACAATATCGGGGTTCAGTTTATTGGGGTCAACAATGAAAAATCTCTGTGTATCAGTTTATTGGGGTCCACAATACCACTTCGGTCGTTTGGAAAAGATATTCTGGACCCCCATGTTCTAGTTTTGTGGCCCACTATATTGGGGACCAGAATACCGGGGTGCAGTATGTCCAACGAGCTTTGGGGTACAGTATATCTAGTTTGTGGTCCACTATATCCACACGACATTTAATACACTTTTGTGGCCCACAATATCGGGGTCCAGTCTACGGGCTCCCCATAGGTCTATATTTTGAGAGGGATTACGAATCAAATTGTGTCTTCTGGAGATTAATAGTACGTTAATTGAGGATGACGATTCATGTATTCTTCAGGTTATTCAAGAATGTTTCCTATTTGTTTTGGAATAGTAGTTTTGAATTTAATTTCATTTTTTTTTCGAGAATTCAAAAATATGAATAATCTCTCATGATCAAGAAAATCGTGACCAATATCAACCCACATCGTTTCGAAGGATTCTTTTCAGATTCTACTGCTCGATATTTTATCCAAATTAATTTTTTTATCAAATTAATGTTTCTGAAAATCATCTCACTTCGGGCCCACAACGTGTGACGAAGTTGAGATGAACCATTCATCCATCATTGTGATTCAATTTCAAAATAACTCGCGTTTTTCTCAAATCTGTTGATGGGGTAATAAATTGTTTCAATTAGATCTCCGAGAAATGTTGGTGGTTCAATAAGTGATCTACTTGACTGGAACTATTCAATTTCCATTATGATGAAATAAAATATATTTCTCCAATATTCTATTGATACAAATCAAACTGGAAGAAAAAACAAGTATACATGTACCTAAATTATTTCTGACACCATATGTTGAGACTATTTCCACAAAAATTGCTTTGTTACGTCTACATACTCTCTATTTTTCACATACATAAATTATCGATCTAGAAAGCCAGTACATTACTGACCTATGGACAACACATCGTTAAGATAGGCGACTGTACATAGTATATACCGACATACCGACCCTATTTTATGGTGATTGTTTCGTATATTTTATCGAGTGAGAAGAAAAAAACCAACAATAATAAATTCCCACGTCGTAACAAATGAATGTCGGGGTCAATGCAGATCAAATGATTGTGTATACAGGAGTCGGCCTGGTATCGAACTGGGGTCATTTCTACCGGCACCAGATGCCTGGTGAACCGTACACTCTAACCACAGGAACTGTACAAATAGTTTCCTGGTTTTGATGAATGTTCTATTATCATTAAAAACCTGACACAAACTGTTCTTACCACGGACTGAGGGTGGATCTTTCTGACAGTGTACCAAGAGGGTAAAACATCCCGAGATAAAATCATAAAATCAGGAATTACGATTAATCAAATAACGGATCGTATGAATGGTGAAATAAATTCAATAATCATTTCCAGGTTTATGCAGTATTGAAATAGTTCAATATCCACAAGATCTTCACTATAATAATAATAATTATTATAATATACATGATGGAAGTTTTTTAAATTCTTGGTTATGATTAGCAAGTAATATATAGGAAAAGTCAGGTGATATATTCACATCATGGATAACAAACAACAAACAACAACAACTTGAAGAAGAATATTTTATGAACAAATTAGAAAATCTTCTCGGAATTAAATTACGATGATGAAACCGAACGAAACTAACTGGAGTGAATCTAGTATCTTATTGATTTCAAATAATTAGAATTAGGAATGGATGTGATACGGATATTTCGCAATTAGTTATCCAATAGATTCATGATTGTAAGCAAGCCTAAAAACTGGACTTACATGCAAACAATAAAAGGTTTGAGAATATAACCATCATTTTGTTCATTATTGATAACAAATTACTAATTAGAAGAAATGTATCGATATATTCGATATCATCATTCTGGGATGTGCCCTTGTGAGGTGCCCTGTCAGAACGAGCCTACCGAATGTCATCCGTGCCCCCAATTGGGGGACATTACTTTCATATATTGATAATTGAAAACAATATGAAGTCTTGTTTTATGGTTGCACATAATTCACAAGCGTTACATCGAACGCAACGGATAGCAGGAATTGTAAAGATGACTGAAATAAGAAATAAGATAAAATATAAATAAGATGGAATCATATAATGATGATTTTTTTATTCACACATTCTAATTACAAATTATAAAAGAAAGAACTCTGTTTCTGAATATCCTACAAAGCCTCTATAATATTGATGATGTTGGGACGAAATATTTTTTTTTGTTATGAAAAGAAAAAATAAGATGAAATATTCCATACGTAACGGTAGCATGCCATTCGACATCTTTACAATAATCATTCCAATAAAATGTAGGTCAACATTTTACAATCGCTTATCTCTCACGACATCCATTATGCAAATTTATCCAACTACAAAATAAAAAATCTCATGTGCAGTGAACGTTGAAACTACTTTATAGCTTATATCAATCTTTCACTAGAAAACCTTCATTCTGATGGATCGAAACTCCCTCACGTTAATTCCCTCAGGTTGAGGAAACCCCCGATCGGAACCATTACATTACTGTTGATGGTTCCGATCGACTGTTTCACTTATCCGTTACAATTACCGATCGTGTGTTTCGAGGCGTCAGTCTGCATTACAGTAGTGTGGAATAATAATAAATTACAAATTGATAACAAGTTGTGTAAATAGAGTCGGGATCGTGCCTGCTGGACTAACAATAGCGGTGTTTGTTATTCATATTGGCAGCACTGTGTTAGAAGTGAGATACAAAGCAATGTTATACGTTGGAAAATAGGAATAATACTCACTGCCAACATGATGATCTGAAATATCACCATCACATATTAAAGTTTGTCTGAGATTATTTGAGTTCATTTTTGTGATTAATTATACTACAAAATGGAATATATTTCTACATTTATAGAGGTATTTTTTTTTTTAGAAGTATCAAGCGCAGAATAACCTAGCCGTTGACGCGCCGTTGAAACCCCAAAAAAGTATCAACTTGATGTTGAATGAAAATGTTTCTAAATACTTTGGGATATTCGGATATGGAATATATTTGAATATTTAGAGAATATTTGATGATTATAACATTTCACAATTGAAAAAAAAAATACATTTTCCAAAAAAGATACAAATATATCAAGAATATATAAGAATTGATGAATTCTGTATCTTAATAATTAATTGCATCCGAGTTTTGTCTCAAATTTAAATAGCAATGATATCAAAAATTGATAGCCTGATCTTCCGAGTACGATGGACGATCGCTAAAACTGTAATAATTCATAGTTGAAAGAAATTGACGCTATATGAATATATTTCGAACTTCAATGAAATAGTCATTGGAACAATCAATAGGGATATGTTTTCATTTCAAGACACTCATATCCGCACCAATGAACTCCAACAATACGCTCCGTTGAAACTATACTACAATTAGTTAATTACTATTACTACTACTTACTACATACTACTTAATACTACTACATACTACTACATACTACTACATACTACTTATGGGCGGAACAATTTTTCAAGAGACATCACAACCAAGAAACTAGATTTCAACGAATGATCACGATATTTATTTCTCTAATTTTAGAGAAAACTAGGAATCACATCTCAATTTCATGATTTATTATCAATCTATTTATTCTCCAAGACCCGGCTCGTTTTGCGCGAGTCATTCTGTTCACCTTGGGCCTATTATATACATAATCGGTAATGCCCACGTCTGTCTGTACGTCACGTCTCTGGAGCTCAAACAAATCAATTTAAATTTCCGAAATTAAGATGATTTCTACTTTTCTCTGAAATTAGGGAAATTAATATCGTCGTTATATTAATTTGGATCCAGTTTTTGGAAAAGGAAGTGTATGAAATCTAGTTTTATAAGGTTGAAAGTCCATGGGAGTCGATGACGCAAATATCTGTTTTTTGGTGATAACTTTTGAACGGTATGATATATCAAAACTCTGATACGCGAGAAACAAAGATGATCATAAAAGCTTCAAGATGATATAAGTTATGGCTGTTCAAGTCATGTTGCATAACTGTCAAGCGTATACAGCTGAAAAAACACATTTTGTAGCTGTATATACGCTTGACAGTTATGCGACATGACTTGAATAGTTATAACTTATATCATCTTGAAGCTATTATAATCACCTGTGTACCTCGCGAATCAGACTTTTGATATCTCATACCGTTCAGAAGCCATCACTAAAAAACTGATATGGCGCTAAACCGACTCCAGTGGACTCTTAAGATGACTTTTTGACAATATTAATATTGAAAAAATAGTTCACTACCATCTTTATTCAGCCAAATACAGCGCGATAAACCAGAAGTTTGAGAACACATGAGAGAAGTTGAATGAACTGATAAGACAAGTGCGTGCTAACCTAACAAAGAGAAGATGGCGACCAAGGTGGATATGAGCGACCCGAACGTGAAGCGACTGGCGTACAACATGTACCGGGGGATGCTGGGCGGCTACAATCATCAGGCTAACGGGATCATCAACACGATGCCCAGGACAGCTGTCACAGAGGACCAGGGCATTCACAGGCAGATCGAGAGCATGATGTGAGTACGACACACTGGGATCACTTCCGGTCGCAATGCCATACCTTCTTGTGTCCAAGGTGTGAAAATCCTCATACCTAACCTGAAGAGATCAACCAAACTACATTGGATTGAGATTCATAAGACAGAGATATTTGGAAGAGAGAACTATAGTTATATTACCCGGTTATATATGTATATTTATGCATACATATATGTATATATATATATATATATATATATATATATATATATATATATATATATATATATATATGTATATATATATATATATATAAATATATATATATATATATATATATATTTATATATATATATATATATATATATTTATATATATATATACATATATATATATATATATATATATATATATATATATATATATATATATATATATATATATATATATATATATATATATATATATATACACATATGTATGAGTACATGACATTCTGTTGAATCGTAAAGCATGTGATGTTGATGGGATGGACATCATAATAACTGAAAAATACCATTTCGTCGGGGAATCGAACCCAGGGCCCGGACTTTAGGACGTCTCAAGTTGGGAACATTTAAATGTGTCAAGAACCAATATTGGCTCAAGTTGGCACTATTTCACTGACTTAGAACTAATATTGGTGCTGACTCAGTAAAAAGTTCCATTACTTATAGAACGTCCAAAAGTTGGGACTCTTTGAGAATTCGGATCCAGGACATATTGCTTGATACGCAACTGCTCCTAACCATCTGAGCTAACGGGGCAAGTATTCTCCAATGACATCAATGGTACTGACAGAAGTAGTGGGGTAAAGATACATTCTAGACATTTACGAACTCAGTTACCACGTGATGCACTGTGGGAATTCACGACCAATTACACTGTTCTCCTGATCTAACCTTATAGGAGTAGGTGGGAATGTGAGTACATGGCGTATAATAAATATATCTAATATATAAAAACAACAAACAATAAACCCACCACGATGTGAATAAACAACTGAACTATCTACATAACATACGAAAGTGCTTTCATTTCAAGACCCATGTGAGCATTGGAAGCCATATGAATTTCAACTAATTATTTTTAATCACTCTTATGAATTGAGAAGTTATTCTTAGTGAAAATGGAAAGGATCCATGCTAATTTTTGAACGTGAGAAAATGAAAAAAATGATGAGTTAGGGTATACTTTCTCACTTTTCAGCATATCCCTTTCAATTTCAACCATTATTATTATACTGAAGTGTGGGTGTCAGATTTAAATGATCTGTGCTCACATACCAGAAACTGAACTGAAAAGTTTCATTATGCAGTAATTCATCTTCAATTAATGAGAAAGTGGAGTGGAATGATGAGTACATACATTTAGACAATTGGCCATGATGACATTAATCCAAATTAGTAATTTTAATATTGATCAATTGGCCATTAGTCTATATATATATATCGATAGAATTGTAGAAAAAAATCTACCCCTCTGCGTTTTGTATGATTAATTATAGTCAATAGCTTTCATGAAGAATTATCTGCGGGGGAAATTTTGGTCACGGACAGCAGCGCATGCAATCCTTGTTTTGAAGTTGATTGGTTTTATGGTGTGGTAAGATCGCCCTTGTGGTGCTCCGTCCAAACGATCCTACCTCTTATTCATGGTCTCAATTGGAGAGCAATGATTTTGTTTTGAGTTTCGATGTTATTA
>OZ023335.1:9368390-9423390 GCA_964007535.1 Brachyptera risi
GTTCGTCTGCATCTCAGCCATGCTATACACCTTGGGTGCTTCTATAGGCCTACGATCTGTATAAATAGCCAGCATAGTGGCTCCAGGTTTATAGCCCTCCCACACACTTTCTTCCGGATCCTGGTTATTATTATCATATTATATAACATCTTTGTCGGGAATAGTGATGAAAAACAGGTGAGACAGGTGAGGGGGGGGGGGTAAATAGGATTCGAATATGTATTGCACTGTTAGTGAAATAGTAATGAAAGCATTTATGCATATATTTGTTGATGATTATTGTTTGCTTGAAGACCCCACCAACAGCTGGGTTATACGGGGGTACGAATGAGCTGGTGATTATGAATGTATGAAGTGATGATCGTATATATTTGTATAATAACGAGAGAAAAGGTTGAAAAGTAGTCTATAATGATAAGAAATGTACACAAATAATGTATACATTTGTATGGGTGTGAAATTTGTATGGCGTCTTGAATTTTTTAGAGGAGATTCACGATATGAAACGATACTACATCTTTCGGAAAATGCGTTTAATCCAATATTGAAGTTTCAGCGGCCAGCGATTTTAGGTAATCATTTTACGATTATTTAGTGGGTAGAAGATATTCTTGTTTCGTAGATAAAAGTATATATAAATGTTATTTACAATTGGTAACTAAAATCCAAGAGAAAATACTCTGGACAGAAAATATAACATCTGAATAAAAAAAGTCATACTGATGAAAATTGAGAGTGACAGTCTGTTTTCGAAAAATATAGAAACACAATAAAAAACCACAGTTTATTTTCTCACGATGTCAATTGAATGTTATCGTACTGAGACGACAGGTTTGTCGCAATTTGTAGAAAAAAAGAAGTCAAAGTCAAGATAATTGAGATAAATAGAAAATCATGTGTGTACTACACTTGCGGTGAGATGGAGTGACCGATCATGAGCCACAATAGAACTTATCCAGGACATAATTACACCGTATATACGCAACTTGAAATTAGCGGACGATGCACATACACCACATGCGTAATCAAGGTATACAAAATGGGCGTATGGAATATAAAAAAATATATACATTCTCAAAATATTTTGGAATAAAATATTCCACCTTTCTGAGTGAAAGAATATTCCATTGTAATTGTGAGTGTAAATCATTTGAGGCAAACATAACAACCATTTAAGGGGGACACTGCTGAAAATTTATCTGACATCTGAAATCTACCTTTTTATTATATATATATAATTAATTGATTTTATATCCTCTTTTCGAGTTACTGAAGAAATAATGTGAACTAGCCCACTGGTGTATTTTATATTGAACTAGCGTTGAACTGAAATCGCTTCAAAACAGAATACAGTCAAGTGTTTCATGGCTGTTTTCCTATCTTTTTCTTCTTCAACGTATTTTAGAATGGAGTAGTGAATAAAATATATTTCACCTGATGGATTTGCATATTTTCTCTCTTGTGTATTTTATGACTTGTGATCACAAATGAAGTGATTCACATTATCATTGGTTCATCTCAAAAAAACCATGCATGGAATAAATATTGAATTTTTGAAATTAATTAATAACTCCGATTAAAAATATGTGTGAGATGAATTGATTCATCATTTCCACTAAAATAACGATAGAGTAACATCACTGCATAATTATATCGAATGCAGTTTCAAGAACCGCATGCATTTTTTCGAAATTTGTTATCTCTTGCCGTTTACCAGAAGAACGTGTATCCATGACCATTGAAAATATTAATGTGTAATTGAAAAGAGGAAAGAAAGACAAAAATGTGACTTCGATTTCTTTATATTCCTCTCCGTGTGTTATGTGAGACCAAGATGAAGAAAAACCAAATCAGGTGTAGAATGTCCCCCAACAAAAATGAGAATATTCACCTTTACAATTGGTCAGATTCGTAAAAACTTCCTGGACAAATCTAATCCGTGAGTAAGAACTGCTGAAAAACATCAGCTAATTGATGGTATATACCTGACATAACTTGACAGTTAACTGCTGAGTGAGTATGATTAATTGATTCTTTCATTTCCCTGTTTACATCACCGCTCGAATAAAATCTGACTGAAACACCTC
This sequence comes from Brachyptera risi, assembly GCA_964007535.1. Lineage (NCBI taxonomy): Eukaryota > Metazoa > Arthropoda > Insecta > Plecoptera > Taeniopterygidae > Brachyptera > Brachyptera risi. The sequence goes on from OZ023335.1 coordinate 9,370,478, forward strand.
CAAACATCTTCTGACGGGTCGAAACCAACGATCGGTGATGGTATTCCATAGGGGAGACGGTCGATCGAGACCATTGAGAGTCCATGGAAGTCGAATTCATGAAAAATATCATTCAATAGTAACTTGATTATGTGAACATAATATACTATCGAAATTGTAATGGTGATACAACAAACATCTCATATAGGTATCTCTCTCTCTCTCTCTCTCTCTCTCTCTCTCTCTCTCTCTCTCTCTCTCTCTCTCTCTCTCTCTCTCTCTCTCTCTCTCTCTCTCTCTCTCTCTCTCTCTCTCTCTCTCTCTCTCTCTCTCTCTCTCTCTCTCTATATATATATATATACATATATATATATATATATATATATATACATATATATATATATATATATATATATATATATATATATATATATATATATATATATATATATATATATATATACATATATATATATATATATATATATATATATATATATATATATATATATATATATATAAATATACACATATATATATATATATATATATATATATATATATATATATATATATATATATATATATATATATATATATATATATATATACATGAGTACATGACTTTCTGTTGAAACGTACAGCACGTGATGTTGATATGATGGATATATTATCACTGAGAAATACCACCTCGTCGGGGAGTTGAACCCCGGACCTTTTGCTTGATAAGCAACTGCTCTTAACCATCTGAGCTCACGGGGCGGATGATTTCGACGATTGGACAATAACAGTTGGACCGGTGTGAAAGCTGACGTCATCACATGTTAATAGGTACCCGAATAAATAACGCGCCACTCTGACCGTCGTGACGTCACCACGTGTTAATGGTTACCTGAATAACACATCGCTCTGACCGTCATGACGTCACACAAGAGATGATTCAAGTGTACGGAGGTAGAACACAGATTCTATGTCAAGGCCAGAGTTGTGTGTTGTACTGATGAACTTGTACGAGAGGTGAAGGAGCGAAACACCCGTGCGCTTGAGGTGTCGGATAGAGAAGACGGTCGTTCGAAACATTCATCGCTCGTCATAACATGATTTCACAATACAACAATGATATGTTGAACTATTGAATAATTGAACTATTATGAATACAAAAATGGATTTTTTTTTGTTCTAGCGAGAGTTTTATAGTTATGGATCAGTTTTCAGTTTTGATTCTCTACTTTTTCCAATACAAAATTATTGAATTATATGTGTTTATATGTCAGTTGACAAAATTAAAATCATGGAAACTTGTAATTTTCAACTCTAGGATTCACAGTCACACACATTTTCACACCATTTTGTAGTCCTAAACTCGGACATTTTGAAGACAATATTTAAACATAGGGACGTGGATTTAGGAAAATAATCAGTACGGACTATACCATTTCCTGATCAAGGTTCAACACAGTCATAATGCATCAAGTACCGCGCATGCGTATTGAAACTACCACATTAGTACGAGAGGTCAGCTGTACTGAGGTCAAACTATCTACATTGACACATAGGTGTCGAGGGTCAAATGTGACAAATAATAATTGGGAGATTGTCAGGCCATTGCGAAACATTACTCGAATAGAATTAGAATATTGAATACCGGTAAACCTATCAGAATCCCTTATGTCCGTCAGCCATACAGCTGCTGTTAATGTAAAGAAGTGAACATTACCCAAGAGACTTACTTCAAAGTGGAAAATATCAACATTCGTTTTTTTTGTTTACTCTTGATACCAATCAGCGGCGGCGCGTGAATTCTCCCCAGGCCGGGGCAGAATATTATGATATTGTTTCATAGTATTTAATATTCTCACAATTATACGTGTTTATTCATATTTTCGCGATATTTTATGTTGTTGGAAGAATTTTCCTATCACCATCTACTTTATTACCCGCTAAATTGAAGATGTAAGTAATAGCATAACTGTAAAATAAACTGTGAATGTAGAATAATCAATCTTTTCACCTAATTGATTTGTTAGTCCACAATTGATAACCTATACATATGTTGATCATCAACTCACCACCATAGAACAGCCTTTTTGTATAAACAGTCCATTCTTCTGTTTTTGTTTTAATTGAGAGAGAGAAAAACACCTTTCGGATTCAGCTGTGTTCATTGGTGTCACACTCACACTTGTACACATTTGACACGATTATTGAAAATGATTGATTTAAATTTTAAAACTCGACAGTAAAAATATTCGAAAAAAGAAATGAGCTCCTCCCGTGGCAACCTAAAACTAAAACAAGCAGTGCACTGGTCATTTATTTCTGTACTCACAAGATACAATCTGCATTCCTACCCTTATTTTCCTAGAATCACAAATGTTATACTGCACAAAGGCATTGTCTAGTTGACAGGGATGAAGACAGGTGTAGAGACGACAGCTAGATCATCGTTCATCTTCGCTCAAGTTCGTTAAGCCACGGGCAAATATAAGACTGCCCCGGCTACAACGTTTAAAGTCGCATCTTCCCTCTCACTCTATCAGAGAAATAACATTGTTCCCATGGCCCGTGTGACGTCACAGACGGGGCTAGCCCTGCCTGTGACGTAGAAACTACTGTGTTTCCACGCGTAGCAGAGACCGTTTCATAGGGCTACTCTAAGATATTCCACATGACTAATGACGAGGTATTCTGAATGAATTGAGGAAATAATATAACATGGAATAATTATTGAGAATAAGGAAATATTTGTACAGAAAGATTGTCAAAAAATACAGCCAGGGCAATGCCCTGTTTGCCCTAGTGGAGGAACCGCCACTGATACCAATGCTGATAATGTCCGGATATATATCACAGAAACGGTTTTGACTTATAATGTCTTCCGGACTTTCGGAAACTGAAAGACTTTTATCTGCGGCGGAAAATTATGGTCACCAACAGCGCATTCCATGGTGTTGAGGTTCATTGGTTCTGAGTGATTGAAATGGGGCGGTAAGATCGCCCCTGTAGTGCCCCGTCCAAACGATCCTACCTTTTATCCATAGCCTTGATTGGGGACATTGATTTCGTACAAAGTCTCGATGTTATTAGAAAAAAAAATAGTTTGGGAGCGTTGTTAGTAGATCTAAGGACTTTGTCTGTCTGGGTGGAATCTCGTGAAATTATTGAGAGAAAAAAGTATGTCCAGACGGCAGTTAGTTATAATGTTTGGGTGATCATAATCCAGGTGACCATGGTATGACTAGTAGAGAATAACCCACAGCCTACTTTCAGTATCAACTAAACCATTCACTACCCTATTGTAATCTCAATTTCAATCCCATTTGGAATATATTCTTCATTTTGATCACTATTTCAAAATAGCATTGATCGGTGAATGAACTGAGCTATTGGATCGGATATCTAAATTCGTGTTCACTCTATATATGAGTTCCAATGTTCTGTGAGGAAACGAAGTGTGGAAATCCACTTTGAATGCTTCCCTTGAAGAGACTGGACAGTGGGGAGATACACGCTGGGTAATGTGAGCACATGTAGCCCTGGTGGGATATATTTCATTCAGAGTTGGTTTTACTCATTTCCAGAATGTCAAGTTTTGTCAATATACTTGTTTCCACTAGAGTAGAAAGTCGTTCACCAACGAAACGGTTGTAAGAAATAAACTTCGGTTTGATAACTTTTAGCGTCATCACACACTCTCGATTTCCGCAGCTGAATCAAAGGATTCATGCAATGTTTCAGAAATGCGATGTTGTGTTCTTTATTGCAAAACTCGTCTTTAAAATAATAAATTAATGATGAAATAATACTAAAATCACCAAAGTTACCATCACCAGAAATTATCGAAATCTCACAGTTGAATTACTATACATTCGAATCTAACGGTGATATTTTTTATTGCTACGTTGGGAACTATATTCTTCTTCCGTGAATATGATTATAAGACAGATAAGCTTTCTCAAAAATTGAATCTTGAAATTTCTTTTCCATGTGGGCTTCTTATCTTTATTGAAAAATTATGAAAATAAAAATTGTGGAGTGTCTATAGAATTGATAAGAATAAAATGAGTTCCGAATGAAAAATGAAACCAAGTGAGATCCGTTACCTGAAAAAATTCAGAAGTTCCGTACATTTCAGTTAGCAGTTTGATGTGGGGAGGGCACTAAAAATCAGATCGATCTAAATTGGCACATTCCATATAATAAAATTGGTAGCTATTGCAGAACGTTAGATTCATAGAGATTAACATTGTAATTGAACCAACTCACGATCACAAAATAGATGATATCCCGGGAAAAAATGCAAGTATGTTCAAGATATGCAATTATATGAAACTATTTATTACACAATTATTTATTGGGTTATAAAGTTGGGTATTTTTCCAGGTAAATGAGAAAATTAAAATGTATGTAAGTTTATGCAAGAAAACATAAACCTTCATTTCAGTAATTCACAATGACTCTCACTTTTCGATATGGGTTTTCCTAACCGATTCAGTGCACAAACTTATTACCGATAGATATTGTGTACCCGTAAAATAGGTCACACATATCAGTGACCAAATTTACTAATTAGCGGAACTGCTAGACATCTGTTTTCGATATAATTATATAATAATTCACATAATTTATATAATGACTACCGTTTCCATAACGAACATCTAATAGTTTTATCATTTCTTCCGCCAATTCTGAATGTTACCTTGCGTTGAAGGATGAGCTGGGAAATTAACACCGGTACCTTACCTAATGTACTCTACTGTGAAGTAACCTGACTCCAATAACCCTAACATATGAATAAATGAATAATACATACACTAGTCAAACGCGAAATATGCGTTGTAAGATGAGCGAGATATCTGAATAAGGTATAAAAGTCCTTGCAGTAGTTCTACCCTTACTACTTTATCGAATCTGGTATTCTACACACCTTGATATCTGAATAAGCTATTAAAGTCGTTAAAGTAGTTCTACTCTTGCCACTTCATTGACTCTGGTATTCTACACACCTTGACGCATATAAAAAATACTTCATTGTTGGTCAACTCTTGAATCTAGAAAGCAATGAATCTCGACAACTTAATTCTGTCACAATTTTTATGATATATTTTATGAATATTATCAGTCATTTTATTTTTTTTCTTTAAAACGACTGATCAGAATTGCTAAAAAAATCGTAGTAATGTGTAAAATCCATGTATACACATTAAGAGAAAATTTCATCCCATTTGGAGAGATTTTATTTTTCAACATTTTCCGCCCACCCAAATCTTATGGGGTTTTTAGAAACTTTGAGATGATGATTCTCAAAATCGGTCCGGCCGATTCATCCCAAAAACTATACAGTTCTAAGTTGGATGAGTTTGCGTGTACAAAAAAAGTTTCATGTTGATCAGTCAACCCTTGCGACCTGTGGAGTGCTTACAGAAAAAAAAAAAAAAACACACACAGACAAAGCCCTATAAGAGTGGGATGGAGACTTCGCTACGCTCATCAATGAATGAATGAATAAATGAATGAATGGATGAATAAATAAAAATATATCTGGTATCTCTAAGTATGGCTCTTATTCTTCTGTTTTGAAGTCCTTGCACATAATTATCATCTTTCTCTCGCATGGATTTAATTAGAGTGGGACAATGTCTGAAAGCTTCCAAGTATAAATCTAGTATGCACTAGCCTTCTTTCCTATACTCTACCTCCTATGTCCCACTACCTTTCGAACAATGGTCGTCTCTATCTCGACTATGGAGTGTTGAAACTACGAAACTGCAATTTCACGGCCTTCCAAATAATAAGTTTCCCGCGTACTCACAAAAGAGAGGTGATGACCAGCAATCAGTTTCCCTAAAAACAGCGGCCATTATAACACATGAAACAATCATTACATTACCATATTCATGTAGTTTTTAGTCGTACCTAAATGCCACTAATTGGATATTATTGGAATAAATCATATCTGTATTTAATTATATTCAATTCGCACTTCCCCCTACCGACCACCATTTTGATCTGGTCGGCTGGAACGTAAAGCTAGCATACACTCTCGTTCACTATGAACTACCGACTTGATAGACTATCTACATGCAACTTCCGTCATCAACTGTGGGAAGCATTCAGTCGAACTAGCAAGTTGACTAGGAGATATTTAGAGCTTTCAGCCACAGCCAATATTCGGAGTGTGGTGCTGTGGACATATTAGCCGTTCAATGTTAGTATATATTGCATTCAAATTTAAATTCAATTTCTGGTTTGAACAACATCATGTGACCAATAGTATATAACTGGATACAAGAGTCAAAGTACAATAAAGATGCAGGCCTAATCATATACAAGAGTCAGTGAGATTCCTCTATCTCGAAACTATCAAACAAAGACGGTGCACTTCTCATTTGAAACCTGATGAATATAAACTTTAAACAAAAAAGTAAACAAATTAATCCACGATACAACACCTCGAGTATTCCATGCATCTTCCCATTCACCCTGACATCGCGAACGTGTGTTCTTCCATATCATTCATAATGAACGACCATACGTTTCGAACATTCAAGATAATCGTGATAAATAATATCTCCATTCTGATGGGTAGATTGAACGTTCCGTCGGATTGTTTATAATGGACGATAAGTGGTGTCGAACATTCATAGTTGTAAATGTCAAGACGGAATAGTTACGAAGACAAGCGAGAGTAAATCACATGCTGTTAAAATACATTCCAGAGTATGTAAAGGTTTTACTCTGAGATGGCTGTGTTGCATTCTTCGAATACCTGAGGTATTGTCATCGAGGAATTCAGAAGGGAATAAATTGAACATAATTTAACAACATCTATTCCCAGCTAGACATGGATATGTTGTAACCCCTGACCTTGTTGTTGTTGTTGTTGGCAACCTGAATCAACCTGAATCCTCCTGAAATTGTTGAAATAACCAATATATACACTCATCATAACCTAACCCAAAATTGATAATGATATATATAACTTCAACTCAGAATAAAATCCTATCCTTTCCAACTCTAATCTACTGATTTTATATTTATATCGGGCTTAACGACGCACTGTACTGATAACTACGATCTATTGGCGTCGGTGAATGATATATGAGATGATGGGATTATGGGATGAGAGGCTATTTTATTAGGTGTTTCCTGAATAGTGGGAAGGAATCGGTCGTGACCTGTTGTTGGATATATTTGGATATACCCATATTGTTTGAATCGCTGGGTCAGGTAAGGTCCCAATAGCGCAATTTCGAACATGATTAAAAAGTTATTGTTTAAATTACTTCTATTTTTGAATATTGATTCATTTGTAGGCTATAGTCTCATTCTGACCGATTGTACTCTACTATGAACTGTGATGTGGACATGTCACCTCCAAACGTAATGACACTTCAACACACTCAATGTCAGAAGAAGTATGTCAAATGAGTCAAACTGGACAAAATTTACAACTTATACAACTCCTAATTATATTCCTCATTGTAGCTGCGTGATAAATCTCTGATTACAATACTATCTTGGTCATATATGGTGTAATTACCTAGATCACGTTATTTATGCTACACACAATATCCATATTGAAGGTCCCGATCGACCGTCTCCCTCACCAATTAACATCAACTCCGGGTGTCTCGATCCATCAGCACTCAAACAAATCTCATTACTCAAATATTGAAGTTCACGATTGACTGTTTTTCCAATCTAATAACATTGACTTCGGGAGTTTCGAACCATTAGGAAGAATATACCAAGATCATGTTGTGTAGTAGCCATATTACATTACGCACTTATGCAATGGATTGAGTGGTTTTCAAATGAAACCTGCAATGTTGTAGTGGTGTGTCAATGGGGATTTGTGCGGTTTTCAGTTGATGGGAGTGAGTGATGTGAAATGAGATGGATGTGTGTTTGTGCGGAAAGGTTGTCAGTAGTGAGAGAAACATTGGACAGATTATACATGTTACACATTCATTCTCACGTTCAAAACAAGAACCAACTGAGTTTTGTTTCGTTTTCGATACCGGTAATTGAAAAAAAATAAAAAAATATTTGTAAGAGTTTGGAATTTGAAAATCTTGTTCTCTATAAGCTAAGGGGATGAACTTTATATGATGGAAAGAAATACGGTAAATTTTGATAAGAGTGAATTTAAAATCATCGAGTGATATAGTGTAATGAAATAATGAACATCAAGAAATAACCGTGTGTACTTTATTTAAATTAACCTGGAATCTGTACGGTGATTAGGCCTATAACGAATGCAATTACTAATTCTATACTCAATTCGAAACGTTATTTTATCTTGTAAGTTAACAGTCACTGTTGAAAACGGATGTTTCTTTCTTTGGACCAATTTTTTATTTATTTATTTATTCAGTCTTTATTAGCAACCGAAAAATACGTTCTCACAAGTTCTGACTCAATAAGAAGACAACACAAACATACATGAGAACATACAAGTTCATAATTAATTGATAAGTCCATGCATATATAATTCCCGATTATTTTCCAATGGAACTCGATTATGTTTTGAAATATTCCATCGGAGGAATCTGACTGTATGCCGTGTTACTCGTATAAATGTGTCGAGTTATTGTTATTTCATTGATTTGTGGACAAGCTCAGAGTTTCACTTCTGTGTGCGACAAAAAGGTGACCGAATAAAATGGCGAGTTATCCAGAGCCCGTGTATTTTGTATTGACCTCAACGCCAGCCAAGAGACTACCCGTGTTTCACTGCACAGTCAACTATAGAAGGTACTAGTGGATATCAGTGGGTTACTAGTGGATATCAGTGGGTTACTAGTGGATATCAGTGGGTTACTAGTGGATATCAGTGGGTTACTAGTGGATATCAGTGGGTTACTAGTGGATATCAGTGTGTTACTAGTGGATATCAGTGGGTTACTAGTGGATATCAGTGGGTTACTAGTGGATATCAGTGTGTTACTAGTGGATATCAGTGGGTTACTAGTGGATATCAGTGGGTTACTAGTGGATAGTGGTGGGTTACTAGTGGATATCAGTGGGTTACTAGTGGATATCAGTGGGTTACTAGTGGATATCAGTGGGTTACTAGTGGATATCAGTGGGTTACTAGTGGATATCAGTGGGTTACTAGTGGATATCAGTGGGTTACTAGTGGATATCAGTGGGTTACTAGTGGATATCAGTGGGTTACTAGTGGATATCAGTGGGTTACTAGTGGATATCAGTGGGTTACTAGTGGATATCAGTGGGTTACTAGTGGATATCAGTGGGTTACTAGTGGATATCAGTGGGTTACTAGTGGATATCAGTGGGTTACTAGTGGATAGTGGTGGGTTACTAGTGGATATCAGTGGGTTACTAGTGGATATCAGTGGGTTACTAGTGGATATCAGTGGGTTACTAGTGGATATCAGTGGGTTACTAGTGGATAGTGGTGGCTTACTAGTGGATATCAGTGGGTTACTAGTGGATAGTGGTGGCTTACTAGTGGATATCATTGGGTTACTAGTGGACAGTGGTGGGTTACTAGTGGATATCAGTGGGTTACTAGTGGATAGTGGTGGATAACTAGTGGATATCATTGGGTTACTAGTGGATATCAGTGGGTTACTAGTAGATATCATGTGTTGTGTATATTGAAGGGTACTAAATACCCTTTGAAAAACACAAAATCTGATGTAAAAACGATTTTTTTCATGGCATTGAATGCTCCATCACATTATCATTCAAACAAAACCAGTCGTATATGCTTCTCGTAGCTATGTATTTTTCTGAAATAATAATTTAGTCTTCATGTAACAATATAACCCAACCTTGAACCATAAATTTGACATGTATTTCACTCAAAACTCATTTTTAATGACACTTGTGCAATCCCTGACATGGAATTATAACAAAAATTGAGTTGAATATATGATTTTTTTTTTTTGTATTGAAGCTGGATGAATTTTGGATGTTATATCGAGGCAGATTCTCTCTAAGAAAGGAACTAAAATTTCAATAAATGATGATAAATGTTTCATTTGGTAATTCTATGTGATGAATTCAGAGATGAAGTTAATCAACTTTCCAAGTGAAACCACTTTGATTCCACTCTGACTTTCAATTTCAACTTATATAGGTCCATATGAAAAAAATCGATTCGTATTTTGCTTTTCCAGCAAATTCTCATATCAATTTCAATTCTAATCTGAAATCAATTACCGCCATTTTGATCTCTCGTTGAATGACTCTTGAAATTTGATTCTGGTTTCAATCACCATTCGTCAATTGATTTTTTTTGTATATCCTGAAAAAAACATTTGAGTGTTTTTGTATTCCTTTCTGAAAGACATCATGTTTACATCTTGGAAAATCTCCGTCCAGAGTGTCTTGCAGCTGTGTTCAATCTATAGGAGAACATAAAAACAAATGACTAATTGAATAGTGTATCATAAAGAAATTTTCTGTTCGATGAGAATAATAGTTTAATAATAAATTTGGAGGAATAACTTCTGTTATGATTCTGTTATGTTCTGTTATGATATTTTGAAGTCGATTTTGCTCACAGAATGAAATTGATCACGATTTCAGTTCGAGTATCTGATTATGTAACTGGTAAAAATCAATCAAATCAATCAAACTGATTCGGATAGTTGGTGAATAGTTGGAAGACATTCTTATACGAGATTGATGACTCTATGAGAAAAAAACTGAAGCAAAGTCAGTAACCTTAAAAAAAATGTCATAAAACAAATGTTTTCAACACATTTTCTGAAACTGTTCATTTATGATTTCAAGCTGACATTTTTCTTGTTCACCGGTTCCAATGTCATATCAATTAAGTGGTAAATTTATGAAATCATCCAAAATGTTCAAAATTGTCTGAAATTGTTGATCAATTCTTTTCGCACAACAATCATCTCAATTTCCATCTCAATCACCTAATAAATCACTCATTGCAGGCTCTATTTCACACTCAACAAGTTGTTACACAAGTTTCAACATGAATGAGTAATAAAAATGAATAAACACAAAAAAAACATCAACTTATAACCTGTATTAAATAGGCCTACTTTCAGAAAGATGATGAAAATTGAAATGAAAACAAATCATCAAATATTTTGGTAGCTAACTATATGATCTTTTCCAACTATGATCTTTGTTAACGAATAAACCTGTTCTATTTTCCAATCAACCTCAAATCAAACACAAATTAACCGCCAATCAGTATTTAATCAATGACCATTCAACGTAATTTGATAGTTTTTATTAAACTTGTCTCTATCCCGGTTTTCCTTATACGGCACATCCAGAGGCCACTGCCATGCAGTTGCTTTAACCCAGTTAGGTGGGCCGTCAGGATCACATAGACGGCTCGAAACTACAATCGTCTAATGTAAATCAACGGATGAGACGGTCAATCGGAACATTCAAATTTGTACATTGAAAATTTTATGAAGGTTCGAAACTCCCTATCACTCAATGTTAATCGATAGAGGAGACGGTCGATCGGGATGATGAAATCAAATGTTATATTTGTATACAAGAAAGAAGAAGGTTGTCTACAAACATAACGAAGACAATTATCACTTTTATACTGGTGTAACTTTGTCATTTTGAGTATTTATAATTATTCAGGCCAACATTTACGATTTGTGACAGAACTACATCTTTCAAAATCTTTATTTAATCAAATCTGCAGTGAGTTTCTCTACAATCACCAGAATTTTCACATTTGTTCAGTTGGTATTCGTCCTTCATCTCTCGTGGACACAAGTGCAGTAGTGAAAGGGATAGACGGGTGCTGGAGTTAGTGTAGTAGTGAAGTGCAGAGAGTAAAGAACGTCAGTTAGTATTCATGAGGTGTTTAACTAGCAGTTAGAAGAATATACACTGATACAGGTAAGATGGGAGAGATTAACGCTGGGGATGAGATAGGTGGTGACGGTGAGGGATGAGTGGTTTATAATTAGTGTAACAATGAGTGCATGAGAGACAATTTGGCAACATATCAGTTTATTCTGGCGATCACTTTCGACCGGTATGAGATATCAGAATGTCAAGGTGGGGGAAATACAGATATTTTTAATACCGTTCAGGTGATATTATCAATAACTATTTGATTCCAATTGCAAAATTTTCGTGTCTTCTCAGCTGAGAAGATGAAAATTAGTGATTTTTCAATCGAAATTTCAAATTGTGATTATAGTGAATTAAGGTCATATTTTAAAGAAATGATAGTTAGTATATTGAGCAATAGTTGGCGAATTAACGTCATTTATCACTTGATTAACCATATGATTTTCTTACTTCAACAATAGTCGGCTAATTGATACAATTGACCAAGAGTCCGTGATCAAAACCAGTGTTATGAAGCTACTATTAGTGGACATTAATTTGTCAAAGCACCCCTATTTACATCTGCCATTTTCCTACTTGCTTAATAACTTACTATGAGCAATCTAACACATTTTGGTTTACACAAAACGCGGTCGTATTAGTCCTAGTGAATGCCGTTATACAACGTTAACCGGCCGTTAAATCGTCCTCAACAAAAGGCAAGCCGTTTCAACACGTGATAAGTCTGTCACGTGATACAGTCAAGCGTGGAAACTCTGTGATCCACTTATCTAATATCAACCAGAATCAATATGGATCGCATATTAGTTTCGATTCAAATTCATTCATTTATAAATTTAATCAAATTATGTAGATCATTCTATCTTTTGAATGTTCATGAATGATGTGAATGTTAATTCATAATTAAATACCCACTTATCCATATGAACAGTACAAATGTTAATGATCCCATTCCAAAATTATAATGATTGTTAGTTTCATAGATTCATAACTGGTGATTTAAATTGAAATTGTGTTATGTTCAAGGAAATCAGGTTTCTTCCTTCATTTATTTCATATCTTATTTTCAATTTCTTGCTTCTATAGACAATATCTTCCATTATACTTCATTCTCTCCAATTTCAACTTCATTCTCGTTCGTTTCGTTATTTCAACTCAGATATCTTGAAATGCGTCATTCATATCTTGCACTTCATTGTCAAACTAACTGTTCATTTTTCACCATTATTCAATATCCAACATTGTATTTTCTCTATTTGAAACCACAGATTAGCGTTATCAGGCTCAGTGGACTTTTCTCAACTTGAATATTAGGGTTTCAAGGCGCATCGAGAGCGAGGCCATTCAGCGCTTTTCTGAACTTGTACGTATTTATATTGGAAATCAATAAAAGACATTTCTACGTCAACTTGAAATGAAATTCATCTGAATTGATGTACGATTTTCTTTTCGACCTATATCGTCTCTTCAAAAAGAGTTACCAAAATTATTTTACGGTCAGATATTATTATCATACCCATATCCACAAAATTACCACCAAAAAAGGGAAAAGATTAAATTCTCAACATCACAATAATTATAATCCCATATATTCGTCATTTACAAACCTATAACCTTTGCCTTGTCCTTGGTATTGAGAAACTCTCGCTGACTCTCAATCTCGTATATTTAGTAGGTCAGTGACAATATCAAATATGTTATTTACTTCTTATTCCCGGGTCCCCTCAGCCCCCCTGCCCCGGTACACCCCCGCTACCCCTATATTTCACGTCCGCTGAGTACACTGGTATCATCCCATCAGGGCTTGAGACTATTCTTGCCGCCTTATTAGGGGTTATTACTAACATATTGGTGTTTCAATGGCAGAATTACTCTCACTTCAACATTGGATAATAATGTTACCGTGTATTATAACATACAACACTTGTTTTTCATTGTTTTGAAACTAAAAGTTGATATTGAAGCAATGTTTCTGAATTATCAGTGTGAGGTCGTTTGGATAGGTCAGTAGAGGATATGGGGTAGGTCAGTAGGGCAGTGTGAGTGATTTGAGAGAGGTCTGGTTGAGGTTGGGTGAACAATAATTTGTGTGTGAAAAGTTCAGAAAGATGATTAATGATTATTGTTTGCTCAACGACCCCACCAACAGCTAGGTTATACGGGGGTACGAATGAGCAGGTGATTATGAAACTATGATGTGATGATGAGAGAAGGGATGTTTATAAAATACCCCGGCTTGTGCCCAACGTTGACTTCAGTTTTTGCAGCGGTGACTCAGCTGGTCGAGCTACCGAGGGTGGCAAGTTCAGAAGGAGAATTGCAAGATACAAATTCCAATGCAATAAAAACATGGATTTTTTGGATACCCACACAAATGTTCACGGACAGGAATCATGAGTTACGATTGCAATTTGTGGATAATATTTTTTCTAATTTAAAAATTATCTAATTATATCTAATTGAGAATACTTACATATTATTTGGGCTGTGAAAGAGCTAATGATTGTTTCAAAGAATACTGTTTGGAGATATTACTAGGACAATGGTTTCATAGCCAGTCTTACCACCTGCTAATTACTGATTAGTCGAATATTGATCCAGAGCCACGAGAATGACATACGTAGCCAGGGGGGATGATCAGTCGATTCTTACATCTCTGCTCACTTCAATGATCATCATTAGGTAAAAAGACCCAGTGAAAATGGACTCGAATTTTTTTCTGTGATGAATATATTTTCCCATTTTCCCCCTCCACCCCAGTCGAAGACCTGCTTTGAAAGCTGATTCCAAGTCGGACCCGGCTTCGAGACCCGTATAAGGCACGAGCTTTTATACACATGCATCATATTACCCTTATATATACCTTATACCCTGATATTATATCATTACACTTGCAGTCATCCGTACCCCAAAATATCTAGATGGAGGTGGCGTTGTTCATCATTGCCACCTGTGGCTCAGTCAACTATTGCACTGCGCTAGGAATTGAAGTGAAATTGGGCGTGGGTTCGAGTCCCGCATAGCACACGGGTTTTGGTGAACGTCCTTTCACCTATCATCACTTGATAGTTTCATAATCACCTGCTCATTCGTACCCCCGTATAACCTAGCTGTTAATGGGGTCGTCAGGCTCATTCGTTCCCCGTATTAACCTAGCTGTTGGTGGGGTCGACAGGCTCATTCGTAACCCCGTATTAACCTAGCTGTTGATGCGGTCGTCAGGCTCATTCGTTCCCCGTATTAACCTAGCTGTTGGTGGGGTCGACAGGCTCATTCGTAACCCCGTATAACCTAGCTGTTAATGGGGTCGTCAGGCTCATTCGTTCCCCGTATTAACCTAGCTGTTGGTGGGGTCGTCAGGCTCATTCGTACCCCCGTACAACCCAGCTGTTGGTGGGGTCGTCAGGCTCATTCGTAACCCCGTATTAACCTAGCTGTTGGTGGGGTCGACAGGCTCATTCGTAACCCCGTATTAACCTAGCTGTTGATGCGGTCGTCAGGCTCATTCGTACCCCCGTACAACCCAGCTGTTGATGCGGTCGTCAGGCTCATTCGTACCCCCGTACAACCCAGCTGTTGGTGGGGTCGTCAAGCAACATTGAAATACCAATCATCGCATCACCAACACAATTACCATCTCTCATGCACTCTACGCGTCGAATTTCATCATCTATTTCCATCTCACTTCTCCCCCGAAACCTTCACTACAACCCCACTGAATCTATTTGATATATGTTGGTCCATTTATTACCTTATTTATTAGCTTATATAGTATTAATCACAACTTACATGAAGATTCGCCTTCGGGTGTCACTATAAATCTTCCATTGAGTTGGTAGCTTGACACACCCGACCGTTCCAGTTGATTGATGGAAAGACGGTCGATCGGGACCTTCAAGTCTCGCGCCACGAACTGTATCACTTCAACCTCGTAGCCTAATAATAATCATGGAGACTTTGTAAATAGATTACCTTGATTCGTCATTTAAGTGTTGATAAATGAAACGTGTCTCAATCGAGTGGAATCTTCGGAGGATAAAGTTGAATCAGGATGAAAAAATATAAATAATATGCATAAACTCACATAAATGAAAAAAAAATATGAATAATATATATGAATAAGATGTGTAAATAGTATGTAATTTGAGGCTGTCCCACCTCAAGACATGCAGTGTGATGCGTATATGTTAAGGTACAGCAAACATATATCATTTTATATGGCTAGATATTCCATACAGGCTTTCCAAGATTGGACAGTCGAATTTTGCGATAATATTCATTTAAATTTTCATCCAGGTTTCAAAAATTGTATTCCATCGAATATATGAATATTCGATATTATCAACTCTATTCTATATATCCATTTCATTTGCAATCCTCCGTAGCTCAGCCAGCTGAGGCACCGCTTTAGAAACTGAAGTCACCGTTGGGCGTGGGTTTTTATGAACGCCCTTTCACTATAATCATCACTTCATATTATATTCATGATCACCTGCCCATTCGGAACCCCGTATCACTTGGCTGTTGGTGGGGTCGTATAGACCAAACAGTAATCATCAATCTATTCTATTCATATACATTTCTAAATATATTACATCCATTTTGTATTTTGTCGCAACCATATTTATTATTATTTTCAAATCATGAATGGTGTGTGTTCAATTAATTTTTTCATCGAACTTATTGATTTTCACGTATCTATCATGTCGAGGGACAGCTTGACACATTTCCGCAGCCAGTTACATCATACATCGGGAAAAAACCTAGAAATAACAGTATTTTCAAATATGTTACTGGACTTGACATTGTTAGCATGAACATCCCACTATATGGATATATATATATATATATATATATATATATATATATATATATATATATATATATATATATATATATATATATATATATATATATATATATATATATGTATATATGTGTATATATATATATTTATATATATATATATATATATATATATATATATATATATATATATATATATATATATATATACATATATATATATATATATATATATATATATATATATATATATATATATATATATATATATAAATATATATATATATATATATATATATATATATATATATATATATATATATATATATATATATATATTTATATATATATATATATATATATATATATATATATATATATATATATATATATATATATATAAATATTCATATATGGATATATATATATATGTATATATATATATATATATATATATATATATATATATATATATATATATATATATATATATATATATAAATCATCTTTCCAAATATAATCCTCCTTATTATTTGATGCTTGGCAAACACTCTGGTCTCATCTATTATCCTCTGACAGGTTAATTGATAATGTTATTGGCTATTCCGACTAACAGATTGGCCAGCCAATGTCACGCCCGAGAAGTCAGCCAGCCAGAGAGTAGAGAACGGTCATTTGCTTTGGCAAAGCTTGGGTTCTAATGGAAATAAAAACAACAACGTAAACTATAGTATTCTCTACAGATGAAAGAGCGAACCACCCGTGTGTTAGTGTTGTGGGATAGGGGGGACGGTCGATGGAGGCCTTCATCTCGAGTGTACTGATTGTATAACCTAGTTTAGTTCTAGTTGTACGCGAGACGTTGACAGCGTGGCAAGGTCGCTAGGGATACGAGATGATCCGAGAGAGAGAGAGAGAGAGAGAGAGAGAGAGAGACTGGAGAGAGAGAGAGAGAGAGAGAGAGAGAGAGAGAGAGAGAGAGAGAGAGAGAGAGAGAAGGTACAATCTCAGATGATCAAAGAGAATCAAGTATATTGTCAGCATCTATATTATATACAGTTTCACGTTCAAAACGTTGTGTTTGAAAGCTCCCCATTTACAAGAGTTTTGCAGTATTTGTTTATTTGACATTCGAATTGGTCGAGATGATGTCTGTCACTCAATCGAATCAGCGATTTAGAAGCTATCGATAATAATAATTTAACGATAATATTCGATTCAAACTGTCATTATTATTATTTTTTCAATAACATCGAAACTTGATACAAAATCATTGTTCCCCAATTAAGGCTATGGATGAAAGATAGGATCGTTTGGACGAGGCACCACAAGGACGATCTGACCACCCCATTTTGATTATTTAAAACTAATGATCTTAAACACCAGGACTACGCTGTTGATGACCATAATTTTTTGCCGCAGATAAAAGTCTTTCAGTATAAACACACGATTGTTGATATCTTCCAATTTGAACCAAGTCTCTTGGGCAATATTTATTATTATGCGGTTATTATGCGACCTTTCCCCTCGAATACCTTCCTTCACGACTTGACACAGCCTCGTGATTATTACCCCTTAACCCTCGTCACTTAACATCCCCCGCCTGGCCCTGGCAATCTGTATATATTCAGACACTGCCCAATCGTAGAGAAGAAAAATCGAAGACCAGTTTCCATTTTCATAAATGTTCGAAATATTCTACACCATAGTTTTGATTTATACTAGGAGAACGCGTTATGTCTTGCCGCGTTGATGGATGAGCTGGAACATATCAACTTATCTTTGGATTGGTTATTATATATATCCACCTTGAGGTCCAAACAGTTACGTCACTGCCATAATATTTCCTGATTAATTTATATGTTTATAAATGAGGCTTTGTTTTGATCGTTTGCAATTAATTGGTGACACCTGTTGCTTGGACTTGATTGGTTTCTTGAAAGCTTTGAGTGATTTGAAAAAATTGAATTGATTTTTTTTTCACATCGGAACGTCTGATCTGATTCGACTGAAAGTTAGAAATAATGTGTATCATCATTGAATTGAAATTCCCTGAGAATTTGAGTTCTCTTGAAGAAAATATTTTTGACGAACTTTTTCCTCTGGGGTATTGTCATGAGATTTTTGAAAATCTTGAAATGGGTTTTCTCAGAAGCGGTTCAACCGATTGCACCTCACAATTATACAGTGTCAAATTAGATAAGAACACTCGTGTGTGCCTAGTCCCAACTGAATTTGAATTTTCGTTTGACCTATGGAGCGCGAAAAAATGGCATTTTTTCGAGTACGGTGAAATTGAGTCTTCTCTTCGCTCATCCAACCATATTCCTAAGTTAATATCAGTCTCACACACTTCGGCTCAATATTCATAGTTCAACCAATTGAATTTGAATTCGTTCAATCTAATTTCTTTTATATATATATATTGGGTTTTAACAACGCACTGTAATAATGACTAAGATCTATTGGCGTCGGATGTATGATTATTTAGATCATTAGATTATTAGATTAGGTTATTTCCTCGAGGTAGTCATATAGTATTTTCGGTCGTCTATCCGAACGATCCTACCTTGTGATCTTCCCTCTCAATAGGGGAACAATATCTTCTCATCAAGTTTGACATGTTAGTAATGCCAAAAATAATCGTCCATCAGTGTTATGTTATAGTTGACGATTCCGTTCGTCCGTCTTTCCCTATGACGACAATCAACCACCGTCGGTTCCGAGCCTCCAACTCTCATCCAATGATCCGTACACCTCTCTGATTATAACTATTAAACAGTATAATCTGTGTAATTGCAGCTGATTGATGACGCGGTCTCGTCGACTCCGGCATGGCGGATGATTTAGGCCTTATAAGGGCACATTACATGGTGATTGTGTGTAGTACAATATCAGCATGAATATGTTAAGTAACTCAATGAGGAGGCATATGGCTCGACAAGGCCAGCTATGGTATGGAGTGGCTCAGTGGTAGTGAGCATGGACTCTGATATTCAGATTCGCATACCACCCGACTCTACCATGGGCCCTGGTAGAGTCGGTTTATAGTGCAATCACAATTTTTAGTGATAACTTGAGAGTGATAAGATTCATCAAGATAAAAATCTGATCGAAGCAATTAACAGATACCTTTCAAATATCCGAATATGGTACGTATCAGTGCTGTATGAATCACATATATATATATATATATATATATATATATATATATATATATATATATATATATATATATATATATAAATATATATATATATATATATATATATATATATATATATATATATATATATATATTTATATATATATATATTTATGAATATATATATATATATATTTATGAATATATATATATATATATATATTGTTGGCGCCGTTATAAGTCCAATAGGATTTATTTGTGACGCGGGATGATAATCTTACGACTATCGTCGAGTGAATTTGATGAGTGGACTGTATGTAGGGTAATTGGGAAGAAGTTTGTAATAAATAGCACGATACCTGTGTTTCCCCTGAGGTAATCGTCTTGAAGCGTCTTGAAGCGTCGCGACGATGTTTGAGAGAATGCACTTTGTGAAGACGTTGGGTGGGAGAAAGAAGTACGTACGTATTGGAGGTTGGATTTGGAAACTAACGAAATGGTTTGGGAAATGGTGATGAATAAATGATAGAAAAGGAATAGTATGGCTTGATTTAACTAAATAAACTTCACTGCTTCACGAGGAGATACACTATGCAACTTGCATACACGAGAAAAGACACTGACGAACGGGTGTCCGAAATGACGACTTATGCAGGCAATATAGGCCGAACCATACGACACGAGAGATGACAAATAAGTGACCTGAGATCGAACTGCAAATGACAGGTACATGATGTGCCTGTTTGTGGTATCTAAAGGTCAACGGATGACGACATAATAACTGGAGGCATATTGCGTATTACAACTAGGGGTAAGGGATGCGAAAACAAAACACAAGGGGGAAAGACCTAGTTGGTCGTCATAATAGGATTGGCGCAAACATACCGCCTACCATGGAAAACAATGTTTTGCATAAAGAAAACGAAAATGATACGAAAAAAAACTTGGGAAAAGCACCCAAATTAACAATCGACGGGGAGAGAGACCAGTTTGTTCACTGGTCTCTTGTACACTCCGGTAGGAGTGCGCAAAGTCACCACACGGACTACTTCGTCCGGGCCGGGATGTACATGAGTTACCCGACCGATAGGCCATGAAAGAGGGGAGCGTTGGGGTTCAAAAAGGAAAACGACGTCGCCTATTTGAAGATTGGGGGAGCCGCGCAACCACTTCCCACGTTGCATTTGGGAGTTCAAATACTCTTGGGACCAGCGGGTCCAGAACGTTTGGTGCAAATGACGAACGCGGTCCCAACGAGTCAAGATCGACTTGTCAACAGAAAAGTGCGATTCAGGGGGTGCGAGCAAAGACGTGCCTATGAGGAAGTGACCGGGTGTCAAGTAATCGGAGGACTCTTCGGGGTCCGATGCAGTGGCGCATAGTGGCCGACTGTTCAATACGGCTTCTATACGACAGAAGAGTGTAGAGTACTCTTCTTGAGTATATGCGTCGTCGGAAATGAGGCGATGAAGTAAAGCCTTTGCAGACTTGACGCCGGCTTCCCATAAACCACCGAAATTCGGAGCATGAGGGGGGTTAAAATGCCAGTGTATTTGGCGGGCCGAGAGGGCGTCAGAAATGGAGGTCTTGTCCTCGGATAGAAAAGCGAAAATCTCGCGAAGATGCCTAGCGGCTCCTACGAAGTTAAGGCCACAATCTGAATAAATATGCGCGGGAAGCCCTCGTCGCGAGCAAAAACGGTCCAGGCAAGCAAGGAAAGCTGCGGTGGTCAAGTCCGACACCATCTCCAGATGAACAGCTTTGGTGGCCATGCATATGAAGAGGCACAAATATCCTTTAGTGCGGGGCGCGTTTCGACGAGTACTAGTCTTCACGAGAAAAGGGCCGGCGAAGTCCGTGCCCACGTGGGCGAAGGCGCGAGAGAGCTGCACACGTGGGGAAGGTAGATCACCCATCGGGGGCTGCATGGGTTTGCTGCGAAACTTGTGACACGTCAGACACCGATGAATACGCTGACGTAACAGCCCACGGAGCGACACGATCCAGTACCGTTGTTGAATAAGGGACTGGACCGTTCGGGGACCAGAATGTAGAGAAAGCAGGTGATAGTGATCACAGAGTAGTGCTGAAAGATGCGCTTCCTTTGGAAGGAGGAGAGGGTGACGAGCGTCAGCGGGTAGAGACGAGTGACGTAGCCGGCCGCCTACCCTGAGAAACCCGGAGGGGTCGAGAAAAGGCTTGAGAGCTGCAAGGCTGGATTTGACTGGCTGATGGTGTTCTAGTTGACGCAGCTCGGTGAGGTAGTAACGTCGTTGAGTTGCGCGAATGAACAAGTCGAGGGCATCATTCAGTTCCGGAGGCGACAGCGGGCCGGTTGGTACAGCTGTTCGCGAACGCGTCGCCAGTAGGATACGAGCAAAACGGACTACGTGACCATAAACGCGTTGGGCCTTGCGTAGGCTTGAAAACTTGCAGAGATTGTCAAGTAGAGTGTCGACGGGGACATGAGCGTTGAGGCTGACCGTAGCAGGTTTGACCTCCGGCAGCGCAGTGTCCGATACGAGTGAAGGAGAACAGCGTGGCCACGACGCCGATGAGTCGTGCAAGAAAGCGGGGCCGGACATCCACAGGCGGTGGTTCATCAATTCTGCGGGTGTCAAACCACGAGAAGCACAATCAGCTGGGTTGTCAGCCGAAGGTACATGGGCCCAGGAGTCGGGAGACGAATCTTCGGTGATTTCCACTACACGGTTGGCGACAAATGTTTTGAGCCGGTAAGGAGGGGTGGCCAACCAGGCTAAAACAATAGTGGAATCCGTGAATAAATGCACCGAAGAGATGGACAAATCGATTTCAGAGTTGGAGACATCCTTTAACAGCCGAGTGAGCAGCACGGCGGCAGAGAGTTCCAACTTGGGTATTGTCAATGGTTTGACAGGGGCTACCTTACTTCGGGCACGCAAGATGCTGACTGAAGACGAAGAGGTTGGCGAGGCTTCGATGAGCACGTACAACACAGCTGCATAGGCTTTCTCGGAGGCGTCGCAAAACCCGATCAGTCGACGGAGTCCTGTGCCGTTGGAGAAGATGCGCGGAATCCTGAAGAGGGATAGTTCGTGCACTTCGGCGACGGCACGCAACCAGGCGTCACAGAGATGCGGAGGTAGAGTGTCGTCCCACGCGAGAGGAGTGAGCCATAGCTGCTGGAGGAACATCTTCATCCAGCACACGAAAGGCGTAAGAAAGCCGAGCGGGTCGAAGATTCGAGCTATGTAGGATAGCACTGAACGTTTGGTGACGGCTCCTTCAAAGGATTGAGTATTAAACGAGAAGGAGTCCGCACGAGGGTCCCATAGAAGACCGAGGATTTTGATGCCCAGGTCGTCGTTGGAAAATACGAGGGGAGTTTCCAGATGATCGGCCGGAAGGTTGCGCAGTGCGTTAGGATCATTGCTAGACCATTTTCGTAGCTCGAAACCTCCTAAGGAGAGGAGAGCTGTCAGTTCTTCTTGCAAGGTATGTGCTTGCTCGAGGGTTTCAGCACCAGACACGACGTCATCGATGTACGTGTGTGCATTTAAAGCGAGGGATGCGAGCGGAAACCGGGTTCCTTCGTCGGCGACGAGTTGGCGCAGAACTCTCTGAGCGAGAAATGCGGAAGGAGTAAGACCGTACGTGACTGTGTTCAATTCGTACTCCTGAATGGGTGAGTCAGGCGTAGGGCGCCAGAATATGTGTTGATAATGGCGATCAGACGGCTGGATGCAAATCTGGCGGTACATTTGACGTATGTCCGCGCAGACGGCGACGGGATGAGTGCGAAAACCGGTGAGAATATTGGACAAGTCACGTTGAAGCTTCGGACCACTCAACAAGAGCTGATTGAGCGAAACTCCCGCTTTATCGGGAGCGGAGGCATTGTAAACGACTCGAAGCTTCGTACTGGTGCTGGCAACTTTGTGCACACAGTGGTGAGGTATCACATACGACGACGAAGTGGTGGCGAGTTGCATGTGTCGAGCCTGGCAATAATCAGTCATGAATTGCTGATAGGCGTCAGCATGGTCAGGAGTGCGTTTCAAACGACGTTCTAGCGCAAGAAAGTTCTGCATAGCAACGTCCCGATTATTGCCGAGGGGAGGGGGGGATGATGTAAACGGAAGCGCTACCGAATACCGTCCGGTGGCGTCACGTTCGTGCGTAGCGACAAAATGTTCTTCGCACCATTCATCCTCAGGACTTTGCTGGGGAGGACGTTGAACTTCCTCGGATTCCCAAAAAAGACGAAGTGTTCGGTCCAACGTCGGAGTCGAACACGCGAGAAGAGTGAGAGGGGGTGAGGTGAGCTTCTCAGAGTGAATAGGACCAAGCACCACCCAGCCGAATAGGGTGTTGAGAGCTGAGGGGGCGTGTCCTATCAGCGTGTCGCCTGATCTCATCAAAATGCTTGGGTAGAGATCAGCGCCTATGAGAAAATCAACCTTGCCGGGAAGGTGAAACTGATGATCGGCTAGAGTTAGACCACGATACTGGTTGTAGACATCGATAGGAACATCGCTGTTGGGAAGTTCGGTCGAGATTGATGATAACACTACAGCTTGAACGCATATAGGTTCGTGGGGGAGGACGCGAGAGGTGATTTTGCAGTTAACCGTGCCAAAGACACGCGCAGCCGAGTTTCCGATGCCGACCAGTTCAGATTGCTTAGATTCAAATTTCAGGCCAAGCTTCTTGATTAAAGAGTGAGTGACCGCCGAGATCTGAGATCCAGAATCGATTACGGCACGAAAGGGTTGGAGGTTTCCTTCCGCGTCACTGATAAATGCGCGGACAGTACCTAATAGCACAGTCTTGACAACTGGGGTGTCATTCGATTGACAGGTTAACACTAGAGGGTTCGCGTGCGCAGCGGGGGTGGCCACGGCGGTTGCGGCACTGACACTCGGGGTAGGGAGGGGTTTCACTCGAGGGGAGTGCAATAGCGAGTGATGTTGATTGCTCTGACAACTTGTACAAGCCCGTTTTGACTTGCACTGCTCACGTGTATGTGCGCCTAAACAATTAAAACATCGGTGAAGACGCCTTAAAGTTTGGTATTTCTCATCACGAGTTTGATTGAGAAACATGTCACAGTTGTAAAGGGTGTGACTTTGCGAGCATAACGGACATGACTTCTGCTGTTGACCAGAGTGAGGTGACGTCATCTTCGAGTGAGATGCAAGCAATGAATTGACCCGTTTGACGGGCGATGAGGTACCAGCCTGATGCTGGCTTGAAGTTGGCACGTCGAGGCCACACAGTTCTAATGTCCGAGAGTGATCTTCAATGAACTCGATCAAAGAAGCGTACGTAGGAACACTTTGCGACGAATGCTTGGCTTCAAAAGCCTTACGCTTAGAAACATCGAGATTTCTGGCTGTCAACGAAAGCAGGATATAATCCGCTAAATCGGGGAGAGCTAGCGCTTTGAGCGCATTAATCGAGTTTTTATGAACTCGTAGAAAGCTTTGAAAGCCAGAGTGTGAATTTGACTTTAGAGGCGTAAATTCTAAAATCTGACGAATGTACAAACTTGCTATCACGCGAGGGTTTTGATAGCGAGTTACCAGTGCTTGAAGAGCAAGTGGATAATTCACTGGAGTTATTGGGAGACCAGAAATAACAGCTAACGCAGTTCCCTGAAGCGTGGACCTCAAGTAATGAAACTTTTGAATGGCATTCAGTGACTCATTCTCGTCTATTAGAGACTTGAATAAGGAATAATATTCCGTCCAATCAACAATATCACCAGAGAAGCTGGGAATGTTGATGCTAGGCAAAGAGACTGCTTGCATTGCCGTGCTTGCGTGAAGGTCTGGCATGGCCTGACTAACCACTGGAATAACCTTGGATTCAGCTTTCCTGAAGGCTGATTGAGCAGCGTATATCAAATCGTCGAAGCTGGCATTAACCTGTACTACGTCGAGTGGCTTCACGGTTGAGTCCAGCGAAACGTTGTGCTGCATTATTTTTTGCTGCACGGCGTTGAATTCGGTTCGAATCACGACAAGACGTTCGAACCTATCCCGCACTGCGTTTACATCGTCCGGCTTCAACGACTTGAATTTGTCATAGGTTCGCTGAATTTCAGCAAACAGCTCTTCACGCTGAACTATGAACAACCTTTGTGCACGGATTTGTTCATCCATGACGAAAACCGAAATGAAAGAATTTCTTTCTTAATAATAACCGAGCGTATATTGAAACAGACACGTGAATCCACGTTAATGCAAAAATGCACGAGAAAGGGCAAAGGACAACCAACTCGAAACGGTCGAGCGTCCCAAGCGAGAGGGAATGCGGGTAGTGACTATCACGAGGTCACCTAGCGAAAAAACAACGAGAATGACGTGGTATATACAAGAAATGGCATAGCAATGTGAAATGACGGACTAAAACGACGCTAGACACGGCTACAACGACGCTAGACCTACCGAGACTTATTCACGAGCGTCGAAAATAAGCTGAGATGATCAGGAGATCAGAGAACATAGCTAGTACGAAAATGTGCATAATGAGAATGCACCGAAATAATTCCACAGGGAATGAAAACACAAGTCAAGGGGAGCATGTATCACGAAACTTAAACTTCCACGACGAAAACTAGCTGATGCAAGGCTCCGACTCGAGGGACCAAAATGTTGGCACCGTTATAAGTCCAATAGGATTTATTTGTGACGCGGGATGATAATCTTACGACTATCGTCGAGTGAATTTGATGAGTGGACTGTATGTAGGGTAATTGGGAAGAAGTTTGTAATAAATAGCACGATACCTGTGTTTACCCTGAGGTAATCGTCTTGAAGCGTCTTGAAGCGTCGCGACGATGTTTGAGAGAATGCACTTTGTGAAGACGTTG
This sequence comes from Brachyptera risi, assembly GCA_964007535.1. Classification (NCBI taxonomy): domain Eukaryota; kingdom Metazoa; phylum Arthropoda; class Insecta; order Plecoptera; family Taeniopterygidae; genus Brachyptera; species Brachyptera risi. The sequence goes on from OZ023335.1 coordinate 9,397,102, forward strand.
GGTGGGAGAAAGAAGTACGTACGTATTGGAGGTTGGATTTGGAAACTAACGAAATGGTTTGGGAAATGGTGATGAATAAATGATAGAAAAGGAATAGTATGGCTTGATTTAACTAAATAAACTTCACTGCTTCACGAGGAGATACACTATGCAACTTGCATACACGAGAAAAGACACTGACGAACGGGTGTCCGAAATGACGACTTATGCAGGCAATATAGGCCGAACCATACGACACGAGAGATGACAAATAAGTGACCTGAGATCGAACTGCAAATGACAGGTACATGATGTGCCTGTTTGTGGTATCTAAAGGTCAACGGATGACGACATAATAACTGGAGGCATATTGCGTATTACAACTAGGGGTAAGGGATGCGAAAACAAAACACAAGGGGGAAAGACCTAGTTGGTCGTCATAATAGGATTGGCGCAAACATATATATATATATATATATATATTTATATATATATATATATATATATATATATATATATTTATGAATATATATATATATATATATATATATATATATATATATATATATATATATATATATATATATATATATAACATATATATCTCTATATATCTCTCTCTCTCTATATATATATATATATATATATATATATATATATATATATATATATATATATATATATATATATATATATATATATATATATATATATATATTTGAATATGGAAGGCTTATTGTTGAAACCCCGCCCACTCCGAGTCGTCAATTATTCACCAATCAAGACTTAGGATGACAAGGTAGGGTCGTTCGGACTCATACAGCAGATATGCATCTATAGATAGATTCTCGTCTGTATTATATATATTGACAATATCAGCATTGATTCGACGTTTTTTTATCCCGAAATATGAATTATTTGGTTTGTTTCCCGCGTGTTAAAATCACGTTTTCAACCGAATTCATTCCGTCTGCTTTGTATAATCCGTTTATGCGATTTGAATGTTAGGGGAACCACACTATAGATGCGGACTGAGACAAACAGTTGGACTTTCAATTCGTGATAGAGCAGCTGTTGTCCAACATGACAAACAAATAAAACACGAAAAGACGATAAAATAGTCGGTTGCACAATGTTTGATGACGTTGCCAATAGTCGTCAGTTTAGTTGGCACAACGAATTGTGGGCAAAACGGTGAATCTCTCTGAATTGTGGTCGGCCCCTCACGCGATGAACGACCAAACTAATCCTCATGAAACACATGTCACGATCATATTTGATGAAAAATACACACAGAAAAATTATAATTTGTCAAGTTACTGAAAGAAAACCAAGAATAAATAGTCAGAATGAAGGAGGCAATGAACTGAAATGGCCAAAATACGTCTTGATGTGCGTTAGTTTCTTGCACATGTGAATGATTCAATGATTCAATATATCAGTTCACCAAACACAACTTCTAATGACTAACATTATAATTAACCAGGAAAACGCGTTATGTGTTGCCGCGTCGATGGATGAGCAAGAACATATCAACTAATCTCTGGATTGGTTATTATATATATATATATATATATATATATATATATATATATATATATATATATATATATATATATATATACACCTTGAGATCCAAACAATTACGTCGCTGCCATCTTATTTCTCAATTGATTATTATGAAAACGACGATGGATTTGTTTTAATCGTTTCCAATCAGTTGTTGTTACCTGTTGCTGGTTTTAATTGTCTTCTTAATGATTGTCTTTCGTGATTTGAAAAAATTGGATTATATATTTCTACATCGAAATTGCTCAATGATTTGACTGAAGTTTGGAATAATGTATATGATTATTGAATTGAAATTTCCTGAGAATTTCAATTCTTCAGAAGGAAATAGTTCTCACGATTTTTTTACTCCAGGTTATTCTTATGGGATTTTTGAAAAATTTGAAATGAGTTTCCTCAGAAGTGGTTCAACCGATTGCGCCTTAAATCTATACAGTATCGAATTAGATGAGGACACATGTGTGCTGAGTTTCAAACGATTTGAAATTTCCGTCTGACCTGTGGAGCGCGAACAAGAAAAATAGCACTGTTTTCGAGTATGGTGAAATTGAGTCTTCGCTTCGCTCATACAATCAATCCGTTCCAGGTGTTGAGATAGCTACTGGAGTGCCCCGTTGAACGGCCCCATATACCTTGCCAGCTGATATTCTGTGTTCATTACATTTCTGTTTCAAGTTTTTCCTCGGGCCTATATGTCAGTAATACTAGCCAAGTCTAACTAGGCAAACGCAGCATGCGTTGTCATATGAGCGAGATATCTGAATAAGGTATCATCAGGGTCGTTAAAGCAGTCTACTTTTGCTACTTCATCGACTCTGGTATGGAAGAAAACTCTACACACCTTGACTCCTATAAAATATACTCCATCTGGTAAATATCGAACCTAGAAAGCAGTGAATCTCAGCAATGGTTATGCTATCATCTCTATCAATTTGTTGAAGACAAAAAAATCATTGAAAATTATCTTCTACAAAACAGTGAAAGAGATTTTATTTCTTAAACTTTTTCCCCCGGTCAAATTTCATGGGTTTTATCAGAAACTTTGAGATGATATTCCTCAAAATTGGTCGAACCGATTCATTTCAAAAACTCAACAGTTTTGAAAGTTGGATGAGCTTGCGTCCACGAAAAAAATGTCATGTCGATCATTGAAACTCTGCGACCTGTGCAGTGCTTACAGAAAAAAAAGACAAAGGTCCATAAGAGTGAGGTGGATTCTTCGCTTTCGCTCATCTATACTGAGGTACTCACCTCATTCGATTTCAAATGAACCCAATAATAATGTTGATAGTAACAATGCATTATAGAGGATCTGTCCAGTTTGGGCATAGAGATATATACCCCTGGCTTGAGCTCACATTAATTTGATCTATCTATTGATCTCACTTTGAGATTTGAGACTTGGTTCAAAAATATCTTCTTCACTAACCGAGTTCAAAACTTGATCTAGTTACATTACCCAAATTGAGAGATAGCATATTTGCCAGGCAAACATAAAACCAGGGACGTTCAGGGTACACAAACTGGAACATCATTCAGGAGACCGGGGTTCCATTCCCGCCATGGTCGACCATCCCGAGATTTTTATTCGTGGCTTTCTTCTATCGTTCAGGTCAATACTGGGATGGTTCCTTAACAACAGGCCACGACCAACTCCTCCTCATCTCAAGACACCCGATGAAATAACCTCTCATCTCACCATCCCATCATCTCATATATCATTCACCGACGCTAATAGATCGTGTAGTCATCACACAGTGCTTCGTTATGAACCCAATTCAATCTGATAAGAACAATACATGGAAAAGTTGAGAGTTAACAAACCAATACTGAAGTTGTGTTTGAAGAACACGATTCGGAAACCATTGTTGTCCACTCATTACAATACATTGTGACGTCACTTGAAGGAAGCCTCTTGAGAGTTATCTTCTAACTCATCCCACTTCTGAGTCTTGGGATATTCATGCATCTGATGTGTTGTTTTTCTGTGTGTTCCAGGCGCCAGTCCAGTCAATTGTCTGGAGGCGGTTCCCCCAGTCCTGGAATTCCAGCTGGTAAGTTAGCACTAGTTATATATCCAGTATAATATTATGTATTTTATCAAGATACGTCGTTCTACAAAATAAAGAAGCTCTCGTCGAATGAGAGAGATCATGTGTAGAGAATATACCTTGAGTATGACTGGATGAGATAGGGTGATGTTTGACTGATTCTTATTCATTGGTTAACGCTGACAAAATCAGAGAACAATGAATAAAGAGGCGAATGGAATAAAAAATCGATACAGAATAATAGAAGTGTAAAAAGACAATAATACGAGAATTAAAAAAAACTATTTTTTTTTGATCATGGAAAATAAAAATAAAATACTGAAGAATAAAGAGAAACATTTCAGAGGAGTTTGAAATGAATTAGGTAATTCTTCGATTTTATGACAATAGAGAAATATTCACATCGAACATTTTGAAGCTTCCAATGAAAGTAAAAAAAACGGCATGGAGAAAAATCAGATCAATCTTGATGGATTTTCTTAAAACTTCATTCAAATCATCGAATTGAATGTCATTCGATTTTTCATTCAACTTTCTTTCATTCAATTTTTCTTACAATTTTCCATGCAGGTTATTTTTCCAGGAATCTTTGTATCACAAATGGTTCTTCAGTAATATTCAGACTAGCTTTAGCGAGGATTCAATTTGACATACTGAAAAAAATTGGTGTTCGTTTTTATGTTTTTTTTAATGTTATTTTGTCGGTTCTCCACAGGTCAAACGGCTACAGCTATCATGGTTCCTCATCTAACTTAGATCTGTATAGTTTCGTGGCATTATAGGATGATAAATTTGTTTAATGAGTTTTGGAAATTTAAAAAAACCCGTTGCGGAAAAAAAAAATTTCAAAAAGAATGAAACTTTGTGTGAAGTTGAATTACATCTTGATACACATTTATGGAAATTCTCAGCTTGATTGGGTCAGCCATTTTGAAGAAAAAAACATGAAATGTGCTAAATTGGTACCACTCGAAGCCGTTTTTACCCATTTACTACTTATATGTCACCCAATTGGCGAATTTAGGCAGAAGTTTGGCGAAGAAGTCGACATACTATCACTTTCCGCTCGTCCAACAACGCGTATATAGCGTTTTCCTAGTTACTCGCATAACACTACACATTTAATGCGTATTTATAACATTTCAGATGGCGGACCCGTGAATGTGGCGCCCTCTTTTGCCGCCCCTCCACCCCCACCACCCCCCGTCCCAGGGGCGCTAGGTCTACCAACCACGAGAATAAATACAGAGGTAACTTACCAAAATATTTCTGTCAACCGAAAGTTTCTTCGGTTCATATTTATTACAAAATAATATTGAGCGTAAAAAAATTGGCTCATGAATTTTAATTTCTAGAGGTGCCGAGTCTACAGAGGTAACTTACCAAAATATTTTTGTCAACCGAAAGTTTCTTCGGTTCATATTTATTACAAAATAATGTTGAGCGTAAAAAAATTGGCTCATGAATTTTAATTTCTAGAGGTGCCGAGTCTGACCCGGCACTTCCACTATAACCAAAACGGCCGTTTTCACTGGTTTGTCAAGATAAAAAACTGAAATAATAATTGATTTCGAAAGTTGAATGCATAAAAATGAGTATCATTCTATTTACTCTTGAATTAATAAGATTTCCGATTATTTTATTCCAATATTTCGACACCTAATCGGACTTTTGTTGAATTTTTAATTGACAACTCGGGCCTATACATTGAATACTGTATCACATTGAATTTAAAAAATGTTCAAAGCTTCAATTCGGATTTTTGAATGTATTCAATTCTATAGAACATTTCTATGTTCATGAAACGAAGCTCCTACTATTAAAAAAAACGAAACCAGTATTTAATTTGAAATTGAAAGTTATACATAGTTGAATAGATATAGTAGAGTCGTTGACTATGTTGCCAGATCGCCGACACGAGAGGACGTGGCAAGGAGCCACCGGCAGCTGTTCTCAACGCAATGATGTCGAAAGACAAGAAACCCTTCACCTACACGCCGGGCGGGATAGACCTCAGTCAGATCAAGAGCCCGAGGATGCAAAGGCGCATCGAGCGTAACGCGGCGGCGGAGGGCGTGGCTGAGCAGCCGGCCAAGGTGCGTCGACGTGTTTGTTCCATTCACAATTATGAAACTAGATTCCTGGATGAGCGGAGCGAAGACCTAATTGCACCTAATTGACCTAAATCCACGATTTTTTTTTTCGCGCTCCACAGGTCGAGCGAAAATGTAAATTCAGTTGAAACTTGGCATACATGAGTATCCCCATCTGGTTTGATACTGTATAGTTTTAAGATGCAATCGGTTGGACCACTTTTGAGAGAACTGATTTCGAAGGTTTTAAAAATTCCGTAAGAATGACCCAGAGGAGAATTCTGGAAAAAGATTTCCTCCGAAAGAATTCAAATTCCCAAAGAATTTCAATAGAATAATGATATACATTTTTCCGAACTGACACTCAACTCGGATCAGGCGTTTTGATGTGAAAAATACATGATGGAATGTTTTCAGATCATTCGAAGCTATCATGATACGTCAATCAAATCCGAGCAAGAAGTGTCACCAATTAATAAGAAACGATTGAGACAAAGCCTTCTTCATCATCATGAGAATCAATTAGAATTAGATAAAATAGGCGGGCAGTGACGTAATCGTTTTGATCTCAAGATGGTTGTGTCAACCAAAGATATGTCATCTATCATATAAGATATGTTCTATCTCATCCGTCAACGCGGAAACATATGACGCGTTTTCCTGGTGATGAATAATCATGGTATTCATTTTCCTAATTTGAGAAGAAACTGCAAAATTGCAATTTCAGAAATAACATTTTTTTTTTCGGTATCCAGAGGCAATGAGTCATGCCGTAGGCATTACTGATTCTATGTAGAAACATACACAGAATCGAGTAGTGTCTACGTCACGACAGGTCCTGGAAGACGGATGAATTAAACATAATATCTGAATTTGGATGATAAGGCCTATTTCTAGTTTTCTCTGAAATTATGGTAACGAAAATTGAGATTATTTGTTGAAATCTAGTCTCAGGGTTGTGATGTGTTCCAAATGAACACAGAACTTGAATATACAAGAACCTAATTCCAATACATAACACATTGATTGGTCTGACATTGGTCGATTGGCTTACAATAATAATTAATGGAAAATGAAATCGAACGTTCGAAAAAATAATAATTTATTTCAATAATGGTGAAGGATAATCAAAACTCATCGTATCATTGTAAAACAAGACTCACATAAGCCAATGGTGCTGGAACTAACTGCGAAGATTTCAATTTCCTGATTTATATTTTCTCATTAGCTCTAAATGATCGCACGAATCCCAGCTAATTTGATTATTATTTCATATATAATTTCTTTTATTCCAATAATTTGCACGCAATCATGCGAACAAATTTAATTGTCTAGATTTATTTGATTCAGTTTCAAATTTCAATGGATCTTTAATGAATTTCTTTCAATTTCAGCCAGCGTCAAGTCTATCACCATCATCAGCATCTCCGATGACCCACCCCCAAATAGCTGTGCCCGTCTTCCCACCGACGCCACCCCCACCGCCACCCCCCGGCATGATGATGAACAACGGCAACAGCAACAGGGGCGGTGGCATGTCGCCAGGACCGCCCCCACCGCCCCCCCAGCAGTATGGGGGTAGCGTGATAGGAGGCATAGCCGGACACCCCCAGCTGGTGATACCGAAGAATCCGGTGTTACGGCCCACGGGCCTCAGACATGATAAGGTGAAAACAAATCCCATCCTCAATGGACGACCTGAAATAGGCGTGGCTTCACCAGTCAGCCAGTTGGATCGTATCATTAGTAGTCATTTCAAGATATCCCCATTGGATATTTCAATTTGACGACAGTTCCAACAGCCCTGTTGATTGGATGCAATGATTTGTGACGTCAAGGGGGCGGAGACTGCGAGTCGTCGCTTGAGTAATTTTGTTCATTGTTTGCTCATAACAACCCAATCATCATCAAGAATATTTTGAAGTAGGAATGATCGGACGGTAGAAGAATGATGAGTGCGAAAACTCAAACCACACGCGGGAATCGAACCCATGTCCGACTTGACAACAGTTTGAAAAACTGAGTTCATTCATGGGTCACAGTTTCAAAACCATTACCCTATTCTCTTTATTATTGATGATTGTGTTTTTTCTCCTCAATTAACTCGTATTTGATCATTGTTTGTGTATTTTAACAACCATATATAATGGCATGAGGTCTTTATCTGATGAAGATTCATATAAACGTACCAATGGTGTATCTGACTTGGTGATGGCCAAATTTCGGAAATTGATGATTGATGAAACTTCCGTTGAAAGTTTCGTGAAACTCATGAAATTTACGGATTTTTTTTTTTAATCTACGGGACAAAGACGGGATTTGTATTTGCATGTTTTAATGTATGCTGTTGCATCCTTGTTGCATTCAAACGAAATTACAATTTTCAGGATTCACATTCCACTTGTTTCATTAATGGGCCCATATATTCATAGTATTCCCATATTTGCCTGCCCTTTCTTCTTCACCATATTTGCAATATGGTGTGAATGGTTCTCAGGTTGAATAAGAAAAAAATCACGTGCGCTCTAAATATTAAAGGAATTACTCGTCACAAACAGGTAGTGTGTGGTATCTAGTGGTAAAACAGAGACACAAATGATAGTGTAGCATTAGCTCAGACCACCAAACGAAGTCAGGCATTTTATTAAAAGGTTTGAAAATTTTGGAAATTCATGACATGTCATGAAAAGTTTCCGAGAAGTTTCGGAAATTCACGAAACATACAAAATTGACAATTTCGCTGCTCATCACTAAGCTGACTGCCTCGGACGGGTTGTTAATATATCACTTGTGATGCAATAGCTGTGTAAGGTCTATCTCACCAATCTAGAGCAAGTGTCGGAGATCTTTGTAGTTTGCTCATCTATTGTCCAGCAAGAAAGTGTAAATACATGTCAATCATCTCTACAGACTTCATTGGATTTATACACTGTTGCATTTCACTCATTTATATTATATCCAAGTTAACTCAGATCTAAAATAATACTTCGTGCGGTTGAATGATGAAGGATCGTTGATTATATCTGACACTACACAGGTGTACATGAGAATGATCTCAGATGTGGTAACGTCGCACAACATCTCTTGCTCAGTCCAAAACTCGTCCTCAAAATACAAGAAGAGTTCCTCTGTTACTGTTGGAGTTTTTTTTTTGATGTTCGCTTAACGACCCCACCAACAGCTAGGTTATACGGGGGTACGAATGAGCAGATGATAATGAAATTATGAAGTGATGATAAGTGAAATGACGTTTACAAAAACCCATGCCTTACGCGGGACTCGAACCCATGCCCAACGGTGACTTCAGTTTCTGAAGCAGTGCCTCAGCTAACCGAGCTACCGAGGGTGTCTTGTTGGAGTTATGATTGACATATTCACCTATTCCGCAGTTGGGTTGGGCTGATCGATGAGATATGATCACTTGCTTCAGAATGGTGTGACAGACTATACTGGCTTCTTTCGAGTGACGTCACACATTGTTGTGATATGGCTCTCAATGTCTACTCCAAGTTTTATACCTGATCATTCTAATTCGAACAGTTCCCCAGCACATTTTTGTTTCATTTGGGAAATTGACTTGCTCATAACTTCCACTGAATGTATCACAAGTGGAGAGAGAAGAATGGATGAATAGATGAAATGAATAGATGAATGAATAGATGAATGAATAGATGAATGAAATGAGTGGACAATAATGTACCCAAATTGTGTTCCCCAATCACAACTCTAGTTTTGTTCCTTGTTCGCCCCAACTCTTCTAGTTTCAATGGTCACCAGGCGAACATGCCATCTCCTACCGACACGGTTGCATACCTCGCCAGAATGACAAAATATATGAACAAATTGATTCCATTTTTGAATTTTATTTTTTACTTTTCTCAGTCGGAGCAAGAAGCATATGCCCAACAACAGCAAGCCCAACGGAGAGAATCACCTAATGTGTACGTTCAACAAAGACAACCAGCCAATGAGGGGCCACAACCGACTATGTATACGCAGAGGCCAGCCAATGACGGGCCGCAACCGACTATGTATTCGCAACGTTCAGCCAATGACGGGCCGCAACCAACTATGTATTCGCAGAGACCAGCCAATGAGGTGCCACAACCGACAATGTATACGCAGAGACCAGCCAATGATGGGCAACAAGGGTCTATGTATATGCAACGTCCGCAGAATAGTGCGCAATATGACAAGTAAGTTGAATGTACTAGAGTACTCTGTACTTACTATATAGGCCTACCCCCCACTTACTCACTTTGTGAAGCAGAATTTGTCTTCAGATTTAGCGTTCCATGGATGTGTATGAACAGAACCAAAGTAGGTTCGTGGTCTCATACAATCATTTTCATTCATTCATTCATCATTTGTTGATTAATGTATCTGATTATTCCTTTGTTCATCAATTGATTGCTCAATCCACTCATGCATTTGTTCAAATATTCCATGATTTGTTTATTTCCATCGGATTGCTCCTCCACTCATTCATCAAATTTTCCATGTTCCAAGGATTTGCATACAATACAGATACAGGAAATATCGGAACATGAAACTGAAACAAAAAATGATTAGACAGAAAGAGACGATTGAAAACCATTTTGAGTAGGCCTACCTGTGAGGAACTATGACAGTATTCACTCAGAATGATGAGGGAAACCACGAGTAACGACAGTTAAGATGGTCAATCATGACTGGAATCGAAATCGGACCCGATATCCTGCATGATCGAGGTTCAGATAGCAGGTGGATCAGTTTCAATCACACTGAATCGTCATTCAGGAGACCGGGTCTAGAAACTCAACAAGTTCAACAAACCTGACAGAGATTTGACATGGTTTCTCTGTACCGTCACAAAAACCTGATGAAATTACTTGACATCTTATTTTAAAAATTCCACATTCATCATTCACCTACCCCAATATAACTTGATCATCATCAGAGTGCGTAGTCCAAACAAGAGGGATCGTTGAATAATTTCTACCTTCATCATCTCATTCCAGCCCGCCGACTAAACGTCCCTCGCCCCCTAAAGAGGCCCCTGCTCCGTCGATCATTTCACGCGCCCAGCTCGGCTCGCTGTACATCCCGCCGGTCAGCGCCGAGTCGCCGGTCGCGACGGCGGCGACGCCCGGTACAAGCAGTCCTATCCAACTCAACAAGGCGCCGACGCCGTGGATGAGTCAGCAGAAACCGACGCCCCAGGTACCCGCGTGGGCAGCGAAGGATGAAGGCGTCAGGATCATACCGATGCAGGTAAGGGTATTTTCGTTTTGAAGTGAAGACGTCTGTAAATACGGGTTTTGTGACATTCTGCGGATCTCTCCGGTACGAATGCAAGCCTGGGTATTTGTAGGAGTGTAGACCACGGAGAGTGAGAAGACTGGATAATAAACATTAGGGAATGCATACCTGTACAAGATCAACTTTGTTCAATTTGAACCCAAAGTTCAACGTGGCTGTGTATCAGTTGTTATAAGATGATACCGAAGTTGTGCTTCCTTTTTGAGTATTCTTTGGTATCCTATATTTCTTAGCATTATCACTGAAACTGGAATGCACCGCCAGATGTCTGATATATTGCACCATGGAGGAGTTGAATCATGATGCATAGCTACTTGGGTAACCTCTTATCTCACCTGATAGAACCTATTGCCCTCTGCCGACGACAATCGAATGCGTAGAGGGTTACATTGAACTTTGCGGACACTACGTTTCCGCTGAAACCCTCCATGTGCATGTCTGCGAACATGGCATTCCTCCATTTCTATCCTCCAAAATTAAAATTGATGGTACAATAGTTTTTTTTCATATGAGCAACTAAAGACAAGATGTTGAATATCGTCTCATCACGTGACATCACTAACCTGAAGAGAATCATTCCCAGCACTCATCATTCCATGTGTCATGCTTTCATCAGCATGGAGAAGGAATAAACAGAATCATTCCCAACACTCATCATTCCATGTGTCATGCTTTCATCAACATGGAGAAGGAATAAACAGAATCATTCCCAACACTCATCATTCCATGTGTCATGCTTTCATCAACATGGAGAAGGAATAAACAGAATCATTCCCAACACTCATCATTCCATGTGTCATGCTTTCATCAACATGGAGAAGGAATAAACAGAATCATTCCCAACACTCATCATTCCATGTGTCATGCTTTCATCAACATGGAGAAGGAATAAACAGAATCATTCCCAACACTCATCATTCCATGTGTCATGCTTTCATCAACATGGAGAAGGAATGAACAGAATCATTCCCAACACTCATCATTCCATGTGTTATGCTTTCATCAACATGGAGAAGGAATAAACAGAATCATTCCCAACACTCATCATTCCATGTGTCATGCTTTCATCAACATGGAGAAGGAATAAACAGAATCATTCCCAACACTCATCATTCCATGTGTCATGCTTTCATCAACATGGAGAAGGAATAAACAGAATCATTCCCAACACTCATCATTCCATGTGTCATGCTTTCATCAACATGGAGAAGGAATAAACAGAATCATTCCCAACACTCATCATTCCATGTGTCATGCTTTCATCAACATGGAGAAGGAATAAACAGAATCATTCCCAACACTCATCATTCCATGTGTCATGCTTTCATCAACATGGAGAAGGAATAAACAAAATCACCATCAATACCATATATTGCCTGATAGAGATTCACCATTGGATGAGCGGAGCAACAACCTGAATTTATTGTACGTGAAACGAATGTTTTTTGTGTGTGTGTTTGCGCTCCACATGTCAATCGGAAGCGCAAATTTGGTTGAAACTTGGCATACACAAGTGTCATGACTTGAATCGATATCTTATAGTTTTAAGACGCTAGTGGTTGTACCAATTGAAAAAAACATTTTCTCAAACCCAATTATAAGGAAAACTCGGATAAGAAAATTTGGAAATAATATTTCCTTCGGATAAATTCGAATTTTCACAAAATATGAACGTGTCAATGATACACATCATTCCAGAATGATATTTCACCCTCACGTGAATAAGAGCAGCTATTTAGACGAGCTTTAGCGAGGATTCAATTTGACATACTGAAAAAAATTGGTGTTCGTTTTTATGTTTTTTTATTTTTTTTTTTGTTTTTTTTTGTTTTTTTAATGTTTTTTTGTCGGTTCTCCACAGGTCAAACGGCTACAGCTATCAACTTCAAACTTTTTTTCGTCATGGTTCCTCATCTAACTTAGATCTGTATAGTTTTGTGGCATTATCGGGTGGTAACTTTTTTTTTTATGAATTTTAGAAATTTCAAAAATCGCTATTAGAATAACCCGGAGGAAAATACTTGAAAAATCAAAATTTTTCAAGACCTCTCAAATTTTCGCCGAATATAAAGGAAACTATTATGCACATTTTGAGAGATTTTTTGCATCAATTGGATGAGAAATAACGAAGAAAACGCATTTATAATGCATTTTCCCATCAATTTAGGCTATTACGGGAACCAATTAAATCTATAGCAACAAGTGTCAGCAATTAATTCAAAACGATTGAAATTAATGAAGAGGAAGGCCGTGACATAACTGATTCTCGTAAGGTTTTTGAACGTTTGGAGTGATCCAAGGTCTGTAGATGTAGATTGGGTTGACAAATTATTTTTCATTCTAGATTTCTATACCCCTAAGCTCGTCTAACAACGCGCATCCCACGTTTTCCTAGTTTGTGAAGAATAATTTCAATCTAAATTCTCCGAATCGATTAAAAAGCTATCAGGAAGATCAAATGGTGAAACCAATTGAATTTAGAACGATTCGAAAATGAGTATCGAATAAAATAAGAAGCTCATCATTCATCATTATCATCATAATAACATTTCACACTGCGTAATATAACAGCTGATACCTAATATGAGTGAGGATAGTAAAATCAACAGAAGCCCGCGTAAGAACACAAGATCTTGAGTGCGGACTGACAGAAGAAAGACATTTATAAATATTGTAGCTCGTAGCAGAGACGGAAATAATATTTGATATTCAAGAGAAGACAACCAGAACAAAAAAAATTATAAACTATCAACACAAATTCGTTGTGGAGAAATGGATTTGTGTATTTTGAATAGCATAGTGACATAAATTAGTATATATTTACTCTCGTGGTAGATTCGATAACATTTGTAATTAGACGAGCTTTAGCGAGGTTTCAATTTGACATACTGAAAAAAATTGGTGTTCGTTTTTATGTTTTTTTTTTTTTTTTTTGTTTTTTTTTATGTTTTTTTGTCGGTTCTCCACAGGTCAAACGGCTACAGCTATCAACTTCAAACTTTTTTTCGTCATGGTTCCTCATCTAACTTAGATCTGTAGAGTTTTGTGGCATTATCGGGTGGTAACTTTTTTTTTTATGAATTTTAGGAATTTCAAAAATCCCCATTAGAATAACCCGGAGGAAAATACTTGAAAAATCAAAATTTTCCAAGACCTCTCAAATTTCCGCCGAATATAAAGGAAACTATTAAGCACAATTTGAGAGATTTTTCGCATCAATCGGATGAGAAATAACGAAGAAAACGCATTTATAAAGCATTTTCCCATCAATTTAGGCTATTACGGGAACCAATTAAATCTATAGCAACAAGTGTCACCAATTAATTCAAAACGATTGAAATGAATGAAGAGGAAGGCCGTGACATAACTGATTCTCGTAAGGTTTTTGAACGTTTGGAGTGATCCAAGGTCTGTAGATGTAGATTGGGTTGACAAATTATTTTTCATTCTAGATTTCTATACCCCTAAGCTCGTCTAACAACGCGCATCCCGCGTTTTCCTAGTATATAGTAATGGTGTATGGTATAAGGTTTGATAAAATATGGGACAGAAACAGGGTGAAAATAGTTATGAATCTAATTAATTTGGTGAATGGTTTCGAAATCAACGTGTGTGTATGTAGCTTCCCAATACATTTCACACATCAAGGCCCATATCGCTCATCCTCGACGTAAATGCCGCGTTAAGCAGGGTTTCCAGTTCCGATTTTTTCTTGTTTTCCGACACGATTTACCCAACTGGCCAATCAGAAGCCAGTATTCACCCAAACAACATGGCGGCTCACGACACCGATTTGGTGTCGTAATTATTGACTCAACTCAAACTTTCGTCGGCCGAAATAACGATTTTACCAGAAATTGCACTTCAATCGCGATTCCTTCCGGTTGTTAGGATTCGTATCGAACGATCGAGAAAAATATGAATCGAATCACGAGAATATCGATCATCGAACATCATACGTCAACATTCCGTAGTCAGCTGTCAGCACACGTTTTCTAAGTATTAATTGTTTCACTCTAATTCTTGAACTTCCGCAATGCCATTCCAAGATCATGGAGTTCTTATTATTAAAATCAAAGTAGCAATCTCTCCGGGTTTCAATTTTTATCCACTATCTTGCGACTCGAAAAAGTGCGCCAATTGACTACTCAATTCCTCACAATCGAATATCATGAGGAGATGCAGGGGATATCCTGGGGAATCTTGAGGATATCCTGGAGAGATATTCAGGATATCCTGGGGACGTTCTGAAAATATCCCGGGGATATCCTGAGGATATCGTGAGGATATCCTAGGACATCCTACGTATATCCTGGGGATATTCTGGCGACATATTCTCGGAAAGAAAGGAAAAAGGGAGAAAGAGGAAAATGGAAGATGAAAAAAGGGAAAAAGGGAAAAAGAGAAAAAAGATTGAAGAACGAAAGGAGAAAAGGGATTCAGAGGTGATGCAGGCTATGGCTAGGACGTCACGAAAACGTTACGGTACAGCAAAGTGGAAACAGGCATGGCGTACCGATATCGTGTCGGACGACAGAACAAAATCGGAAGGGCAAACCCTGCTTAATCCTGATATAAAGTCCTTGCGACATCACGGCGGGAATATCCCGTGGCAAGAGATGAACCGGACTCGATTTAGAGGCCAATTACCCGCACATCGTCTCGTTAAGAACGCTGTTGGAAGAATTCCA
The DNA here is from genome assembly GCA_964007535.1 of Brachyptera risi. Taxonomy (NCBI): domain Eukaryota; kingdom Metazoa; phylum Arthropoda; class Insecta; order Plecoptera; family Taeniopterygidae; genus Brachyptera; species Brachyptera risi. The sequence continues at coordinate 9,412,786 of OZ023335.1, forward strand.
ACGAGTCTGGAAGAAAACGACGTTTCGAATAAGTCACGCAGTGCTGTTGGCTGGCTGGCAGATTCACTCGGTTGAAGGAAAGAAATCGCGTCCCACTGAGGGTTTTTTCCATGAGTAAACCGATCATCCACGGCCCAACCAATTATATTTCATATGAATTACGTGGTTGTACGGAGTCAATGATCTCATTTTTCAAGTTAAATTGATAATCATCATCAAAAAGTTGAATCAAGTATATATGCTCCTTCAAAATGGCAGCCTCTATTCACCGGACCATCGGTGTATATCACAGCATGCGGGCGTTGTTGTTGTTGTTTTTGTTGTTGTTGTTGTTGTTGTTGTTGTTGTTCTTCCTCTTGCTATTGTTGTTATTGTTGTTCTTCTTCTTCTTCTTTTTCTTCGTGCTGTTGTTGTTATTCTTCTTTTTCTTGCTGCTGTTGTTGTTGTTGTGCGCACCCCGAATTAACCGTAATCAGCCCAATCTGATCAACTTAATCAATCGAGTCTATACAAATCAACCTAACCTTGACCAACCCAGACAGAACAAATGACCGAAACTAATTCAATCTGAAATAAAACTAACCTGAAATCTAGCTTCGGTCCGGAGAACGTCAGACATCGTTGTATTGAGTGGACGTGAAAACGTCTCCTGAAAATCGATGACAGTTACATCGAATGTTGCTATTTCATATGCCCACACGTGATCTCACCAACTGTGTTATTATAAAATTGTACTCATTAGCATTTTAGACAAAATATATAGTCTACATTTTATGATATATTGGTCGATTTTGTGTCTGGTACTTTTAAAATTCTATAATCATTCATATCTGTGATTTCACCCTGGTGGGAAGTTTCCGCCCTACGAAGGCTGGGGACACCTTGATTTGTCTGCTTCTATGAAGTAACCAAAATGCATTCCAACAAAACATTCCCGGAGTAGTCATTTGTCTGCTTGAGAGTACAGTTTGAATCAGAAGTGAAAGTCCTCTCTCTACCTGACTAGATACACCGGTCAGACTCATAATATGATATTGCATATGGTTGAACAGGTATCAAACAAACAGAAAATGCACTTTTACTTTCGTTTAGTCAGTCATTTTATTTAACTAATATCCACTATAGAACTCACCAACGATATTAAATCGGTGAATACAGAACAGGGGCCGGTGTAAAGGGCCGGGACCTGTCAGATCACAGTTGGAAAACAGCTAACATTTCCTAATCTAATAACAATCTGGTGAAAATGTGAAACCCTGTGATGAATAAAAAGGGATTATCATCATCTAAAGCCATTTGAGTGAAGACTTGGAAGGTATTCAACTTCCACCAACAATTGCGTGGTCATTTTAAGGCAGCCATTTTGATGATCACATTCACATAACATGTGTTGACTTAATTGTTTACTATAAGTCTGAAGGCAGATAACTATCTAAATGTGAACTCAATTCATTCGATATTTCTCATCATGTTGTGGATAAGAGTTCTCTATTCCGAGTTCATCGTGGTATAGATAAACTATAGAATTCTGAAATGGAAATATTACCTGTAGGAGACATCACTGTCATCATTAGAAGAGAGAGAGTTATGGAATTATACACAGAAAAATCGAACAAATGTCCGATAAAATTAAACTTGGATAACCTCGAAAAGCATCTAGCATGGACAAGCCATATTTGTCTCGACATATGTATTTCTATCAGTTGTTTTCCGAAATTTTGAAAAGCAAGAAACACTGGAAATGATATTAATCCCATCGTTTTTAGGATAACTGGAATGCATTCATATCTCACCGTATCGAAGGCTGATTAAATGAATGAATATATAAAATTTGAATAATTAATCATGGAATGGAGGGAATCGATTAGACTTTTTTCATATCTCAAAATATGAATTGGAACATTTTTCTGAAATTATGTTCATTCACTTCATATGGCAGTATCTGAAATGAAATCTTCAAAATATGAGAGGTTTCTTCCGAGTTTATGCAAAAGCCTCCTCAAATAACTGAACATTTCTGAAATGAAACTTTTCTCGCAGATTAATCGGCCCACGTGCTCCACCATTATTCTATTCCAAGTTCTATTTTTAAGATAACAGTGTCTCTCTTCACTCCCCAACAAAATCTCAGACACTTAATTTTTAATTAAATACTAATTACATCACAGTTCATTACCCTGGTTTAAGAAAAACGATTCATCTCAGATGTGAGATGGAACTTATTAAAAACTAGACAAGATTTGGTTTTCCCCCACAGCTGTTGACGTGATTTCAACTATACGTTATGCGGCAATTATTCTGGCAGCTTTCTGAATATTTCTTAAAAGCCACATAAATATCACTGAAAATTCGTTTTATGACATCAGTTCCAGTAAAACCCGCCAAAGAAAGCTAACACATAGAAAGTTAATTGAAGAATATCGAATAGGGATTTTGTCTTTCAGGGTGACTATAGAGGATGATATATATTCTCATTCAATATTACTTCAATGTTTCACGCGAATTGTTTTTAAAATGTTGGTCTGTTTGCTCTGAAAGACGACGTCAAAGCGACTCTCTGGATCATAAACACACTCAATGAAGCTTGTCTACAAATTTCGAACTAGGTTTTTCGAAAGTTGAAATATTGAGAAAATTAAAAATGGAGTGAACTTGGAATAACCTATGAGGCCCAGGGCCTAGATCTTCGATTTACTTTAATTGGATTGTGAATGAGATAGTCGAAATATGAAAATCTTTTTCTATTGTTTATTGTATTGTTGTGGTTCTATATTCAAAATCTCAATTCGGCTCATGAGTGAGAAGCCTATCCGAATGAGAGAGAGAGTGCATGGTAATTGTCGCTTTGTCGGCCATGTTTTTGCCAATATAGTCTCCTCATTATCAAGGTATCATTGATGCTGATGGTGATCAGTTCAAAATGCTCAGTTCTTACATTCGGTTCAAAAACAAATATATAGAAAATTCATTACCAATTGCATGTAAATATCTCGTAATGATATGATTTTTTTTTCATTTTTTTTATATTGGGTTTAACGACGCATTCTACTGATGACTACGATCCATTGGCGTCGGTGAATGATATATGAGATGGTGGGATGATGAGATGAGAGGCTATTTTATTAGGTGTTTTGGATAGTGGGAAGGAGTCGGTCGTGGCCTGTTGATAAGGAACCATCCCAGTATTGACCTGAACAACAGAGGGAAACCACGAAAAACCCCTGTCAGGATGGTTGACCATGGCGGGAATTGAACACCGGTCTCCTGAATGACAGTTCAGTGTTTTAACCACTCGACCACTTGCCTCAGTTGATATTAATTCATGTGTAAATGAAGTGTTACCCATTTCATTATAAGATCCCTAATTCTTTAGTGAAGTGATTAGGAGATCTTACAATTAAGCGAGTCGATAAGTGCCCAGTTCACTAATTATCAGTCGTTTTAACTGGCACTTGGACAATTACAATTATACACATTGGAGAGTGAAAGCGGTTCACGGAATGACTGGCCCGAGGGGTTCATACCCTATGAAGAGTTCACAACCTTCGACAACAACACTTCATTCCAGCATTGTTAACGATTCGACACCTCCAACCGTTCATGCTCACAGATACGAAAAACAGTCGATCGGTATCGTCAACATAAAATTCTGACTCATTCGAAACATGCCATTGTCGATAATCAAGATCTTGTAATATCGAACGTCAGTCCCGTTATGTTTAAACAATGCCGAGTTGACGTTTCGAACCTTAATATATCTGGACGAGAAATATGACCACTCGGACAATGTAGTGATTGTTCCCATGCCAACGGCAGGGCGGGCAAATGTTTGGCTACAACAGCAACAAGTAATTATAAACAGAATTGAAATTAAAAGTAAACAAACTAGCAATTGTTGTTCTGTTTTAGATGTTATCTGCTGATACAACGGAGGGCAAGAGTTGAAAACGGTAGAATCAGGAGGAATTGTCCTCCATAGCGTAGATAGGATTCAAATAAACTTATCACCACGAATATATATATATATATATATATATATATATATATATATATATATATATATATATATATATATATATATATATATATATATATATATGGGATGTTATAGTCATGTCGAAAAAGATACGCCTCGACCGGGACTCGAACCCGGGACCTTCTGCTTGCCGGGCAGGTGCTAGTCCCCTTGAAGTATCGTCACTATAAGTATGGTCATGTCGTAGAGGTAATACCTCAGTATAGCTTAGTGGTAGAGCACCTGCCCGGCAAGTAGAAGGTCCCGGGTTTGAGTCCCGGTCGAGGCGTATATTTTTCGACATGACTATAACATCCTAAATATATCGATATTGGATCGTATCCAAGAAGTTCAATCATCATATATATATATATATATATATATATATATATATATATATATATATATATATATGATTTTTTTTTAAACTGTTTAAAAATTGCGACCTCCCCCGGGACGTCCCGGGGGAGGTCGCAATTTTCAAACAGTTTTAAAAAATCATTAATTATAATAACCTACTGGTGGTCAACCAGGAAGCTATTGAAATCATATATATATATATATATATATATATATATATATATATATATATATATATATATATATATATATATATATATACACACATATATATATATGATTTTTTTTAAAACTGTTTAAAAATTGCGACCTCCCCCGGGACGTCCCGGGGGAGGTCGCAATTTTCAAACAGTTTTAAAAAATCATTAATTATAATAACCTACTGGTGGTCAACCAGGAAGCTATTGAAATCATATATATATATATATATATATATATATATATATATATATATATATATATATATATATATATATATATATATATATATATATATATATATATATATATATATATATATATATATATATATATATATATATACTAACCACAGGACAAACAACATTCAAATTCAGGTTTGATATGTTTTTGAATGACATATAGTTGTATTTGTGATCCTGGAACTCGTATTGGAAAGTCAACGGCCTTCATAATAAGCCTATAAGATACATATGAATACAAAGATATGTAGTTGGTTAATAGACAATCTTCTACCCCCATGAATACTAGTCTATAGCCATGCGGATCGTGATGACCTGAATTTTCTCATGAAATTTATAGAAATATCGGTGACAACTCAGAAGGGGTTTCATTTTATCCAATCTCACAAACAAAATGGAAAAGATATCCAATCTTCAAGCTAAGAATTTTTTAGAAGCAAATAATTTATAAAACATGTCTGTTTATTATCTATTTCACTTCTATGTGTACCCCACAGTTGAACCCTTTTAGGGTTTTGTGGATTCATGTCCAGTGTCAATTATATTTTGTTATCCAATGAAGAGCCTTGAAAAAAAATAAAAACAAAAACAATAATAACGTCTGCAGAATAACCGGCACCTCCACCACTATTGAAAACAATGTCAGCTGTTTGTCAGTTTGATATGATATCGATTATAGGTATTTTATTCATGCAGTATAAAATCTAAACCAGAACTGGTATATTCAAAATAAATTAGTTCAGTAAATTATTCTATTTTAATATACTTCGTGAAATACTGACGTGAATATAAATAAATACTATAATTAATTATAAATACGACTGAGTTCAAGACCGTGAACAGCATTTCTTGTGTATTTTCAAGACTTAGGGGTGGTCATCATTCTCACCAAATATGAATAGTTGATCATATAGGCCTATTCTATTCTGGATCAGAAATAATCGACTCTAAAATCAGGACTGCGCTGTCAAATGTCGCTTTTCTCATAGCGATTAGGTACAAGTACTCATCGAATGAAATAATTCCGACAGTTCATAATATTTGATCATATTCTCTCTCACCCTCATGAAACTAGATGAGATATTGTTCTCTAATTGGGGCTGTGGATGACAATGTGGGATCGTTGGGACGTGTCTGGAACAAGGGAGATCTCATCACCTCTTTAATTCAAGACCATGTTTTCAACTAGGCAAACGTAACATAATGCATTGTGAGATGAGCGAGATATCTGAATGAGGTATACCGAGAGTCATTAGTAGTCCTACATTTGCTACTTTATCGACTCTGATATTCTTCACACCTTCACGAATATGAAGAATAGTTCATTGTTGGACTAATATCGAATTTAGAAAGCAGTGAATCTTGGCAACTCAATTCTGCTATCACTTTCATATATTTTTTGGTGAATGAAAATAGTTGATTGGATTTTTTCTTCAAAACGGCAGATTCGAATTGCTTCCAAAATGGTGATAATGTGTATCATCTATGTGTACACACTCAAAGAAAATTCTATTTCTTATTAAGAGTTTTCATTTTTTAAATTTTCTTGCTCAGCCTATAATCTTATCAGGTTTTTAGAAAACTTCGACATGATATTTCTCAAAATCAGTCTAATCGATTCATTCTAAAATTTATACAGTTCTAAGTTGTATAAGTTTTGACTCTACAAGAAAAATTTCATGTTGATGAGTCAAACCGTGCGACCAGTATACAGTGCTTAGGCCCGGTTTTACGAAACTGGATTAAGCAATAGTTGGTAGATCAACTTGTTATCACCATTGGTTACATATGTTATTTTCGTACCTTTAATTAATAGTTAGTGGATTAGTACCCTAATTAAGATTGGTAAAACCGGGCCTTATAAAAACGAGAAAAAAAACACAGACAAAGCTCTATATGAGTGGGATGGAGTCTTCGCTACGCTCATCTAATAGAAGAGAACTCAATAAACATGAAATGATAGAATACAACACAGATTAACAAACAACACTCCAATCATCTCCATGGTTTCACAATCCTGCGAGTAGGCCTAACTACAGGCAACGAAGATTAATCTCAGAATGAACGAACATTCAGACACATTATCCTCAGAGAAATGGTCGAAACGATTTTGCCAACTTTGACCACTAAATTAACGCAAATTAACTCTCCGACAAGGTGTTAGTAGACACTGAGTAAGCAGAACGAAATTGAAAACAATCAGACTGCAGCGTAATCATTTATGAAGCAACACTGATGAATTTAACTGAATCAACAAAGTAAAGACAAATTATCGCGAAGAATAATTTGTTATGTAACCATACAAAGTCAGTGACAAGATCCTATAGATATATGGATGTACAGCTGGTGTGTGACAATGTGAAAGATGAAAAGTACCGGATTCTGTCCCGGCCAAAACGTCAATCAATGTGTTCGCTGATATATTAGACGTCACGAAAAGAGAAGATTCCGAGCGACCGTTCCACATATCTCACGTCACTAGCGCGCGGCTGTTTCCAGTCTTCTCAGTGCAAGCCAATTCAATTTTTTCAATTCGATATTCATTTTATTCACACATATTACATTTTTTTTATTGAAAAAAAAAACATAGACATCCATATAAATAAATGAACAGTCACGTGATGTACACTAAGCCCTGAAGAGCTTGACTGTGGATTAAATATAGGAAAATATATAGAAAGAATATTGTGTAATGCGATGGTTGAAGTGGAAGAAACATTACAAGGTCGAATAATTACAAACTAAATTACAAACAAACATCAAGAACATAATACAAAATACAAGATACAGAATAGTAGTACACATTTATATGTGTGAAGCTTGCGTGAGGATAGTACCTTGCGTGCGGGCTAGCTAATAGATGATAAATTCAGCAGACAAACATATAAGAATAATAATAACAATGATGATGATGATTTGAGTAAAGTACATTTGTTTCAATGAAATATAATCCATATCAACGGCATGACACCATTACCGGTACAGTGGAGACTGAATGAATGGATTCAGACTTACAGTACATTCGATTAAATATTGAATTGAATTATGATGTATTGAAGAGAGAGAATAGCAATTTATTTGACGACTGTCCGCAAAGCGGGATACCAAGATGGTACAGCGTAATATGGTCAATACATATAAGTACAATGCTTATTTACAAAAGTGATAAAAAATTTATTAGAGAAACATCCTGAAATATTATAAAACTGATTTAATTGTGGGTAGATATCAAAAGTATGGAAATAATATGAAAATGGAAGAAGGTATTAGAAAAAGAAGGTATTATTAATTTCAATAAAAAGATTGAAATTATTTAAAAGAATATTAATGGTGCTATAAAAGACCCACCGAATCTATCAGAACTGAGTTTACAATATTTCTTAATAACACCTTCTTTGGGATTTTGTAAGTATCTAGAAAAGTGCATACAAATTTGGGAATGGTGCCACGAGCTCCCATCAGTAATCCCACTACATCCCAGTACTTCGCATCAATTTGGTATTTCTTTGACAAATCTTTGATGCATGGAATGTAATGTTGTCTCTTTTCAGTGTTCATATATGAGAGGGTTGGTCATATTCAGACTCATATCTGATAGTGGGGTCCATAATGATAACTTTATTCTCATCATATTTATGATATGCATATCAATATTGATACCCCAATACTTATCATGATAGTACCGGTAATATATATATATATATATATATATATATATATATATATATATATATATATATATATATATATATATATATTTATATATATATATATATATATATATATATATATATATATATATATATATATATATATCTATCTATCTATATATATATATATATATATGGATAGATATAGATATTTATATATATGTATGTAATATCAATTATGTGCAGAGCATATTGAATCATATAACGTGTGCGGAGATCTTTTAATGTGTTCGAATTTAGATCTGTGTATTTTCATATAAGTTTGATGGCAAGTATTGTTTGTCTAACAACTCCACAAACGGCTGGGTTACTCAGGGGTGAGAAGGAAACGATGATGTGTTGGTGTATCTGGAATCGATCAATAATGGACCAGTCGTCAAAAACTGTGAGTCTTAACCCCAGTATAGGCCCATATATATATAAATATATATATATATATATATATATATATATATATATATATATATATATATATATATTTATATATATATATATATATATGTATATATATATATATATATATATATATATATATATATATATATATATATATATATGTATATATATATATATATATATATATATATATATATATATATATATATATATATATATATATATAGGCCTACATCTATGTATATATATATATATATATATATATATATATATATATATATATATATATATATATATATATATATGTATATATATTTATGGATCGTACACCGACTGCCAACCACCGCTCAACCTTTCCCACTTTTCACACGGTCAAAAGCTTAGGGACATAGTACATTTCCGTACGCACCAATTCTTCCGAATATACCTATTTTATACATATACATCTCTCATACCTCGCTAATACTAATACAGTGGCTCAACAATAAACGCATACACAGATGGTGGGGATTGGGGGGGGGGGGGTATCGGCCGGCATTATGGGAAGAAACGGACAGTGATCGTAAAATTCAGAATATGAATAATAAACTGTATGAAATAAATGACGTTTTTTGAGGTCTGTGGAATGTCAGCTAACCTATTCAAATGACTCCGTTGTCCGAATACCGTTTGTATTTACACTCAATTAAATGTTTGAAAAGTAGCCCACCAAGATCTTAATCACGAACTCATACCGTACAAACATAATGACCTCACCACTTGAATAATATTCCACAATACATTCAGCGCGATAATAATTGCACGCGTGAAATTTCACTGTCGGCTAAACGAAGTTGCACGATCACGGCCGAGTACAACCGAACGTATCAATGCAATCTGCTCTCGACCTACTAGTTGCAACTAGAGTATACCATAGAATAAAGTTCTTTCTTCCATGAGTATAGTAGAGTGCTTCGAAATGTTCGATTAGAGTTTCTTTTGTTCATCACCGACAGTGCGAATACCGGTATAGAGATGACCGTGTGACGATTAATACATGAACACGTGACAGTGTGTGGGAGTCGAGCTCGCGAAATATCAGTCTTGTATATATAAACATAAATACATTATCAGTGAAACAAAGTCTCTGCCTTACAAAAGGTTGCCCATTAAACACAGAATAATATAAAAATGAGATCAACAGTAAAAAAATGGAGGAAAATGACAATACAACAGTATTTGATGAAAAAAAAATATGTTGGGCCTTAGTCTGGGAAATGAAATATTTCAATTGATTACTCATTCAGAAGAATGAAGAGAGAAAAATGACATATTAGAAAAAAAAGAAAAAAAAATTTGAAAAGGTTATTTAAAAAGAAAAAAAAAATGCATATGATATAAAAGCGATAAATTCGGACCATTCAGTCATCCACTTTTAAAAGTCAACACTATTATGCAATCGGAAGACGGATATTTTGTGTACTCTCAAGTTACTTGACGTACTTGAACTTGAAGTTTTCAACCTCAAGTCGTCAAGTTGGTGTAACTGAGAACCATTCATCTCATATCGCAAAGTTTCCAAAGGTCCAGTATATCTTTTAGAACGACTGAATTGGTATTGTGGACCTCAATGAACTGATACACAGAGAGATCGGCATTGTCAGAGCTCAAACTGTACCCCGATATACTGGCCCCCAAACCGAGC
>OZ023335.1:9425890-9523390 GCA_964007535.1 Brachyptera risi
CACATTGAACGCTGGAAAGTCATATATATTTTTCCCTTCCCTATGTTATTGGATGAGCAAAGCTGAGACTCAATTTCACCATACTCGAAAAAAAGTCCCTTTTTTCGCGCTTTACAGGGTCAAACGAGAATTTAAAATCAGTCGAAACTTGGCATACACAAGTGTCCTCATTCAATTCGATAGTGTATAGTTTTGAGGCACAACCTGTTTAACCACTTCTGAGAAAAATCATTCCGAAGTTTTCATATATTCCATAAAAATAACACAGAGGAAAAAAAAGGTTAAAAATATTTCTTTCGATAGAATTCAAATTCAAGGCGCTAAATGACCTCGCTGTCGATGCGCCTTGGAACTCTAATCTTCATTCATTCTAATTAAAATTTCAAATTATTCACATTATTCTGAACTTTCACTCAAATCGGATCAGCCGTTGCGATGTAAAAAATATATCATCTAATTTTTCCGAATCACTCAAAGCTATTATTGAACCAATTAAATCCAAGCCACAGGTGTCACCAACATTGATTGTCAGCGATTGAAAAAAAACTTCATTATTATCAAAGAAATTATCTAGTGAATAGGATGGCAGTGATGTAATTGTTTGAATCTTGAGGTGGATATAGATATGATAACCAATCCAAATATGTTTTGATATGCTCTAACTCATCTATCAACGCGGCAACACATAACGCGTTTTCCAAGTGTAATTATAATATTGCTTGAATTGATGGGAAAAATTATATTGATAATTGAATGGTGAACGCAATAGTATTACTCATCAAGTAGCACCAAAAATATTCTGTGAACAAATAATAACTGCCAAAAGCATTCACATTAAAAACCCTTTACTCAAACTCATTACTTCTTATTTGTAACATTAACCATGCAAAGCAACCACTATAATAATATTAAAACACATCTTACCAACCTTCTAAAGTACTTGACAATCACAAACACCAATCTTCGGGGGTAAAAACATCTTATATTTGACTTGTAGTTAGTTATTTCGACAGTTGGCAACACTACAAACAGGAATCGTGTGTGTGTATGTGTGCGTGGACGTGAGTTGATGTTAAAATGACTAAAAAGTATATTTTCTGGATGTTTTCCAAACTGTCCTTTAGGAAACCGTTAACGTACGGACGTGAAGTGAGATTTACTTACGAGTCAACTACGGTCGCTTTATTTCAGCTGCAATATATTCTAGTTTCATGTGAGGCTCACAGATTTCGTTCTGCTATTAATTAGTTGAAGGTATAATGTGATTAATAATCGGGAATTAGATTATTCAGGTCAGCATAAATGATTTCGTGTGCGTCGACTAGGATTATTGTCAGCAATAATTGATCTGGATTCATAATATTAATGTGTTCAGAGATTATTACAATTTATATTCAAAATATAATTACATTTTCGCATGAACATTTATCATTGGATTAGGAACTTCAACGCGTAGTGAATTGCATTGCAAGTGAGTGTGGAATCGAATGATAGGCCTATGTAGTTTGATAGCTGGAACATTTATGTTTGTGTTGATTTCGAAATTTTGATCACGAAAGGTGATTAATATATTTTTTAAAAACGTGGAATTTCTGAAGTGTATTGAAATTGTCTCGTGCTCGTTGTATATATATATATATATATATATATATATATATATATATATATATATATATATATATATATATATATATATATATATATATATATATATATACATATATATATATATTTCAAGTGAGAATTGTTTTCTCCACATCTTTGATACACGTGTGTATTCGAAAGTGGTGTCATTCATGATACAATTCAGATGGAAAATAGGAGTCACATTGAGATGTATTCAGACGAGCTTTAGCGAGGATTCAATTTGACATACTGAAAAAAATTGGTGTTCGTTTTTATGTTTTTTTTTTGTGTTTTTTTGTCGGCTCTCCACAGGTCAAACGGCTACAGCTATCAACTCCAAACATTTTTCCAAACATTTTTTCGTCATGGTTCCTCATCTAACTTAGATCTGTATAGTTTTGTGGCATTATCGGATGATAACTTTTTTTTATGAATTCTAGAAATTTCAAAAATACCCATTAGAATAACACGTCGGAAAAAAAAGAAAATATATATTTTTTTTTTAAATGAAATTCTGCGCGAAGTTGAGTTACATTGTGATACACATTTATGAAAACTTTCAGCTTGATCGGGTGAGCCATTTTGAAGAAAAACTATCAAATGTGCTAAATTGGTACCACTCGAGGCAGTTTTCACCCATTTATAAGTTGAATGTCACCCAATTGGCGAATGTAGGCAAAAGTTTGACAGAAAAATCGACATACCATTACTATCCGTTCGTCTTACAACGCATATATGGCGTTTTCCTAGTTCAATATCATATAGTGTCTTTATTGCAGCTGCAGTATTTTTATGTGGCTTTGTATACAACAACTATCACTAATTTGGTCGATCGTTCAGATTTTCAATAAGTTGGATTAGTTGATTAGACCCGGAGTTGTTCGACCGCGACCATTTCTGTATCATATGAGAGGAATAATGCCGTCTCTTGTTGAACTCGTTATGTATCCCTGTTCAAGTCTGGCATTTACTAATGCAACGTTGTTGAGTTTCAATCTGAAAAATATTTTGTAATGCGATGTGTTGTAGGCCTACTACAGTGATTAATTTGATCGAAATGTGGGAAACTGTTTGTTTGAATGCGTCAGTATATGCAAGATTATTTGGAAAGGTGAATTCGATACACCGGAATTCTCACTAGAATCATGCTTGTCTCATTAATCTGAGTTCCGCGGTGAAGTTTCTCCATCTGCAATGTCAATACATCCTAAATATTTCATGGATAATTGATAAGTTCGTTCAGAGTGAATCTCGATATTCCACCAATTATCTTTCAAATCACGAACGCCACCCTCGGCAGCTCAAGCAGCTGAGGCACCGCTTCAGAAACTGAAGCCATCCTTGGGCGTGGCTCCGAATCCCTCATAAGGCATGGGTTTCTGTGAGCGTCCGTTCAATTATTATCACTTCATAGTTTCAAAATAATTTGCTCATTCGTACCCCCTATAACCTAGCTGTTGGTGGGGTCGTTGAGCAAATAAGAATCATTATCAACTCATGAAATTTTCATTTTGTGTCAGTCAAACTCAATCACTTCTTTTGTCCATTCAGAATGAAGCAAAACCGTTGAAAATATATGAACACAATGTGAAGTTTAACTCAAAATCTTGAACAATCTCTCTCCTTCTATTCACAGATTGAAGGTAGAGAACCACCTCAACAGCAACAACAACAACAGCAACAGCAACAGAGACAAATTCAACAACAGCAACAACAGCGAGAACAGCAACAATCACCCGGGACACGAATCATCCCGATACAGATCGAGAGCGCTGCCCCTCCTCAACAACAACAACAACAACAACAGCAACCTCACAGGCAACAGAGGACAGTGCAACCTGTGTATCAACATAATAAGTTCAACCCGCCGACCCCATCGGCTCAACCGGGTCAACAGGTCTACCAACAGCAGCAGGACAAGTAAGAGAGAGAGAGAGAAGAGGTGATCGCGATAAACTCAATCATGCGATGGGTTTAGTAGGGATTGTATCAATATTATGTATCAGCGTGAACGCAGCTGTCTTCAGAAACAAAATGAAATGCAAATTATATTTGTGTTTCAAAACTGCGGTCATTAGAGTTTACGGTGTGATAGGTGCAAGCAACAGTTGGTTGTGACCTTTTAAATTAAATTACACATTCATAATTATGAATATAGATCATGGGTAAATACACGAACATAGAAAATATATTCACTACCAGGAAAATCCAAGCTTATATTGGAACAAGATTCAATTGTTCGAGTTCTACGACTTCGAGGTGGTCTTGTCAACAATGTAAATAATCATCCAAACAATATTTCAAATTGAAAACAATCAACTTTGATACCAGTAGGCTTACTGCGCTTTCTGTGACCATACTTTCTCGCCGCAGAGTCTTTCAAATCTTTCAAGTCTTTCAATTTCCAAAAGATAGAAACTCGTTATAGGCACACAGACCGCTATTTTAAGAAGTAATATTACAATTAATTGTCTCAATATTGAACTAACTGAACGAATGTAGACTTACTATCTCATAACAATTTCATTTCCAAGTTGAAACGTCCAGATAACTTAATTAGGTGCAGCTTATAACCTAAATGCGTTTCTGTTCACCCTCCGTTACATCATTCAAGGACACTCTTCGGGACGCAGACCCGAAATAGACTCGACTTGCAAACCGTTTTGATTATAACGGTAATCGAAATGTTTTGGCTCTCGTATTCAAATCTCCGTAAATCATAATTAACTTCACACCCTTCCCCCCCACTTCCTCCTCGTCTAAATACTCTGCCAGATTGTTATTCGCTATTCGCATTTACACGAAACAATTCTTGGATGCAATTAGTTTTCAAGGTTGAGTTCGAAATTATTCAAACCCAAGATTAATCGTGACATCTTGGCAAGAGCTACTGAAAAGTCGTCGATAATGGATTTATCTCATGTGATATTGTTTATTTGTGGGTTGTCACTCAGTAATCAATCACAGGCACCATAACTGCACTTCTGACAGTCACATTTGTGACGGTAGTTACTTTTGGAATAATTATTACAGGTTTTAAGAAAATATACATATATACGAGAAAATATATCAAGTTTGGTTTGAATTCGTGAAATTCTCTTTCAGATGATCATGAAATGGAAAATATTCGAGCATATTATAAATAATAGGTTATTTGATGGTTAATTCTAGCAGTCACTTCACTAATTCTCATTTCAAGGTTTGTATAGAGGTACAGAGATCAGAGAAAAACTATCGGCAATGCAACTGGAGTTGAAGTATTTTTAAACTCCACGCACTTTGTCAAATGAATATATTTGAAGTGACGCGTGAATATAATTTCGTATGGGACAGTACAAGAAACTTTCACCAGGAATTGATACAGTGGAATGCGAAGAGGAAACTTCATTCAGAATGATGGCACGCATTTTTGTAATAATTGCAGGACAAAGTCCCTCAAAATTTGTACTTCAATCGCAAATCCAATGCTAATTGGTTCCCCCTTAACTTTCATGGTTGCTTTGGTAACCTGACGAATACGTCATCTTCTTATATTGGCCCTGAAATATGAAATGATCGCATCGATAAATTAAAATCCAATGAGAATCCAAGTCAGAATCATGTCGTGTCCAATACGACAGGCGAGGAGTGAAAAAGTGCAGCGTCTTAATCAAATGAAAATTGGTCAATTTAAAAATCAATCTTCATGACTTTTCCACAGTCCACTTGGACACCACCCAAATCCACAGACCAATCAAATTGATGATGTGCTAACGTATTCAGGAAGCCGTGGTAGTGAAATGACGTCAAACATCGAAAACCCATTCGATCATATATGTCAGGCTCCAGTATTAAATCAGACAAGTCAAAGAGAAGGTCGACTCGATCCTCTCACTCAGACGCTTACAGAAGCAAGACGTCTCACTCGAAACAGAAATTAGGAAAGTTTCACGAGTAATCAATAAACATTACGATTCACGACTGTGTTCCAGTAGTGCTGCCGACCCCCGCCAGTTGCAGCAGCAACAGAGCTGGTCAGGTGTGCCCGTGCAGTCCCGCGCATTCAAGGTGCTCCAGAAGATCACCGATACGGACCAGGGCGAGGAGGAGGGAGACGGACAGGAGTATCCCAGCGCGCAGGGGAACCAGTGGGGACAACAACAAGGTGAGATGATCATAATGACCTCATAGGTACGAAATATCAGTGATACCTGTGCACACTTATATTCATCGAAGAGGGAGGTCAAAGGTCAACTACCAATTGGATGATTGTAAATACTGAGACGAGTGGTAGAGTGCCCAGCACATTGAAACGTCATTCAGGAGACTGGGGTTCGATTCCTGTCATGGTCAACCATCCTGACAGGAATATTCGTGGTTTTCTTCTGACGTTCGGGTCGATAATCGGATGGTTCCTCAACAACAGGCCACGACCGACTCCTTCTCACTATCCAAAAACAAATGTTGAAATGACATCTCATCTCATTTATTCATCTCGTGCAGCATTCACAAACGCCAATATATCTTAGTCATCAGTACAGTGCGTCGTTGAACTAATCATGAATGACTAGATCAAAAATTATTTTTGGTAATTGCATAATGTCGCTGGAACTTGGAGGATTTACAGATATAGAAAGATCTGGTTGCGTCTCTCATTCGACTCCTTCGTCGTCTTACAGTCGAGTCTTCTATTGGAAATAATCGTAATACTCTCATGATATACTTACATGTTACATTCACGATAAAAAGGGATTTATCAACATAAAAATCATGAATATCAGCTCATGTTCATAAGCCAATTAGGGCTTAGTGAACGAGAGTTCAAACTGTATTACTTCATTGCATAATTCAATTTGTGACAATAAAAAAGAAAAGAATGTTTGTTTAGCAGGGATATTTCCATGAAAAGTTATAATTTTCTCAGAGCGATATTCAAGATGGAAAGGAAAATCAAATTGATGATTCAAAAGCGTTGAATACTTGTACTTTGTACTATATCATGTTTTTAACTAATTTTGCACAATTATTTATTTTTCCTCTTCAGTATACCAAGACTTGGTACTATAAGTTAATGATATAATTCAACAATGAGTGACATCATTCAGAAGAACTTATATTTCCAGTTTCAAAATCTGCGTTTGACTCAGGATAATATTTGTGAATATTTTTTTTCTCTGTCATGATCAACGAATATTGCTGGGATGCGTTGACAGTTTTGTTGAACGGAGCGATTATTGAGAAACGCTTCAACATCGAAGATATATTATCGACATTGAATGTTCCTGCTGGTAATATGCTAACTCTCCTATCAACTGTAAGTTGATAAAGAATCTGTAACAGCTCTTCTATTACTTCATTACCTCATTCTCTTACACGTGTTCTTCCAACTCTTCCAACCACGTCACACATTTCTTTACTCTGATGTCTTCTGACTAGCTAGGCCTACTAACCAGTATAATGACTGATTTTACGCATACTGAAATAAACTGCTGACTTCACTCTTCAGTTCACTATTATATTAGCTTGTTGGCCAACTTGTGAATAAGTGGTATGTCATACTATTATGTCATATCATGTGTTATGTCATCGACATAAGCTATTTGTGCCCCGATTCAACACCAATGTAGGACGCAACTCATTCTTGGGTCAGGCCATTATAGACTCTGGAATGACCTGCCCCAAGACCAGATGGAAGTTTTTCCCAAGGTTATCTTCCACTTCAATGACATTTTAAATTATCAATAAACAACTCTATTCTCATTCTTCTTGTCATCACCAATATCTATTTGTCTACTGATCCTCAACCACCGGATTTTTGATCCAAAGTTGTATGTAATGAATACATGAATACTGTTCTCCCAAATTTTCTGCTCACTCTTCATGTATCTCTTCTACCAAGCCTCTTCCTGAAACTTTTACTTATTTTTCTGCTACTCGTCCCAAACTCAAAGCGTTTAAGCTAACACTGAAACTAATTCATATGAAAAAATCACACGATAATTCCCATCCAAATATATTATGTAGTACTGGGAGTGAGAATTGTTCAATTTCGTTAGTTTTGACAATGAATGAGAATGGTCAAAAGGGAAAAGAATGAAAGAAGAAAGGGAGAAGAATAGAGAGGAATGGGAAAGACGTGATGTGATAGTTGATAATTCCTCATCATGAGATAGTTTGTGTGCTCCTACCTAATTATTCATACTCAGTGACAAGACCTGTGAGTTTCAAAACAATCTTGTGGAGGCACGTCCAAACGATCGTTGTTATTAATTCCTTCTCAGCTTTAATAGGGAAACAACAATTGTGGATATCAAGATTTTGCTGACGTTTGTAAAGGAATGAGAAGAATTAATACTAATGGGAATAACACTCTAGATTTCCACTTAATGGATAGACAATCACGATCGTTGGATGCTCATAAAAACCTACAACCTTGTGAGGAAATATAGATATCATCTTTTTCCAGGAGGACCACAAGAACATCAATATCAGCAAACTCAACATCAGCAGCAACCTCATCCCAAGCAGCAGCAACAACAACAGTGGGGTCAACACCCCCAGCAGGGTGGTCCCCAGGACTACTCCGGCCCCCAGTGGGGACCTCAGAACACCCAGGGGGTGCCCGTCAGTCAGCTGAGAAAGCTGCAACTCAATGAAGATGATCGTGCATTGATGAACAAATTCAAAGCTCAAGGTGAATAATATTAACATGATCTATATTAACGAGCAACAACTCAACGGGATCCGTTTTTCTAGCTCTAATTCATATTTCTATTTTAAGGGTCTCAATTTGGATTGTTCGTTTGCAAATGAACGAATCTATATATTTGAAGAATGACTTATATTGAGTTTGAAATTCATCAATGAGAATCTACAGTTTGCAGGGCTATTAGTTATGAGAGTGGAATGATATGAATACAGGAGGCTCGTGATAATTTTACAATCAATGTGTGCTGAGTATCACTTCCGAGTACATTCCATATTAATATCTTGTTCATCGCTAATCGCCCAACGCATACGTTGCGTTCTCTTGGTATTGTAGAAAATAATACAAGAAGCTTTTGAATTTTCTAAAATTATTGTGAATCATAAGAAAACGAATAATCGGTGATGAAATGACCACCCTGTCGACGCCAGCTAGACGAGAGGTGGTTGGAGATCCAAAAATGGATGACCTCCATTTTAATCAAAAAGTTATGAGTCGACAATTTATTTTGTATTGTATTCGTACGATATAATGTTGTTCGGTGAAAAAATCTTTGGAATCGATTAGATTTGTAATAGAATGATATTTCAGTTTCAGAAAACAATTTGACGAACGAAGAAGAGAACCCCCGTTACCGTGGCGGTCACATCCCCTCACGGGTGTTCCAAATGTTGGACAAAAGCGGTACATATACTACATCATGACGACATACTAAACTAACTCTTTACTTCTCCTTTAGGGCAATGGAATGCATCAGGTCGAGGAATTTGCACGATCAACTTCCAATTAATTAAAGGTGGCTGTGGTGACTGTTAACTGAACATTTCAATTTCCTCACAATCACGATTTAGTGATACCAATATACTTCAAAATGATATACAGGAGATGCTCCAACACTCATACTTTAATAACATGGTTGGCATTTGTGGTTTCTTGGGTCAGTTCAGAGCCAAAGTTCCCAAATTGCTTTTGGCGATTTAGCGGATTTCCTCGTGAATTAGATGTACATAAGAGTGGCCAGGGTACCGGTGGTATTGAATATCATCGTAGTTCCATATAAAAACGATAGGTGCACTACGAGCAATCGGGACCATGTAATCAAATTCAGACTCCAAAAATACTACCCTTCGAAAACGCGAGTCGGTACACCTTCTTTATTATGATACGGTATGTCGGTATCACCACATCGTGTCATAACTGTGTTGCTGAGTGTCATAGTTCGTTCAGATTCGATTCACATCAGTTTTATATGCAGTTTTAGTAGAAGTTCTCACTGTAGAATAGATAATAGGTAGACAAGGATAATAGCTGAGTTTCAGCTAAATAAATATATCTATCTATCTATCTAGAATACAGAATTGGTTCCAGAAACAGTGTTTCGAAACGGTGTTGATTCTATTGGATCTTCGTACGATTCCACTCAATTCAATTACGCTGCGACCACGACAAGGTCTGAGCTACGATAAACCAATGAAGAACGTCAGAATAATTCTTCACTAGTCGAATTAACAACAGTACCAAAACCAACAGTATTGGTGCAACAAATCATGTGTAGCTTACGCATCATCCATACGTATGCAGACTGTTGGATGTTTAAAAAAATTACTATTTGATAATCGAGATTGTCTCCAGTGGGCCTGCGACCATGACGATCGTTGAAACTGTTCTGAATCGAACTCTGACGACAAGAATGAGATCTGGGGGCCTCGAGCCGTTCCTACTGACTCGAGACGTTTGACGCGCTGACCAATCAGGGATCGTGCATCAGGTATTGTGACCTTCAAACACAATACCTGATTGGTCAGCGCGTCAAACGCAACAAACGCGTCAGACGCGCCGCTAGTCAGTAAGAGAGGCTACGTTCCAGTATGTGATTACTGTTGTAATTGCACGATCCCTAAATCTAACTGTCATATCTTCGAATTCTTCTCCATGAATAATCAGGAGACTTGAAATGTATGCTGTGGGATTCAGTATAGGTATTTTGATTGAAATTTAGAACAATTACATTCATTCTACCGTCTCGTGTATAAATGGATCACACATGACGATCCGAAAGTTAGATGGGGTGGAAGCTTACGACAGTCACACATTAGAGAAATGAGGCCCCAAGGCTGTTTGGAGATACAAATGAGATAACTAGAACCTAAAGTAATGCCTCAGCTGACTGAATAAGAGGGTTGGCTCCATTAATCATTCTTCCACTACTCTCTTCCTTAGGGATTGATTCACAGAGACTGCTTCATTCTCCACTAATATCTCAACATATAGGTAAACCTGCTTATCATTACTATCTTCCAGTGGACGACGACACGTTCCTACACTCTGAGTCTGACCCACGCTATAGAGGTGCTGCTATACCCTCTAGGTCTTTCCGTATGTTGCAAGCGATGACGGACACAGCAGGAGATAACCCACAGGGTACAATATGACGTGTTTATAGGAATGACGTAGTTTTCTGCACTGTTTGGCATGGCATGGATAGGAAATGGCGTAGTTTTTCTGCATTGTTTCATGTACAATTGATAGAGATGACGTAGTTTCAAGTAACCCTCTCACGTAGATATGTGCACTACATGCACGTGTTTTTTGTGTGTGTGTGTGAATTGGCATTGAAATCATCCCAACTCTCCAATGATGTTGAACACATTCAGTGGACTGCTTGATGTTTTTACTCACTGGCGTACGGAAGTGGATTTTTCGAATATCATCCATTCAATTATGAGATATCGATATTCTGAAACCATTCGATTTTTGAATTGAGCTAATGATACATTCAAGTTGATATTGTAAGAACTGTTCATCTCGAATCATAGAACTTCCACATGCATTCAGCTGATCGATACAATGCTTCGGTTGTACACATTTATAAATTCAATGTTGACAACTCGATGTTCAATACTTTGAAGAGATCTGTGTTCGTAATGTTTAGTCACTCTTATATACCTTACTTGCAAATATTGTCTCTGAAATCGAAATTTCGATGAATCGTCACCCACGCACTCTGAAATGAAATCACCTACAGAGATGAGCCACTGTTGAGTACGAGGACATATTTTTCAGAATAGACCATTTTTTTGAGAACTTGTACTCATGCCCAACCTCATTTCATTTCCTGAAGCAAGGGTTTGAACGGTAGCTCAGCTAGTTCTCTTTTTTTAATATGAAGTTTTCGAATACTGATCTGATCGGAGTTTCTGGTGCATCATCTAGTGTCCATTCAAGATTCCCCTAGAGCTGATTCCGAGGAACAATATGCTGTTTTAAAAAACGGAAGAATGAAATCATCTCTCTCCATAATGCATTAGAATGTATTGACTTTGATTGCACATGTCGAAAAAAAACACCATGATCGGAATAAGATATTCACATCAAGAAAATCAATCTTTCAATTCATCTTCTGACAACTCACGTTCACGCGTATGGTCTCTTCAGATTTCACACATGTCTCAACTTCACTATACTCTACTCACTGCATCAAACTGTCGTTAAATTCTATGGAAACTTTGATATTTTCGAACTATATACAAAAAATCTATGAGTGTGGCAAATACCATAAAACTGAATCGATATTCGAAAGAAAATGGAAACCACAAACTTGACTGTTGGTCATTGATGCACAATTGGGATGACGCGGTATGATCTTCTGGACGGTCCTTTGCAAAGACGATCTCACCACCGTGAGGGAAAATAATATAACACTGTGACTAGTTTTGAATAACTTGTACGAAGTAGACTAATACATTCATGGAAAATAAACAATTCAATTCATGTCGGGATACAAGAATCTCCAATATGATTGTATTGTTACGTATATTTTCATCCTGAATTTTTCTTTGTTGAGAAATGAGAGGAGAATGAATGAATTCTTGCATTCGCATGCTTCTGGGTTGGTGATTGATCTCACGCTTTACTCTAACATACTTGTTTACAGTCCTGTCTTGCCAGAAAAATATCGATTTTGTAATTTTCCAACAGTATTTCTCCACTGAATCACTAATACTAGCATGATCTACTAGCATATGACTGGCATGGTATGTGACCTCAACGAGAAACTTCGTCACCTACACTGGTTGAGGGTGTCGTTACTACACGTACTAATATTGAACCAGCATCAAATATTTCACCCTTGTACTAACAATAGAAATGGATAATAAATTACCTGAATTGAATATTGAAGAAGTATTCAACCAAAATTCAGCCTTGAACACCAATCCTATGGCAAATTACTTCAGATGAATGTTGAATTGAAATACTTGTATCCATGATGGACGAATGATTTTTACCGACATGGACACGAATATTACAATTTGTATCGATTTAGTGCTGTGATATATTTCCCCAGTTGATGAATTCTTGGGTCGAGAATTACGAATGATAACACAACTCCCTTTCATCAGCTTCAAATGTTTTTCAGCGGTTTATTCTAAAATGAGGAGAGTTCTCAGAATTATCCGGGAAGTAGATACCTCTTCTTTTGTGTAGGCCCATACAAGATGAGTACTATTTGTGGTAGGCTATGTGTTCAGTAATGATAATTGCCTGATATATTCTCCGTGTTGTTGATCGACAATACATTTAGAAGATTTCACTAAATGCACCTGATGAAGAGGTGAGATCAGAAACGTACCTATCTCACAGCTGCTCTGATGTATGAAGGTTGATTAGAATGAGTTTCTGTACAGACAATTCCGTATAGGCCTACTGATGACATATTCGAGATCACCGAATGAGTTGATGTGAATATTTTTGCACATAATCGATTACTTTCAATATGATTTCAAAATTTGTGTGTTCAAAAATGAATTCTATCAAGGAAGATAATGGTTCTGAACAGTTGAATTTTTTTGAAATGTCAAAAAGGCAGATGCAAATACCTAATATTCAATTATCACCGCTTGTTTAGTGTCGCTGCCTCTCATAGATATTGTTATGGAAATATTGATTTTTGACTACTGTGACGTATATTTGATAAGAATGTTGTGTTTTAACTTCAACAGTGCCCCGTGGTCCCACTCCAGGCGCTCAGCACAGGCCTCAACAATCACAAGGTAAGCATGAGCACATCCACTCAACTTCCACAAAAAACAATAGAAACAAAATTTTAATACGTGGAAGAAAAGAGCATTTGGAAGAATCAAAGACAAAGAACGACCAAAGGGAAATGAAGGCCACGAAAAATGAAGAAATCGAAGATTCTTCATCTCTGAAACAAATAATCAATAGTTCATAATTTCTAAACTATATATTATCTAATAGAAATAACAATCATAATAATTTCCATTTCCAAATTTCTGCTCACAAAATTATTACTCTATTACGAAGGCTCAATTGTTTGATAATTTGATCCATTGTTGATCATGATAATGGAGATCACTCGGACATCAATTAATTATTTCCTCAACTTCGATCAATTGAGGAAAATCGAATCTGTATCGAGTTTGTGATTTCAATAATTCAATCAAATATTGGTATTCCAGCCGATGCTCCTGCGGGACCCTACATACCCGCATCGCAACAGCAAGTACAGGAGCCCCGGAAGTACACAGGAGGTGCTATCCCGTCTCGCTCCTTCAGGATGTTACAGGCTATGACTGCTCCAGAGAACTGTGGTAAGCTAGCAGACACAACATATAATCAGATTCACGCACAGTAGTTGAACTACTCATAGATGAGACTATAAAATCCCAATCGATTTTTTTCATATGGGAAATACTCATTTTACTTGGAACTATTCCATATTCTTGACTCGGATGGAAGGCAAACAAGAATGTGGAACCGATATTTTCCAAACGAATGATCTCAAAATATACCAGTATCAGTAGTTTCATGGATAATTCCGTTGATTCAATTTATCTTCATCCATATTTAGAAAAAATATATTTTCAACAAAATGTTGGGAGATGTGAATACGCTGATTTTTTGTGGATGCGTACATATGGATATCATTGATGGAATATTCTTCTTCGATTGAAAAAAATGTACCAAGCAAAAATTTCAATCAGTTTTTACAGCTTTGTGATTTTCAAAATATATTTCAGAACAATCTAGTGGACACTTCAGACGTGAAACGTTCCTTCATGAGACCAATCAAAAATAGTAGTATCCAAGAGTATTTGAATATGACTGAGTCTATACTAATAGGCAAATATCTTTTGCTCAGATAATTCATAACTGAATACTAGATTTTGAAACATTAACGTCAACTCCAAATTCTCTATCAACATCTTAATTCCCTCTGATAGGTTGTGGGGTTTTGAAATAATCCTAGGTGATTGTCAGCATGGTGGAAGTTGTTCCTTATAGAATAGGATGTTTCGTTCTAACGGATAACTATGTGCATTAACCAAGACATGTTATTCGCACTGGTTGGACTAAACAAGACAGATAATCATGTATAACTTCATCTTCGAATTAAATTGATTCACCAGAGTTGACACAGGAGAAAAAAAACATTCGGCTTTCATATATATATTGAAACAAATGATAATACTGAAATGCATCTCGATCAAATTCTATAATCAACCGTTATGACTATTCTTTATTGAGAAATTTGATCGTAAATGAAGGAATTAGGTGAATTTCATGATCTAATTTCTTGATATTCCAGATAGATGAAGTTATATGTTTGTTGCTACTTCAAGTTCTGCTGAAGATAGTTTTTAGTGGGTCAAGGAGTAATACCGACATGGAATTTTCAAGCCAGATGGAAAATCGTTGAATATTATATAATATACCACCTGCGTTCATATGATATTCTGGAAGATTCACCACCAAAACCATATAATCTCTTATTTCATACTGTTATCTGATGGAAGGAGAGAGGAGAAGAGGGAATATTATATCGGTGGTGAATGAGCTTTTGTTAGCTTTAGTCATCTTTTTTGAGCGATATTATTATTTTAATTCGAATTTTGAATTTATGTTACATTCTTATGGTATAGTTCTGATTGTGGGGATGATGTTGTTCGGGTGGCAGGTAGACTTCACATCGCTCATTGAATGACGTCATCTCATAACTCATATTTTCAGAAAAAAAGTCGAATTTCATTTCGCTGAACTTGAGTTAAACTGAAACTTTCCACAGCTAGGAAAGTATTTTGGAATTTTCACAGAATTTTTATCAGATACAAATCTACAGCAATTGATTGAGAAGATTTTTCTTCGGTTCAATCTTCTCCCGATATGACGCCTACGTCGTTTTATTTTGTTGTAGCACCTGACGACAATCCTAATCAAATGCCACACCAACAATGGGTCGATCCTAACGCCTCCCCCCTCCCATACTATCCCCCACAGCAACAAGATTACTGGGGCTACTATCCCCCACCGCCCCCCAACATGGACAATCAGTACTGGGATCCCTACTCCTATATGGCATACGTCAACGAGATGAACGCGGCTTATGGCTATCCCCCAATACCGTATCCACCAGTATATTCCCCTCACCATTTCGCACCTCCACGCTATCCCCAGAGGTATCACCAGAACGGTTCTGACTCTGATGAATACTCTGGATACTCCTCTACCGACGAGATGGCATATTATGGAGCACAATTCCAGAGGCCAATGGGGAATCCGTATCAGAGGCAAAGTATGCCATCAAGAGGTAGTTGTGAGACTCCACGAATTGTTGTCACTCCGACGAATCAACACAGTCTCGAGGTGCCGGGAGAGAAAAGGGGACACAATGTACAAGATAACGGATGTGAGAACGAGCGAGTGCCAAATGGAAAAGGTGGTGGCTTGAAGAAAGCAAAAGGAGATGATGACGATTCAGATACAGAAGTGGAAGACGATGATGCAGAAGTGGTTAAAGAGAAGGTTGGAATCAAAGCAATCAAATCCGTGTCCGATATAAACATTTACAACAGTGATGAAGGTGTTATGGAGTCGAACGATGAGGATACCGAACAAGACGAAAGTGACGACGAAGAGGAAGAAGACGAAGAAGAAGAAGACGAAGTGGAAGAGATTGTTGAAGATTTGCCACATCAGTTGAGCGTGATTTACGAGGAGAGTGAGTTCGGCAGCAGCGACGCAGGAAGCGTGCGCAGAAGTGTGAAAAGCGTGATGAGCGAAGACGACAGCAGTACAACCACGCTCGACAACGATATCGAAAGCGACGGCAATGAAGATATCGACAGCGAGTCGTCTTCGGTGACAGTACGTCTACCTTTGAAACTGAAATTCAGTCGTTCGGCTAACGACGAAGAAGTCACGACAGTCATCGTGGGCGATAGCCAAGTCAACAATAACAGATCTCTCGTCGAAGAACATCAATTCCAATTGGAAGAACATTTGAGAGCGCAATTACCTAAAATTGAATTGGAACGCAAGATGGTGACGGACCGGAAGGAAGTGATTCTACTGAAAGAACCGGAAATATCAGAAAACGAGGATGATGATACCGACGAAGAAGAATTTGAAAATGATCCGTCTGATATATCTGTTACCTTCTCTATACCCAGTCGTTCGAATTCTACGACGAAGGTCGAGCAATGGCAGAAGGATATGGTTAAAATTGATAACAGCTCACCAGTACGTTATTCAACGCCTTCGATCAACAATGTGAACCGAATGGATAATTCGACACCGTTGTCGATGTGTGATGTGTCACGTCAACAAAGCGCTGATGATCTCGACAGTTATGCGACATGCGAATCCGATTCCGACGTTTCGGTTTGTCTGTCACTGAAGGTACGTAAGCCGAGCCCAAAACCCGTCGAAGTACAATCTGATGTTGAAGAAACGGTAAGAACTGATGAAAGTCAGTCAAGTTCTGCAAGTCTCAATACTGTCAAATCCAACCATAAATCTGGAGAAAGTAGTAGTGAAATGGAGAGTACCATCACTGATACTGAGAAAGAAACAGTGAAATCAGAGTTCAAAGGATTCTGGGAAATTGATGATGAAATTCTCCCGGAAAGAAAGAATATATTTGGGAAGATTATCAATGAAGATAAAGATATGATTCAGAATGTACCCTCACTGGAGATAGATATCACGTTCAGGAAAACAGAGGCCAATCAAAAATCTGTTGAAGATGAAGAAGTAGTTGAGGAAGATGAAAGTGACGAAAGTGATAGTTCGGAGGATGAGTCGGAGGAATCGTCATGCAGTAGTGATAGTTCTTGTAGTACTAAGAGCTGTGTAGTCAAGGTTTCCAGTCAAGAGGAAGTTCCGGAAAAGATCGAGGAAGCACCGGTACCTGTGCAGGTTACGAAGAGGATTGAAGTAGACGAGGAAAGTAGTGAAGAGGATGGAGAGGAGTCAGAATTGGAGGATGGAGAATTCGGAAAAGATGAAGAGAATATAATCAGTAAGATATACGATCTTTGTGTGAATAGCGAAGAAGCAGTGAAGGAAAACGGAAGTGAGTTGAAAGAGACATCAGAGGGAAAACCGAAGAAAATAAGTAGAAACAACTCGGAGAGTGGTGAAGAAGACGATTCAGGTGTCACATCCGATATGAGTCGTCACATTTCCGACACCGAATCCGAGACGACGAGTGAACGACGTAGACAAACCAAATATATCCGGGCATCAACACATTCCCGCCTATTCCGTTTGCTCCAAGACGAATGCGGTAAAAGCGACGACGAAGATGACGACGAACCATCTGTCGAAGAATCCCCATCGCCTGTACAACAGCTACCAATCGGCGCATTGCTCTCCCGTCGCGAACACCTCACCTTACCACTCCTCCACAACAACTCTTCAGGCCTCGACAGTTTATCTTCCTCATCGGGAGTCAACTCCCCATCCTCACCCACCGTCACTGATCGCCTCGTCAAAGAACTTGTTCAGAGTCTACTCCAACGTAAGAAAGGTAAACGATTGAAGAAACTCCCCATGGCGAAACTCCATGCGGCAGCGTTACGAATCCTCCAAGAGGACATGGACCCTTATGATACTGGCAGCTCAGCTGGCTCTGAGGATAATTGTCTCTCTCCCGCTGGAGTTTTACCTCATTCCGTGATCGACAGAACTGCAATACCACCACAAACCCCTTACGGAGCGAATTACTACGACTATTGTGATTATTATAACACTTGGGCGAATGCGGCTGCGTACTACGGGGACGAACGCGATTATGATATGAATCATATAATGCCGTCGAGAGCATTTCGACTGTTGTCCGAGCACGCATCACAGCCGGCTGGATTCAATCCAGGGATGATTAACGGGATGTGGGCGAAATGTCCCCGGATACCGAGTAATAAAAATGTCAGGATGATGATGGCAATACATGGGGATAGTTTGGAGTCGAATCCTTCATCCTCCAGTGAACCCAATAGTCCGTTACCCCCGTCCCTTCCTCCACCAATATCTTCCACCCCTTTACCACGACCCACATGATTGTTGCGTGAGTCGCATTGTGCCCGAAGTGGAGAGTTTACCACAATTCCAAGTTTTTGACAACATTGTACGATGAGAAAGTGTCATTTGGGTCTTAAAAGAACCCTACGAGGTACATTCCATTCAAATATGTAAATAGAGACAGGTTTTGTGGATTGAATTGTTCATTATAATTCCTATCAATTTTGGTAGAATTAACTAAATTTTTTTATGAGATAATTTTTTGTGTAGATGATTTTTCTGCATTCTCTACGGAGTAAACTCCACCTTTAGCAAACTTTTACTGAAAAATCAAAACCGCATTTTCGAATGATTTTGTTTTACTTCACCATTCAAATTATTTTTGTTGAGAACCATCATTGTTATACGTTTCACGAAATTATCGTTCAAACTAGCTTCTTTCTACACACTCAGTTATTTTGAAATTAATCAAATGGCGATATTCGTTAACTCATAAATATTCGAGCAATGAGTTGGAATGAGTGAAATATAAAAAAAATATACAGTAATAAACAAATGCATTGATTGATTTGATGACTTTGCATCGTGGATCTAATAATTTTGTTGATAATAATTTAACATTTTCGCAGTAAATAATATCTATTAACCGAAAACATTTTTTTTTTATTCACATATTATATATACACTTGAACAATCACATGAAGGAAACCTTTAATTTTTTTCTGGAATATCATTCGCATTGTTTGAAATAACTTTTTCAAAAACAATACCGAGACGTCTTATTATCATAACCCTCTCCTAAACTGATAACTAAGCTTCTCGGTTATATTACATTTGACAAACTTTGAGTAAAAACCTTCATTTGATTTGTTTCATTCTTTCTTCATCTTCCAACTATACACTTCAGCTACATGTACGTAAAGGTGAAGTTTGCTTCCGGGAGCGACATGTCTAATCAAAACTGCTCGTTTCACAGTAGATTAATACTTTGGTCATTTTTATTTAATAACTTTCACAATCAAGAAAATATATTTTCAAAATATCTATCAATATTTAGATTGGCCTAATTATTGATCAACGTCAAACTGAAGCTTGGCGACGATTTTATGCTTCGTGTTTATTTGGTGCATGTATGTTGGTAGCCTTCATGGACTCTATTTCAACTCAAAATCAAATCGGATCTCTCACTCTGTTGCATTGGTAGACATTACGATACAAGTGCAACAGACATCAATGCTGGAGTTGATATTAGCTTGAAACGGATCGGTTTACCCTCGGGCAATAGGCATGAGAATAGTTCTAACTGACAGCTAAGAGTTGTTTTCACAATCCCATGCTAATTGTCATTGAAAACTTACAGAATAGGGCTAATTCGAGGCCGGGCTTTAGACGTCCACAATCGTGACCTCTCGATTGTAGGTCACTTTCCTCATATAGTTTTGATCATGGAAATGTCAGAAGTATGTAGTCTATATTTCAAATTGCACAGCAAATAAGTATTGAAATATTAATTGTAACTCCGATTTATATTTTGAAGTCATAGAACTGAGATATTATTATTATTTCTTGTCGACCTACCAGCTTTGTCATTCGGGATAAATAGTCACATCCTGGATGTTATTAGGGTGTGATTCCGACCGATGTATATAAATCTGGTAGTTTTCTGGATGTATCCCGAATATAGTTCCTACAATACAGATCTGTCGAACCCGAATAGAGAATACTCATTTGGAATGTAAAGAAAGCATGAATGTGTTTTCGCTTCTTAATAAGCCCCTTTTGATGTAACTAATAGCTGATTTAGTATGAACCCTCGCGTGATATTTGTTCGCTTGTTTTAAATGGCTTGCAAATGGACGCAAACACGTGTCATAGCTACGTGTCGTTTCTGTGCTTCTAGCTGGACTAAAACTAGCTACGATGTCTGTTTGATGTCAATCTTTCGTATATTGTTGCTCCGAAATGGAATAAACGATTTGTTGATTTTAATAATTCGTAACTAACCTTCTAACAGTTCTCAGTGAAGTTCATCAATGAATTTGTTTATTGCCGTTACATTCAAAATCACTGTTCGAATCAATTGGCTTTAATCTTATCGTATGTATACAAAATATCATACCATATCCTATGTGTATATATATATATATATATATATATATATATATATATATATATATATATATATATATATATATATATATTTATATATATATACATATGATATGATATAAATATAATGGGTTTCTTAATTAACATTGACAAAAATTCAGTACATACTTGTTTATCATGTTACAATATTTGATGATTCCGGTATTGAAACAATTACGATAGAATAATGTCACATTGTAAAGTACCTACAATTATGGATTTTTCATTTCAGATTCCCATTTCAATCAAATTTTGGAAAAATGCATTCACCTCAGAAAATATTGATTGGAGACACAAATTTTATTCCAGGTTTTCACAAGGAAACTCTCCTTAGTCACTGATTCTCTAACTAATATGTGGTGTGACTATTTTCACAGGTCCAGATCAGTCCGACATGTAGATACGTTGTGAGCGCATGCGCAGAACGATCCAAAGTGCTGAAGATAATTCGTTATTGGAAGAAGTGGTATCTACGGCATTAAGTCCATCTTCCGGATGAAACATCGTTCTTGGTATCCGTAGAAGCACTTGTAAGTGTAGATATATTGAACAATATATATATATATATATATATATATATATATATATATATATATATATATATATATATATAAATGAAATAATTATGAATATATATATATATACGTATTCATGAAGACTCTAGGTGTGAACGAAGCTTAAGCTTGATTTTTCTTGATTTTTTTTACTAATAATAATAGTATTCTCTCTGTTTCGTATTTTATATATTTTAATTGTTATTTGTAAATAAATTGGATTTTCTTGATCAATATAATTTTGGCACTTTGAGAAATGTCATGAGATAGATTCAATGGAAATGAAGTATCCAACTATTTTTAGTATGAGTGGAATTTATTCTGAAATGTTGGTACCTAACATGGAATTGATACGTATTACATCGCCCAATATTGCCTTCAATTTTGAAAAATGTATTTTCAACTTTTACCCAAATTATTCACTATATGCCATGTTATGTGTGTGTTGTATGTTGTTACAACTTACATGATATGCTTTGTTATACTTTTGTATACGTTATTCAATCATTTAATTCTACTTATAGTGAAGTAGAAAACTGAGTTTTGAGATTGAGTAAGGATGGTCCTGAATATACTCGTAAATCTCTATCTATGTGCTTTCATTGTATATTAGTACATAAATATATATAAATAAATGAAAAAAAAAAAAAAAATATATATATATATATATATATATATATATATATAAAAATATATATATATGTATATATATATATATATATATAAATATATATATATATATATATATATATATATATATATATATATATATATATATATATATATGTATATATTGATTAGGGCATGTGAAATCATTAGTGCTAAAACTATTCGATTTCAAGATGGCTGCATGGAAATTTTGTAGTAGAAATAATGAAATTCTACTATTGATTTCGAGTTGATGTGTAGTTAGTCAATGATATTCTGAGTATCAGAAATACGGATCATGTTCAACCTGTTTTGATATTACCGAATTGTTTTCATTATTTTATATATCTGTACATTTTCCAGCTTGCCTTTCAGTGTCGAGAATTCAAGAAATATATCACTATATGTCAGATGCATAATTCACTAGGCATACGCTTTCTCAATACCTATACACATATTCAAGTGGTATTTCATCATCGCTTTTGCTATCCTTCGCAGTTAAACATGATTTAGAATAAAACATGGGTCTATGACAACACATTTCAAGTATTGCTACCCATACAGAAATTTTCCCAATAGCTTGCGAATGTTTCAATATACTTATTGTCTCGGTTGAAATGAATACATCTGTAATCATGATTCATGAATCTTATTCACATAGTCTATTCTGAATTCCGAACCGTACTATCGAGTTCAGATATGTATTTAGTTTTTCTATTCCATAAATAACACTATTTCACCATTCGAATATACTAGATTTCAATTTTATGTTCATGGATTGTTTTCTCAGTTGAGAGTCGTAGTGTAAAAAAGCTTTGACAGCAATAACTGGAACTGATGTGTCTTCTGGAATAACGGTGTGATTCTATATTGTATTGAATGAATACTAGGAATCATCGAGGAGGAATTGAGTGAATATATATATTCAACTTTGAAATGACCAGTTTTCTGGTGACACTTCTTTTTGTAATGTAACTAAAAAAGTGAATGTGATTTTTTCAGATAGTTTTTTCTTGTGATTTCAAAATGAGATGATTGTTTTGTGGTAGACTGTACTCAAAGTATGTATATATATATATATATATATATATATATATATATATATATATATATATATATATATATATATATATATATATATATATATATATATATATAAATATATATATATATATATATATATATATATATATATATAAATATATATATATATATATATACATATATATATATATATATATATATATATATATATATATATATATATATATATATTTATATATATATATATATATATATATATATATATATATATATATATTCATATATATATATATATATATATATATATATATATATATATATATATATATATATATATATATAAACACATACATATATATATATATATATATATATATATATATATATATATATATATATATATATATACATATATATATATACATATATATATATATATATATATATATATATATATATATATATATATATATATATATATATATATATATATATATATATATATAAAATCATCATATTTGTGTAGGCCTAGAGTGTTGCTTTTTTGTGACAATGGTGGAAATTTTGATGATTCATACTCATTGTTTGTAACGAATTTGTAAAATAAAGCTGCGAGAAACATGAATTATATCACAGTGTATTTTACTCTTCTGATTGTGAAATTTGACACAAAAGATGAACTTCCTTCTCACCTAGACTTAACTTTCCTTCTTTTCCTTCTCATATAACTCTCATTTGGAAAGTAACAACGAGTTATTCTTTGATTCGAATTGTAGTCTCATGTTTGTAGGTTCATAGTTTTCAATACTGATGATCGACTGCATGGCAAACCACGCATTGGATCGGTTCGATCCCAGCCACCGTCCATCTTCACATGAGTCTTCTGTGCTCCGTGGTTTCTCTCTGTATTCAATAATTCATTCGTTCATTCATTTCTCCATTCAGATGACTGTTCACAATAAAGTGTCAGTATTGAAAAGACAATATCATAATGAAAAGTAAATACATTCAATACAGCAGTGAAATCATTGTCAACTTGAGATCGTCTGATTTCCGCTAAATGACATTGTGAAATGCCATGTATATATATACCTTCCAGGTGGCCTGCCGATATGTCACGCCCATTACTAGTGGTCAATTGACGAACAGTGATTGACCCGCCCACAAACGTCACAAAACAAAACATCCAATCAAATGGGCTGTTTGTTATGTGGGAAATTGACATGGCCCATCAGAGTATATCTAAATGCTCACTTGAAGATAGATCCAGGTGGCCTGCCGATATGTCACGCCCATTATGCGTATACATGACGTATACAACAATTTGGATGTGAATAATTCTCTTGAACATTTTTATAATAGACTTGGTAAACATATAGACACCTCTTATGACTGTAAGAAATCGAATAACAGTGCTAAATTTAAGAAGGTGAAGCCATGGATCACCAGAGGACTAATAGTCTCAATACGAAAACGAGATAAAATGCATTTCAAAATTAATAAATTGAAAATAATTCCGAACACAAATCAACTATTTTTACAAAGATTAATACAAAAATACAAAATGTATCGTAATGTTTTGACAAAACTCATTTGGAGAACTAAAAATGAATACTATGCATACAAAATACATTTGAGTGAAAACAACCCCAAAAAAGTTTGGGAAATTATTAATGAAATATCTGACAGGAAAAATAAAAATAATAACACAGCTATAAATGAACTTGAAATAAATGGGCAAATACATATAAATGAAATGGATCCGCAAAAAACAGTGGACGCACTGGTAAACTATTTCTCAGACGTAGGTGAAAATCTAGCAAATAATATAAAAATATCGGAGAATTATAAACATGATGATAATTTAACTCACATACCCAGAAATAATCGTTCTATTTTTCTCACACCTATAACAGAGTCTGAAATAATAGGAATGTTACAAACTCTCAAGGTTACCTCAGCCTGCGGGTATGATGGCTTGCAAGCAAACGTAATTATGAGTTTAAGAGAATATATTGCTGGACCTTTAAAACACATCTTCAATTTATGTTTCCAACAAGGGAAATTTCCACAAACTTTAAAAACGGCCATCATTATACCGATTTATAAAAGCGGTGAGAAGACCAAACCGGAAAATTATAGACCGATATCTCTCCTATCCAATGTGGCTAAACTTTTAGAAAAATGTATTAAAATTAGATTAACAACTTTTTTGGAAAAATATAATATAATCTCTCCTAATCAATTTGGTTTTAGATCGAGCCTTAGTACCAATGATGCGATTCATAGAATAACAAGTCATATTTATGAAGCGTTGGATACAAATAATAAAGTACTCGCTATATTTTTAGATCTAGCCAAAGCTTTCGATACTGTGGACCATAGTAAACTGTTGTTGAAACTAGAGAGAATTGGTGTAAGGGGTTTAGCATTTGCCTTATTTAAAAGTTATCTTTCAGGTCGAGAACAAGCTGTGAAAATAAATTGCGATTCAAGTTCTAAAAAAATAATTAAATGTGGGATACCACAGGGAACGGTTTTAGGAACAACTCTTTTCAATATTTATATTAACGACTTATGTAATCTTGATATTGGCGGTCTTATAGTGACGTACGCCGATGACACAGCATTAGTTTTCAAAGATGTCAACTGGAGTAACGTTTATAGTAGGGCTAACCATTCTCTTAGACTCATTTTTGACTGGCTCAACAATAGTTTACTAACGCTCAATAAAATCAAGACAGTATATCTAAATTTCACAATTACGTCTAAAACTCACCCTTCGGAAGAACATAAATTGAAATTGCATAATATGGATTGCGCTGTCGACAATGTATGCAATTGCTACGAAAATCAAAAGAGCAACAGTGTAAAATATCTCGGTATAATGATGGACAGTCACCTACGATGGAATGAGCACATCAATTCCTGTGTAAAAAGAACTCGTTATTTATTGTATATATTTTATAGACTACGGAATGTGATGATGAGAACTTTGCTGCTACAGGTGTATAATGCCCTTGTCCATTCAATCTACCAATACGGCATAATTGGATGGGGTGGAGCATACGATACGTATCTTCAACCTCTTATTATTATCCAAAAGATACTACTTAAAGTTATTCTTAAAAAGCACTATCAGTTCCCCTCCACATTAATTTTCAAAGAATGTAAGATATTGGGCATAAAACAGATTTTTCTGAAGGAAATCTTGGTTAATACGTATAAACATTTCGACAAATATAAAGTAATTACTATACCACCTACCCACATCACCAGATTAAATAACATGTCCACTTTTCCATTCACTGTGAGTATACCTAAAATGAATAAACTCTTATGCCAGAAACAGGCTGATTACCTGGGTCCATATGTATACAATAAATTACCATTAGATATTAGAAAATGTAGTACACTATACTCGTTTAAAAAGGCACTCAGCAGGTGGCTAGATATCACTGAAAATTCCTCTATATTGAAACTGATGGATTTTTAAAAATTTAATAGCTGTGTTTGTTTTGTTTTTTCTTTCGTTTGTTTTTTTTTTTTTTTTTTGCTGTAGGTGTGTAGGTGTGTCGAAAGGTTTATACGCTTTGATTTGATTGGGATTTTCCCGGAGGAGTTTGTTTTGTGTCCAATATTGTAATAGTGGCCGATACATTATTTTTTGCATTTGTTCTTCTTTTTTTAGGTTTATTCATATATAAGTTATATAGTTTTTGTACCGACTTACTCTTATTCTATTTTTATAGGACAGCCCGCACACAAGACTTTGTCTTACGCGGGCTTCTTGTTTTGGTTTATTATATGAAAATGTGAAAGTGTTACAAATTCAGAGGTACAAAACATGAATAAAATGATTTAAAAATTGAATTTACTAGTGGTCAATTGACGACCATTGATTGACCCGCCCACAAACGTCACAAAACAAAACATCCAATCAAATGGGCTGTTTGTTATGTGGGAAATTGACATGGCCCATCAGAGTATCTCTGAATGCCCACATGAAGTATAGATCTAGGTGGCCTGCCGATAAGCCACGCCTTTCACTAGTGGTGAATTGACGACTCGCAGTCTCCGCGCCCCCTTGACATCAGAAATCATACCATCCAATCAACAGGGCTGTTAGAACTGTGATCAAATTAAAATATCCAATCGGGGTATCTTCAAATGACTATACAAATTAAATGAACCAACTGGCCTACTGGTGAAGCCACGCCTATTTCGTGTCGTCGATTGGCCTTGATTTGATAACAATTATCAAGTGACAATCAAGTTTGATATATTATCAGGAGGAATTGTGATATTCAGATGACAGTAGGCCTACACAATCACAGTCCTACTGAAAGAAACGATGAATATTTGATGATGAATCGCCGCTTGATGACGTCATACTGTGTCACAAATCATCAAAACGTCAGCTATTTTCAAATGAAAGGTATTGAAAATGAAATAAGATTACGTCGTTTTTATACGAAAATAGTTACTTTTGCAAACGTCAGTTGATTGAGAGTCACAAGTATTATTTATATGATCTAATTCGGACTGTACATTCCCTCTCAAAACTACTCTTCTACAAGATTTTCACAAATGATTCATTTCACAAGATCTTTGGAAAAACAAAACTATTAACAAGGCATTCCATGTGCCTAATATATCGTGTAACAAATTTTTCATTCATAATCTGTGTCCATTCATTGAAGTGTATAGCGATACAGAAATAGTATAGAATCATTATGATCAAGATCAACTATCCAGAAGGTTGATAGGCCTATATGAAAATGGCATGACAATTGAAAACAAAAAATAAATGAATGAGGATAAATTGAAAAATGCATTGAGAAAAGTATAAAAAAGGTATGAAAAGTTATGAAAACAAAGTCAGAATATTGAAGAGAAGAAATTCACAGGAGTTTGAGACTCACAATGAGAAAGTTGATGATTATACCGATTCAAAGTGGATGGAGGACGAACAACAAATGCTTTTCAGTTTTCGTCATTTTTCACATTATTTTTCACTGGAAATTGTACTTCCGGAAACAACTTTTGAAACATGTCAATAATCTGGCATAATCATTATTGATGATCGAATCATATTGGAATAATGTGAGGAACTTTGAGAATTAGACATGAATTTTGTTCACAATCAGTACAGGTATTGAATATGTACGGCCTCATACTGACGATCTTATTTGAGTGGTACTGTACTTATCATCGTAAACGCATCGCCATGGCAAATAGGATGCTAGATTTAATGTAATACTATCAACAAAAACACTCCATTTTCCTGGAACACATGTTCATTCTTTGAATTAGTCATGATCTATTCGTAGAGGAATGATCGGGTTATTAGTATGTTATGAATCCATCATTATTCGTTCTGTCGGGGCACTGACAACATTGAAAACCATTCAATTTTTTTTTAAATAGTGTTGTTTTTTTCATTATTCAGTAATTGAACTTCGAATCCAAAGTCTGTTTTGTATGTGATTCAAACTTTCATTGAATATACGAATCAATTTCGAACCAATTGTTATCACATCATATTTCGTCACCTCAAAAGGAAAAGGTCGTATGTTACAATTTCGCGATTTTGAGGTTTATAGGCCTACATGAAAAAATCGAGCTCGAGCTAAATTTTCTGTTTTCAATAACGTCGTATGTCTTGTTTGACCTAAAATTCGTTAAATTGATTAAAACGTAATGTCATATGCAATATATATATATGTATTTACTTCATCAAAAACGTCGTATGTGAGGCAATAAGGACGTATGTGTTGATAGCATTCTCTATAACGTCGTATGGTTTCAGATACAGCCTTCTACCATGACCAATATGTTTTTGACAATTGTTCCATACTAAAATATGAATAGGAATAATGTTGTATGTGCACAATTCATACGACTTTATGGTGAGAAATATTTCTGAATGAAACGCAAAAACGTCGTAAGTACCACATTGATTCGGTTTTTCGATTACATATAATAGAGAGATTAGATGAGAGTCAAGTTGATCACTAAATCAGATGAATAACAAATTTGTCGAAATAAATAAATGTACACTATTGTATAATAACGTTTTCCAACATAACTGAAAGCTCTCAAAACTTCATTTGCATTTTACTCGGAACTACATTTTTGCACATACGACCTTCTCCTTTTGAGGTGACGATTTATTCTATATATTCATTATTTAATTGTATTTGTGATGAAAAATATAAGTTACCATCACAATAACTGGTCGTATAACCATTCTGAGGATTTCAAACATCGTACAATGTGGAAATTATTCAAGAAAATCACCACTGAATTATTGTGTAATCCCGTTTCATAATTGACTATCATATATATTTTCGAAAAATTCCGATGAAGGGTTGGAAAATAGAATAATCCGACAGGAGCCCAAATTTACAATGAAGCGTTAAAGAGTTCGTTAAGATAATCCACTGGTCAGTCAATAAAATATCGAGTGAACATTTGATTGACTTTTATCAAATTATCGGAAAATCCGATCAAGATTGTTTCATCCATATAAAAGCTTTCAAAAATAAATTCTAAACAATTATTGATTTTTTTTTAAATTTCTTAATGAATTGAATAAACAATCCACAGAATCAGCTGTTCTGAAGCAGGTCATCAACACTGAAAGGTCCGGTGTTCCAATTATTTTGTGTGTAATAAACATTATTTATTGATTACGAAGTGATTTTTACGAATAATTGAACCAATGTTAACGACTACAAATCAGTGGTTAACAAAGTCTCAGTTCGACTACATTCCACCGGCCCAAGGGAATACAAACAGCATGGAGCCCAAGACGGTGAGTCATTATCAAATAAATACCGTATCTATTCAGTTTTTCAATTCTTTCACATTTTTTTAATGAGTCATCTTATTTTTAATTATTCTTTGGGGTGGTAAGATCGACCTTGTGGTGCCCCGTTCAAACGATCCTATTTTTCATCCATTGCCCTTATTGGGTACAATGATTATCCATCAAGTTTCGATGTTATATGAATAATAATAATAATAATAATAATATTGATAATGATAATGATTATGATGAATAAAATTGTACTGCTGTCAATAATATATCTTTTTAGTCAAGAGTGGAAGATACTATTTATCTTGTGTTCTGTTCACTTGTTGTTTGGTTTGTAGGTAATGTCCGGGTATATCACACAAACGGTTTCCACTTAAAATGTGTTCCGGACTTTTGGAAACTGAAATACTTTTGTTTACGGCAAAAAATTATGGTCACAGACATTGCAGTGTTAAGGGGACATTGACAGCCCTATACCGACAATGTTAAATTGGCACATTGCCGGTACCTGTTTCTCTCAAACTACGAGAGGTACATGCACAAAACTTCCACAGTGGTTACATAAGACCTTTGTACACTTGCACTGAGAAATTAGAAAAAAAAAAAATATTCACATGTAATTCAAATTTTTTTAGAAAGTGTCCAGAAAAAACATACATTTTTAAGCATATAACAATTTTTATTTCTGATGATATTATGGATAGAAAAAAAGCTCGAGAAAAGTATGGCACACTTGATCCTACATGATGGTAAAAATTTAAAGGAATTATCTTGAATAGCTTCAGAGATCCAGGTACCGGCGTTTGAAAAAAACAATATTCTGAGATGAACGCATTTGAAAAAAATGGGTCGAAAATGGGTCGCATTGAAATTTGAGAAGTAGGCTTACAAAGTGATAAATGCAAAAATTCATATTATTAGAACCACTCCGAATAATTTGATGAGTCTTGCAGTATATAATTATTGGAACATTAGGCCTATACTATCATTCGAGCGCAAAAAAAAAAGAATTGGAAATCATGAGAAAATGGCTGTCAATGTTGAAGTTAATAGGTCTTGGATAATTGAAAAGGGGTTGTAAGATCGCCCTTGTGGTGCCCCGTCCAAACAATCCTACATTTCATTCATAGCTTTAATTGGGGAACAATAATTTGGATACAGTTCCGATGTTATCAAAAAGCGGAAACAAAATATATGTCAGTCAATTCATAGTCATCTGAATATGAAAACAATTATTGACGGATGCATTTATCACATGGTTTGATGAATATCATGTAGAGTCTGTTTCAACACATGGATACTGAGGGAAACCGCTTCTGGCAAATAACTATAACATGAACTGAACAACGCAGGCGCAGCAACCGACATTGATTTATATTAAACGGAAAGAGAAAACAATTATTATATTTTGCTCCGGTTTTTTCCGTGTACCGGTTAACTACTCAGAAAACTCGTGTAGTGGTAGAGAATTCCAAACACTTGGAACTTGCCAAAGCTAATGTTCGTATAGTATCCGGCAGATCGACGGTAAATTGAATATTTCTTAAGTTTTGCTGTCCATTATAATATAATTATCCTACATATTCATTCAGAATCCCATACATTCCATTTCATTTTCATTTCACACTGCACAATTTATAATAGCTGATATTCAATATGAGTGAAGATTATATAATTGATGGAAGCCCGCGTAAGAACACAAGTTCTTGAGTGCGGGCTGTGAAAAGAACGACATTCAAGAATATTGTAGCTCGTAGCAGAGACGAAATACATTAATAATATTTGATATTCAAGAGAAGACAAACAGAACAAAAATTATTTTCAAGTTACCAACACTAAGTTGTTGTGGGAAAATGCATTCGTCCAGAATCTAGATCATAGTATTTTACACAGCATAGTGATTGGTATATATTTCATTGCGTGGTGGATTTGATTACATTAATTTTGTGATATATGTAATGGTATATGGTATCGTATAGTAATATATGGTACTGGAACGGGGTGAACATACTTATGTATCTAATTGATTTGGTGAAGAATGTTGCGACAAATGATCTTCCCAGATAACCTCAGCCAATGGTCAATGTATCTCAAAAATATACAAACAACTCGTTTCTCCGATATTAGATGAATTTCATTGGAAATATGAAGCCGAATGTAATCGGCATATTGTCGACTGATTTCATAACAATTTTTTGAAACCCCATTTATTGATGAAAACTAAACGGCAAGACTTATTGAAATTCCAAATAAAATAATACATTAGCAATAGTATGCATAGTATGCACATTGAGTGAGGAAATTTCGAAAAGTTTCAAATAATTCCTGTATAATTCTTACTCACTATACGCGTTGACGAGTAATTTGATGATACAGAAAAAAGCTGAACAATTTTTTGTTTAGCTCAAAATCACTTCACTTCTTTATTGCTGCATCAATTACTTTATATGAGTGGTTTATTTGTCGAAATGTAGTTTTGCTCCATGAGGTGAAATAGCCTCAATGCCTCATATGTATTTTATATGTTCACGAAAACAATATATCAGAAGTCTACCATGTTGATATTCTTGCTAGTTATGGGATGCGGAATGGAATTAAAATATAGGATCGATTTTGAGTTGGAAGATTACTTCACCCAGTATAAACGATTCAGTTCTTGGTTTAATTTAGGCCAACTCATTCACAATTGACATTTGATAACCTACCTCATGATTGATTGATCTTAGAGGCGGGACAGAGGGGGGGGGGGGGCTCTTGCCTTTTGCTACCCCGTCCGCATTATTCTACCTTGTAGGCCCAATCATTGGGAGTCGATGAAGCGCAATATCAGTTATCTGCTATTAACTTCGAAACCATTGAATATGACATGATATAAGTGAAACATGTCTTCGTAAACCCGTAAAGATATTATAGAATATGAGGGTGATTATTCAATTACTCAATAATTCCAAAGTATTGAAGAGATCTGTGATTTATATATATATATATATATATATATATATATATATATATATATATATAAATATATATATATATATATATATATATATATATATATATATATATATATATATATATATATATGTATATTTATATATATATATATATATATATATATATATATATATATATATATAAATATATATTTATATATATATATATATATATATATATATATATATATATATATATATATATATATATATGACATACATGGAAAATGAAACCAATATGGAAAGCTTAGGGCGATTGCTAATCCTTTCGGAAGAAGAATTGAATGAAGGAATGCATGGAATCAAAAATACATATCGCATCCCCATATAATAACAACCTCTTCATGTGAAGCTCAGTTCGAACAATAACACAAACAAAACATATTCCAGGCCACAATTCTCCTGTGGGGGATATTGTTGACCACCAAAACTGGCGCCATTGTGGCACCGTTCGACTACAGACACAGCTCCTCCCTCCAGCACCCTGGCAACAATCATCAAGGTCACGATCAACAAGGTCACGATCACCAAGGTCACGGTCAACAAGGGCACAGCGTGCACAAGGTGGACTTGGAGGGAGCTACTCACGTCACGGGTCAAAGGTAACAATGTTTCAGTGACGTCACTCACGAGAATGGACCAACTGTGCTAAGGACCAAGTGACTCAAAAACCAACTGTCGTGAGCCCGTATCTTAGCTGAGAATGTTTCTTTTCGAAATGCTTGACTCAAGTTCGATTTGCGTTGAAAAGTTTGGTTGTGGGTTGAAAAGTGAAGAGGGAATAATATGAAAGTTTCAGTAACTACCGCTAGATGGAGGAGTTTTCCATTCTATAATTTGGACAAAATCTACTTATATCACACATTTTGGCCAAGGAATTTGAAAACTGTGGAATCACAGGCAAATCAGGATTTCAAATATTCATGAGCAAAGTGGAACTCAAAGATGTGCGTTTGTAATTTATTTCTACTATGATTCGGTAACCGGGAATTAAGCAGTAAAAACCATCGAATTAGGCACACTTTGATTTAATTATTGCTCCATGATGAAACCATTCTTCAATTT
This sequence comes from Brachyptera risi, assembly GCA_964007535.1. Lineage (NCBI taxonomy): Eukaryota > Metazoa > Arthropoda > Insecta > Plecoptera > Taeniopterygidae > Brachyptera > Brachyptera risi. Next base: position 9,459,800 of record OZ023335.1, read on the forward strand.
CCGACTAAGCATATCTAATTGTGAGGTTATTATATATTCATTGCATTTCACTGCAAGTCCGTAGTGTTCGTAGTTCTTGAGACATATGTGGCGAAAGGGCACCCTGCAAATTCATCCAAGATGCGGGCTCTTAACACTAAATCCACTAAAGACCAAATGACCTTGACACCAACTGTACTGAGAACCAGATGAACCATACTTGTATTGTTTGAGCAACACATACAGAAGTTGAAGTAAAAGGTTTGACTCCTCCCTTTCGACACAAACCTCACCCACCTAACCTCAACCATCACTAATAAGAACTTGAATGGAACATTTGATGCGTGGTAGGCCTAACCATTTGTGAAGGGAAGGAGCCAAACACCTCCGTTTTACTCCTGTACAGGATGTTCAAGGAATAGAACATGAGGTCAGTTGGTTATTTGGTTCTAGGGTCAGTTGGTTTTCTAGCTTGGTTGGTTTTTAGTACAGTTCATCGTTTTCATGTCAGTTCGGATTCAGTACAGTCGACTATTATCACATTTGAAGAAAGTAATGGATAAATTAAATATATAATTGAATAATTAATCAGCCACCCCTCATGACTCAGTCAACTCTCGCACTGCGTTAGAAACTGAAGTCAGGTCGGGCGTGGGTCTTAGTCCCGCATAAGGCATGGGTTTTTGTATACGTCCTCACTTATCATCACTTCATCTTTCCACCATCACCCACTCATTCGTACCCCCGTGTGACCTAGCTGTTGATGGGGTCGTTGAGCAACACAAATAGTAATGGGTACGTGTCTCTTATTATTAAGTATTCCAGATCGTCGAGACTCGAGGACCTTGATTGTGGCTTGATTGGAATAATACCCAATGAACACAGTCATACATATATAAATATATATATATATATATATATATATATATAAATATATAATTTATTTCAGAAAATCAATCAAAGCCATCAAGATACCAATTGAATCGAAGTAACAGGTGTCACCAATTAACTGTGAACGATTAAAACAAAGCTTTCCTTATTATCATAGAAATTAGTTGGGAAATAGGATGGCAGTGACGTAATTGTTCGGATCTGAAGCTGGATATATATATAATGGCAGTCCAAATATAAGTTGATATGTTCCAGCTCATCCATCAACGCGGCGACACAGAACGCATTTTCCTAGTTAGTATCTTAATAGCTTTGAATGATTCACAAAAATTACATCACATATTTTTCACATCAAAACGGCTGATCCGATTTGAGTGTAAGCTCGGAATAGTGTGTATAATTATTGTATTGACATTTCCCTGAGAATTTGAATTCTCTCGAAGGAAATATTTTCAACGAATTTTTTCCACTGGGTTATTCTTATGGGATTTTTGAAAACTTTGAAATGCGTTTTCTCAGGAGTAGTGCAACCGATCGTGCCTCAAAACTGAAAAGTATCAAATTTGATAAGGTCAGTTGTGTATGCTAAGTTTCAACTGATTTTCAATTCTTGTTTGATCTATGGAGCGCGAAAAAAAAAGAAAAAGAAGCACTTTTTTTCGAGTGGGGTGAAATTGAGTCTCCGCTTCGCTCATCCAATTGAATCCAAGCAACAGGTATCACCTTTCAATTGAAAACGATTGGAACGGAGTCTTCTCTATTATCATAGGAATCAATTGGGAAATGGGAGGGCAGTGACGTGATTGTTTGGTCCTCAAGGTGGATACCACCTGAGTAGATAACCAATTCAGAAATATGTTGATATATTGTTCCACTCATCCATCAACGCGGAAACACCCAACTTGTTTCCCTAGTTTTGTTAGTGAACTAGGCAAACGCAGCATGCGTTGTAAGATGAGCGAGATATCTGAATAAGGTAAAAAAAGTCGGTAAAGTAGTTCTACCCTTGCTACTTTATCGACTCTGGTATTCTACACACCTTGATGTATATGAAAAATACTCTTTTTCCGGGCAAATATCGAATCTAGAATGCGGTGTATCTCGGCAATCTAATTCTGCTTCAATTTCCATAATATATTTGATGAATGAAAACAGTTAATTTGTTCTTTTTTCTTCAAAACGGCTGGTTCGAATTGCATACAAAATGATGATAATGCGTATCATTTATGTAGACGTATACACATTCAGAGAAAATCTCATTTGGAGAGATTTCATTTCTCAAAATTTCCTGCTCAGCCTAATCTTATGGCGTTTTCAGATGTTTTGAGATATTATATTTCTCAAAATCGGTCCGACCGATTGATTCCCAAAACTATAAACGTCTCAGTTGGATGAGTTTGCGTGTACAAAAAAGTTTCTTGTCGATCAGTCAAACCCTGCGAGCTGTGGAGTGCTTCCAAAAAAAAAACACAGACAAAGCCCTATAAGAGTAGGATGGAGTCTTCGCATTCGCTCATCCAACACATTTTCTTCTCGTGGATACAAGGATAATATAATTTAATATCTTCGTTCTCTTGTCATGAATAGTGGATTGTTGATGCAATGATAATTACAGGATTGATTCGGTATTACTTTTATATCTGTACTTTAATTGATTCTCAGATGAAACGATTCACTTGTATTTCTTGGTTTGGTGCAGTCCCGATGTCCATCACAGGCCAGCACCACTGGACACTGTACCCAGGCCACACAACGGGCAGCATGGGCAGCATAAGCAGCACGGGCAGAACGGGCAGCATAAGCAGCACGGGCATCACAGTGGGCGTCCAACGCACGGTGAGAAACACAATTCAATGTGTTGCCAACCTCAGAAGCTTAGATAATTCATAATAGCAGTTTATTGTCTTCATTAAGATCACATATACATGATATACGACGACAGTGAGTAATATAATACGATACACACAAACAATATGTAGCAAATACAGGCTAACACAAACAAACTTTCAGATCATGAGAGGAAAAGCCTAATTCGTGTCATTCATGTATTATGTAACGGAGTAGAAACATTTTTTCACAAAGAATTGTTTCAAATGTGTCTTGAAATCTTTTCGACCTTTCAAAAGTTTGATACAATTCGGGAGGTTATTGAATGGTTTTACCCCAGCTAATATCGGGCTGGTCTTCTGAATAGTGTTCAGTGCTCTCAAATTCCTATTTGTTCTCGTGAATCATAAATAAGAATCATAAATAATTATGTGGTGATGGCAATAGTAAAAGACGGGTATGGTAGGCCTACTAGTGGATATCCAATGGAAGATCTTTGTGTAGGTTTGACGAATGGAAATTTTGATAATTCAAATATTGAATCGTGAGACGGAATGATCTCAATTGGACTTGTAATATGTCATAGGAAAAAAAAAGATTATCAACCTTTAAACACGGAAGGTTCATATTCTCCATGCATTCACTTCTGAGGACGGTATAAACTATTAGGTGCCGTCTCTTTAACTATATAAATATACATTTCAAGGAAAGCTTTTTGATCGACAATAATCAACCAAAAATTTCACCGTCGTTTCAATCATCTTATTTGAGAGGAAATTCAGGAGAGTCACATCAATTCGTCTTTCTTCAATTCGAGAATATATACTTCGAGTCCATTACTTCTCTATTCAGACCTAGTGAACATTTATTTTCAATGTTTCTGAATGAATGGCAAAGTTCACGAGTTTTGTAATTATTCAATCTGGAAAATCAGCGAATATCATTTAATGGAAACTAGACAGAGATGAAAGTTCTGATGTTCAAGTATCTGTTACTCAACAAATATCGATGTGAGGTTCCGGAAAATAATCGTACTCATGAATGGAGCAGTTTAAGAATAAAGCGTCACTTCTTCTATGTGCACTTTCGTTTCATACAAATATTCTTCTCGGAATCTAAAATCACTACAAATCAATTGAATTTGAGTTGTATTATATTATGCGAATGGGTATAATATCTTCCGATTGTAGCGTGTTAAATGTCCTTAAATCATCATGAACTTGTTTGAACTCCTGATGTGACCGCAAGTATACTATTCAATATTGATCTGTTCATCAGAACTAGTGATGGGACGTTGACAATTTTCAATTTAAATTTGTCAGAAGATTTTCAATTCATCGAGAATTTTCAATGCAAATTCATTGAGATTTTCAATTAAATTTTTTCAAACTTGTGAATTTGATGGAATTGAACGAATTAATCTTATTTATCTCCATCGATTTTTCAGTGATTTCCAGAATAAAATCATTGGATCTCCTCCAATTTGAATATTGAACATTTTCAATGAAAATTTTCAATATGAATTTTCAACATCTCTACTCATTCACTTCTCAATTAGGTCATTTTCAAAGGACTTTTCGAAAGAGTACAGTAAAATTGCGTCCTGGCCCCACCCACGGGTGATTGCCGAGAAGTCAACACATTCACTTAGGATCTATCAATGCATGTTCACAAACTCCGAACAGCCAGTTAATATTTTTTGTAGATGTACCAATTTGGGGTCTTGACAATTGTGTGAGCAAATGCACCTTCAATGTGGTGGCTCAACAAATTGTTCTAGTATCGCTAACAATGAATTCGAACTCCAGTTTCTTCTGTGACAACTTATAATATGCCATGAAGAAATATTTTTGGAAAAGAATTGGAAATGTTTCAAACTTCTCAAAATGTCCATGAGAATTTACATCACCAATCAGAACACACGAACGAATCATGCGAGCTGGAATCAAGTTTTCTCTCACTTCATATCAATATTTTCAACAAACACATATTCACTACTTTCATAATCATATTTTCGATCCTCCACATTGTAAAGTCTGAGAATGATATATCCATCAATTCTAATTTCCATCATTGATGCGCTGAGCCTCGTTTCAACGATGAATGTTTATTCTCAGGTTTGACGCATCACAGTGGAGGTCAATCGGGGTCATTCACTCACGGATCTCAGGGCGGTGTCAGGGGTCATCATCGCGGTCCCCATCACCACGCCAAAGGTCAACAATTGGATACAAAAACCGAACAGTTTCCGGTAAAAGGTGGTGCTCGAGCCTCTTTCGACCAATCAGGAGTAGCTGTTTACGACCGAAATATACCCATATCATACGGTTCACAACCAGAACCTGCTTACGCTCCATATCCTTCAGCAATATATGAGCAAACCCAACCAGGTACTTACGGCTTCCTCTCTCTGCCGTATCATCAAACTGTACCGACTTACTACGAACATGGCGCACCAATCGCTTACGGACAGACTGAGCTCTTTGCTTACGGATCAGCCTCACCGACACATGATCAAATTGTACCTTCTGTATACGAACATAATCTACAGAATACTTACATGCAGAATCCACCACCTTTCTATGAGCCAATTCCACTTCCTGATTATGGACAACACGGACCAGCTAATTACGGACAAAACGAACCTGTTTTCCCTGGACCACCTTCCTATATACAAGCTACAAATGTTCCTCATGAACAGAACACACCTGGTGTTGTTTACCTACCAAACGAGGCGAATGTTCCAGGTCATATGTCAATGGACCTCCCAAGTGCATATGGACCGAATCCACCAGTTCATTACAGTCAGAAAGTGGCAAATGTTCCAGATCAATACCTAATGAACCCTCCGAATATATATGAACCAAATCTACCAGTTCCTTATGGTCAAAGTGAGGCAAATGTTCTAGGTCAATACTCAATGAACCCGAATATATATGAACCGAATCCACCAGTACAATATGGTCAGAACGCACCTCCTGTTCCAGGACTAAATACAGCGTATATTCACGAAACAAACGTACCATCTACCTACGAACAATATACACCCTCCACTAACGAAGTCATGAATGGGCCAAACGTTCACGAGCTGAATATGAATGATAAATCAAGACTTGACGAGCACGAGTTGTATAGCCCTACGATGAATGCTTCTGCTGATGATGTAAAAAACGTCACCAATGGTGAGCAAGATGCTCCAGCTAATGCAAGAACAGTATCAACTTCTGACGCGCAAGAGGCTCTGGCTATTTTCTCAAAGAGCATAATAAAAGCTACCGAGAATAATTCAACGAGTGCACTGAATGCCACGGAACCAGAATCTCCCAAGGCGAGAGCTGTTTTAGGCTCACACATTGGTGGTGTTTACGGTGTGATCAACGGTAAAGCTTACGGCGCCAGTACTGGAGGTCTTCACGGAGTCGGACCTTTAGGAGTATACGGAGCAAATACTGGTAAAATTCACGGAGCCGGTAGGGGAGGTATTTATAATGGAAACCTTGGGGGAATCCACGGGGTCGGACCATTGGGTGTGTATGGTGGTAATTATGGTAAACTTGGAGGCATCGGACCATTGGGTGCTTATGGTGGAGATGTAGGTAGACTGCAGGGAATCGGACTGTTGGGACCTTATGGTGCATTCCATGGAAAGCAACTTAGTGGTGTTCCAACACTGCCACTTGTACCTCCACTTCCTCTTCTGATACCCCCAATTAGAAGACTCTTCAGATCAATTGATGAAACAAATGAAGAAAATGCTATTGAAAAACGTGAACTCGATAATTTGAACATTTTTTCCCGGTGGCCTTCAAAACTATATGGGAACCAAATCGATAGTTCAATACCGTTGAATTTACACGATAATAAATTTGGAGGATCATATTTCGGTAGTAAAAATGGACTTGTAGACTTAAGAATGACACGTCTGCAAACCAACATTTATCCACCACTTGTTTATCTGCCACCAGTGAAACGCATATATAGAAATGTCGAAGAGAATGAAAAATTTGAAAATTCACAAGGAATACGAAAACGCTACCTATCAAACGACGGTCAATTACTGCAGCATTTTGGTAATAATCAAATACCAGAGCCCCAGCATGTGAGCCCTGTCGGGTCGGCGCCCACGAAGCCTGATGGACTGAATGCTGAACCTGGACTCTCTGCTCCATATGGAAATTATCGGGGAAATTCTCATGGTACATCTTATCGATCACAATCATATTACTTTCCGGACCAACACAACTCAGAACATTCAATGAACATGCCAAATGTAATTTTCAATTACGACAATTTCATTCCTCCTTTCTATGAGGATAATTACGGAGCAATGCCATCAGTTGAGAACGAGTACGATTCTACTGAATACCTAGCAGATGGTGCACGCAGTTTGAACGAGTGGAGAAGTATTGTCCATTCTAACAACCGAGACAGTAACTATAAACCTGCACATGAAATTCATCATGCGTATGCACGAAAATCAGCTTTAACCCCACAGGTGACTAATTACGATGCGACGTATCCAGCTGTGACTCTACAATCACCTGGACACTATTGGTCTTCAGTGAACACACTACCATCTTCAGTGAATCATGGACCGCAAAATGGAAACAGTCCATCAAATCATGGAATACAACCCAGTGGCCCTCAATATGGGCCCAGTGTCGAACTCAAACCAGCAGTTACCAATTATGGACCAGCATATGGGAGTAGTCCATCAAATTATGGAATACAACCCAGTGGCCCTCAATATGGGTCTAGTGTTGGAGTCAAACCAGAAGTGACTTATTATGGACCACTATATGAGAAAGATCCATCAAATTATGCACCTCAACCCAGTCTTCCACATGGCTCCAGTATCCAATTCAAACCTGCGGTGAATAATTATGGACCACAATATGGAAACAGTCCATCAAGTTATGGAATACAACCCAGTGGCCCTCAATATGGGCCCAGTGTCGAACTCAAACCAGCACTTACCAATTATGGATCACAATATGCGAATGGTCCATCAAATTATGGTCCACAATCCAGTGGCCCTCAATATGGGTCCAGTGTCGAACTCAAACCGGCAGTGCCTTATCATGCTACAAAATACAATAGCGGTCCAGTGAGTTATAATCATGAACCAACGCTTCAAGTAACTTTCAGACCAACCGTGGTCAATTATGATAATCAATATGAGAACCATCCAGTGAATTATGTAACGAACCAAATGGTGAACGGAGAACCGCCCAAACAAGTGAACCAACTCACCCAACAATACGAGGCTCCTGCTGAGAGTCAAACGATGCAACCAAATTATGGTAATCACCCTGGGAATATTCAGCATGTAGGTGGTGAAATGTTGAGTGATGTCGTGAAGAACGAGGCATATAACCAGAACGAACCTAGTTATGAACCAGTGGGAAATCAACACTATACAATTATGTTGCTGAACGTGCCTTACGTGGATCACTCAAATCCCATACCATTGAATCAGATACTTCCATTGGTACTACACGCAGATCAACATGCTGTGTATGGACAGCAATCAGCCAAGTATGGACCTCAACTTGTGACAAAAGTTACGTACAAGCAACATGAATATCCATATTCGCACAGAGAAACATATGGCAGATATTCCAAGATTGAGCCAATTACGGAAGGAAAATTCAGTGAGGAACATGAATTTCGTTCCAGAGCTGCGAAAGGTTATTTGAAACCACAACCAGAGAGTCAAATCGATGTCAGATTACAAAATGAAGATCAATACGGTCCAAAAAACTACGGTCAACAAAATGGTGTTCCTTATCAAAATTATGGAGGAATTGGGCCAAACAACTACGTAACTGAACAAAATTATCAACAACAACACAACATCAACAGTCAAAATGAGAATACATTTACCAATACGAGACCGAATCGCCCTATCGTGAACTCACTCCAAACAGTAAATCCCAAACCTATTTCACTTTCACCCACTCTGAATGAGGTGATACAGTCAATCAAAACCTCTCCTTTGAATACCCTACAAACAAACCAACAGGTGGAGCAATCCAGACAACTTCCATTGAATACCAATTCACCAACAACCAGTCCGCATCTCGCCCTGATCGACAAGATCACTTCACAGCAACTCACCCTTGTACGCGACCTTCTACAGAAAACAACCCCTAAACCCTCCAACGTCTTACCGTTACTGCTGGGAGTAATGGGGATGGGAGTGGACGGTAGATTGGACGCGCATAAAAATCAAGGAACAGGAAACAAAAAAACAATATCAGGATATAAACTACACGAATACGACCATAAGGGTACGGATTACGGATTCGGGCAACCCCCTTGGGGAAAACCAGATGGTTATCAGGGACCGCAGCAATCTACCTATCCTTCAAATGGAGGTTATTCCTCAAATGTAAATATGAATGTGTTATCAACACAAACGCCATTAGGGGTGAATGTCCCCAAAATGAATCAGAATTTATACTCGTCAGTTACGACGTATCCTCAATCCAATCCGAATAATGCATATGATAATTTCGGGAATGTGCTCCAGAATGGAGGGGGAATATACAATATGGGAGGAATAAAACCTGTGGGATTGCCTTATCATCAAGTGCATGAAGATACGGGTTATGATATGAGGCAAACGGGATTAAATGGAGGGGTGTATGGTAATACTAATAATGTGGTTGGGTTAGGAGGTAATATAGGACGTAGAAAGTTGGGTTACCAGCGATGAAGTCATTCTCTGGAATGAGTATCAATATGGCAAGCTTGAAACGGAAGTAAAAGTCCTTTTTCAACTGGCTGAACTGCATGGTTATTCTTGCAATATCAGATGTGATTCAACAAGTATAGGACAAGAAGTGAAGATACTTTTACTTCTGATTCGAGCTCAATTTATGTGGTTATAAGTTCATTTGTAATTCTCTGATGTCAATTTATGACGCCAGAACATACTGGAGAAAATTCAACAACATATAATCAGCCATAGAATATATTATTTTATACTGTTTTTTTACATCATATAATTTAAAGAATATTTATTAAAAATATCGATATTTATAGGATACATTAGGAGTGGAATCAGATGTAAAACTAAGGGAACATTTTGATAATCGTGGATAATTTCCATTATCATCACTTTAGGGGAGAAAAAGTGATTCATTCAATATTTCTTAATGACTACTTGTTTATTTCCATATTACAATAATAAACTACACACACAATAATATATTAAATGCACAACTATTACATAATATTTTTTTGATTCATATTTGTATTTATATTATTTTTTCTTCACAATTATTTCAGTTTTATAATAAAGCAATGTTTGAACTATTGTTACGTCATCAATAGGATTGTGGAGCCCGCAATACTTGAGTGATGGCAATGAGAAGGTTTACATCTGATTGTACAATCTTGATCGACCCGTGACCGTTACTATACTTTAGTTCACGAGAGCCGGCTCAGCTGTGTAGCAACAACTCTAAGAGGAGCTCTAGCAGATCGACCTGTATGAATCTTTCTCTCGTGAAGAAGAATTGAGGTACTAAGTACCCTTTGAAAAAAAATCCATAGTTTGTAACTTTTCACGTTTTTTTCTCATATGCAGAATAAACATCATTTAGTTGGATGAAAAAAAAACGCAACAATGCTTTCGAATAGAATTTGAATAAAATATCCATTGTTGAAACAATTCCATGTTCTTGGTGAGGTTTTCTCAGCTGAGTGTGATATAGATTGATTCTTTGAAAGCATTTTCTTACTTTTTGGAGGGTTTTACATATGAGCAGGTAATGGTGGGATGTTTTTTTCTTATGACTCATTCAAGTATTATTTTCATTCTCTTTGAAATTTGATAACTTTCATCTTTGAACTTACCACATGAATTACAAAATTGAAAATTCATTACAATTTTAGTTTTCCTTTCTTAGAGAGAATCTGCCTGATTATTACAGCCAAAATGCATTCAGCTTCAATACCAAAAAGAAATTATATTTTCATCTCATCTTTTACTATTTCAATTCTATGTCAAGGATTGCACAAGTGTCATCTCGAATGAGTTTTGAGTAAATAACATGTCAAGTTCATGGTTCAAGACTGGATTCTATTGTTACATGAAGACTGAATAATCACTTGAAAGAAAACTAACTACGAGAAGCATCTGACTTGTTCCATTTGAATGATAATAAAACAGAGTATTCAATGCTATCAGAAAACCAAAACCGCTTCTCATCGGATTCTGTGTTTTTCGGAAGGTATTCAGTACCTTGAATATATGAACTGTAAGATAGTTCATTCTTGACGAAGTACGCAAAATTCGAAGTTCAATAATGTTTTTTTTCATTAAATATATACATTTTTTTTTTAATAACATCGAAACTTATAATAACAAATCATAATATAATCATAATTATGAAGTTTATAATTATAAACTTTTAATAACATATAAAATATAGAGAATTGTGAATGTATGGTGAAAAAAATCCAAGTGCGATGCTAGAATAGCCTGTAGAACTGACGGATTTCTCTATTTAGAGGTCTGAGATATCTCTGCGGCCTTGTATATAGCCCCTGTTTTGACCTTGCCCCCCTCACGCCCCCTGAGCCCCCCGTGGCCCCCTCAGTGATGCCATTGAATGTGCTACTTATGGCATTTGTCACCCCGCTTAAGATTGTCGAAAACCCACCGTTGCCAACACCTGAAAACAAGAAAAACGGCACTGATGGCTCACATAGACGATAAATGGAATTTCGAATTTCTTCAACAATTTAACTTTTCGTATTGTCCAAAATATATAGTTTTTTGAATTCATTTTTGTCATTCTTATGCTTAATCGAAGAACTGATCATGACTGTGCAAAACTTGAACAAGAATATTTCATTATTCTTCTTCGAAACAATTTTTCTATTGGATCCTCAAAATACGATTTTCAGCGTATTTTGCATTTTTTTTGTGAAAAATCAGTTCACAATGGTCACTTTCAGTTTTCCCAATTATTACAATTATTAATCGACTATATAGCGATAGGCGTGGCTCATCAGTCGGCCACCTGGACTAATCATTATGTAGACCTTTGAGTTGATCCTGATTCAACCGATTGAACGTATTGCTATCAGCAAATAGCACGCAGGTAGGTCAATGATTGGCGCTCCCTTCTGAAGTTTTCAATAATACTAGATCTCATGGGGAAAACTTTATGGAAAATACTTCAACATATTTATTTCTGACCTGAAATTCCCGGTGAATATGATTGTGTTGCACCACCAATTCGATCACAAATTTATCTTTCATTCATTTTCACTCGTGAATATGAGAGACAATAATAATGAAGTGGAATATATTGTTTGGCACTTTCACTACTCCTGATTTGAGTTGATTCCTCTGTTTCATATCGAATCTTCGCCTCAACTGAAGCGACTCACGAGAGAGTATAAGAACATTACAAACTAATGCAACAATGTGTGATATGAAAAGCATATTATTTTCCTTAAAGGACATCACAATCCTGAAACTGGATTTCAATCAATCTGGACGATATTTGTTTCCCTAATTTCAGAGTAATCTGAAAATTATCATCCCAGTTTCAGAAATTATAATAAATCTTCCATCTTCCAGAGACCATGAGTCATGACGTAGACAATACCGATTCTGTACAGAAACATCACAGAAATCGAGTTTAATGTCTACGTCATGACTCCTAATATGAGCTGGGTCCCAGAGTACATGGATGAATCAATTATCATTCCTGGAATTGATGACTCAAAATGGGCGTGGCTTCACCAGTCGGCCAGTTGGAGCCATATATAATGCATGATCATTTGAAGATACTCTGATTGGATATTTGAATTTCATCACAGTTCTAACAGCCCTGTTGATCGGACGTTATGATTTGTGACGTCATGGGGGCGAGACTGCGAGTCGTCAATGAAGATGATGTCTTCTATTTTCATTTCCAATTTGTGTAGTGAAAATCGTCATTATCCGTTAAAATTTGGTTTCAGAATTGTGTTGTCCTCTTTAACTGGCAATTAATTCTAGTAATCTCAGAACCACCTGTACAACTGTCTGAAACTCCTGTATATCGGTCTGAGGTATTTCTGCGGTCTTCTGTGATACCCCCCATGTCTAGACCCAACCTCCCCCCCGTCGGCAAATGATCCCCCACCCCCACCCCCGCCCCCCGTAAGCCCGCTGAACGCCCCCGTCACCGCATTCGTAATCGAACTGATACTCATGCCAATCCCGTTCCCAAGACCAGAAAAACCGCTTCCAAACCCACCCCCACTGCCGCCTCCGACCCCGTCGTTCTGAATACCGCCGTCGTTGTATGATCCGCCGCCGCTGCTGCCGCCGCCGCCGAACGGACCACCGCCGCCACCGAACGGACCGCCGCCACCCAATAGACCGCCCCCGCCACCGTGATGGCTGCCGCCGCCGCCGCCGCCGAAGTCGTCACAATCTTGGTTCTCGTAAACGGGGGATGGTTTGAGGGGGTGGTGGCTCTGGGGTGATTGGTAGTTACCACCTGTGTGGACAAACATTTCACACATACTTTTATGATATAATCAAATTCGAATGGAGTGATATTGAATTATCAGGAACAATTCTTTCTAGGGAAAACATTGTTGCTAACACTAGTCAAACGCGAAATATGCGTTGTAAGATGAGCGAGATATCCTAATGAGGTAAAAAAGTCGTTGAAGTAGTTCTACCCTTGCTACTTTATCGACTCTGGTATTCTACACACCTTGATATCTGAATAAGCTATAAAAGTCGTTAAAGTAGTTCTAATCTTGCCACTTTATTGACTCTGGTAATCTACACACCTTGACGCATATAAAAAATACTTCATTGTTTGTCAACTCTTGAATCTAGAAAGCAGTGAATCTCAACAACTTAATTCTGTCGCAATTTGTATGATATATTTTATGAATATTATCAGACATTTTATTTTTTTTTCTTCAAAACGACTGATCAGAATTGCTTCCAAAATCGTAATAATGTGTAAAATCCATGTTTACACATTAAGAGAGAATTTCATTCCATTTGAAGAGATTTTATTTTTCAACATTTTCCGCCCAGCCAAATCTTATGGGGTTTTTAGAAACTTTGAGATGATGATTCTCAAAATCGGTCCGGCCGATTCATCCCAAAAACTATACAGTTCTAAGTTGGATGAGTTTGCGTGTACAAAAAAAGTTTCATGTTGATCAGTCAACCCTTGCGACCTGTGGAGTGCTTACAAAAAAAAAAAAAAAAAAAAAAAACACAGACAAAGCCCTATAAGAGTGGGATGGAGACTTCGCTACGCTCATCAATAATATTTGAATGCAGATTTTTTGAAAATATATTCCATTCGAATGTTATTGAAAACTTTGTGTGTTCTGTAGCCATGGATGCATTCTAAGTTGTTTTTATTATCTTCACAGTTTGTACAATGTACAGTTGGAATATCAAAATTGACAACTTCTGAATTGTGTATAAGAAGCAATATTTGGGTGAGAATAATTACACATAGTTAGATGAGCGTAGCGAAGTCTCCATCCTACTCTCATAGGGTTTTGTCTGTGTGTGTTTTTTTATATATATATATTTTTTTTTTTTTGTATGCACTCCACAGGTTGCAGGGTTTGACTGATCGACATGGAACTTTTTTTTTACACGCAACTTATCCAACTTGGAACTGTACAGTTTTTGGAATGAATCGGTCTGACTGATTTTGAGAAATATCATCTCAAAATTTCTAAAAACCCCATAACATTTGGCTGAGCAGAAAATGTTGAAAAATGAAACCTCTCCAAACGAGATGAAATTTTCTGTATATATGTATACAAGAATGACACACATTACCACCGTTTTGTAATCAATTTAAACCAGCCGTTTTGGATGGAAAAATTAAATTAGCTGTTTTTATCCATCAAATATATTATTTTAGAAGTGAAAGCAGAATTAATTTGCCGAGATTCACTGCTTTCTAGATTCAAGAGTTGACCAACAATGAAGTATTTTGTATATGCATCAAGGTGTGTAGAATACCAGAGTCAATAAAGTGGCAAGAGTAGAACTACTTTAACGACTTCTATAGCTTATTCAGATATCAAGGTGTGTAGAATACCAGAGTCGATGAAGTAGCAAGAGTAGAACTACTTCAACGACTTCTATACCTTATTCGTATATCTCGCTCATCTCACAACGCATATTTCGCGTTCGACTAGTGAAGCACATCTCACAATCAACAGCTTCTATACCGTGCAACAGTTTTCAGATACTGAATTCACGTGAACATAAATTGTTGAAGTACATTCAGAATTTGTAACTTTGTTTTCCGTGTTATCACTATTATTCACTAAAGAAGAAGGTATAGCAGACACTGACGTCACCATTATGTCGTACAGATGTGGTATTTTCAAGACGAGAATTGAGATCAAAAACACAACTCCATTTTTCAGAAGAATCAAATGTTTAAAGATTGAACAAGTTGCCACACTTTGTACGATAATTCAGTTGGTCCAGACAATCTTCTTCAACCGTGGGTACAATGGATAGGCCCTCACATTGGCTCGAGTGGCCAGCACACTGAACCGTCAACCGTGGGTACAATAGGGATAGGCCCTCACGTTGGCTCGAGTGGCCAGCACACTGAACCGTCAACCGTGGGTACAATAGGGATAGGCCCTCACGTTGGCTCGAGTGGCCAGCACACTGAACCGTCAACCGTGGGTACAATAGGGATAGGCCCTCACGTTGGCTCGAGTGGCCAGCACACTGAACCGTCAACCGTGGGTACAATAGGGATAGGCCCTCACATTGGCTCGAGTGGCCAGCACACTAAACCGTCAACCGTGGGTACAATAGGGATAGGCCCTCACGTTGGCTCGAGTGGCCAGCACACTGAACCGTCAACCGTGGGTACAATAGGGATAGGCCCTCACATTGGCTCGAGTGGCCAGCACACTAAACCGTCAACCGTGGGTACAATAGGGATAGGCCCTCACGTTGGCTCGAGTGGCCAGCACACTGAACCGTCAACCTTGGGTACAATAGGGATAGGCCCTCACGTTGGCTCGAGTGGCCAGCACACTGAACCGTCAACCGTGGGTACAATAGGGATAGGCCCTCACGTTGGCTCGAGTGGCCAGCACACTGAACCGTCAACCGTGGGTACAATAGGGATAGGCCCTCACGTTGGCTCGAGTGGCCAGCACACTGAACCGTCAACCGTGGGTAAAATAGGGATAGGCCCTCACGTTGGCTCGAGTGGCCAGCACACTGAACCGTCAACCTTGGGTACAATAGGGATAGGCCCTCACATTGGCTCGAGTGGCCAGCACACTGAACCGTCATTCGGGAGACTGAGATTCGATTCCCGCCATGGTCGATCATCCTGACGGGCCAAAGTTTCTTATGATTTACCCCTGTCGTTATAAGGTCAATACTAGGATGGTTCCTTAACAACAGACAATGACCGACTCCTTCCTACTATCCGAAAACATCTAAAATTATAAGTCCTTTCATTTCATCATTCAATCATCCAGTCATATATCACTCACCGACGTCAATGGATCGTGCTTATCACCACAGTGCTTCGTTAGTTTTTTCATTGGGCTCAACGACGAAGTGTGATGATGACCAAGATCTATTCGCGTCGGATAGATTATGGGATGATGAGTAGAAGGTTTCTTAGGTGATGGGAAGAATGATGGGAAGGAAGCGGTCGTAGCCTATATTATAAGAACCATCCCAGAGATACTACAGAGGGGAACCACGAAAAGATCCCTGTAAAGATGGACGGTGGCGGGTGATCGAACCAAGACCCTTATTCTCGAGATTATGAGATTATTTGATGAGATTCACGTGGTATTTTGGTAATCTCACTGTGAATACTATGAAAATACCATAGCATAATAATTTCATCCATCAATCTTATCTCATCTCATAATCTCATAATCTCGAGAATAAGGGTCCAGGTCTGACTTACACCTCACCTCCCGGTTCACATGAAGCAAGCGCGTTAGCAACTGAATTGCATGTGCCGGTAGATCATTATAAACTCAATATGAATTGAAAATTAAACATCAGATTTCTCATAAATAACTCCAATACCTGTTGGGTAATGTCCTCCGCCTCCGCCGCCTCCGCCGCTTCCGCCGCCTCCAACACCCAAGTAGTTCACATTGGTCGGATACTGCTGCGAGTGCGGTGTATTATGCACGACAAACAGCAACGTCCTCGGATCCGCCCCGTCCTCCGCCCCGCCCCCCAGGTCCGCCCCACCCAACGACCTGCCCCCCAGGTCCGCCCCGCCGTCGCTGGACCGAGGTCTGCTGTGACCCATGCGACAACGACGACGTCGTCGACGGATGATACCACGTGACGAGTCCGACGAGGAGCTGTCGTCTTCGTCGTCGTCGTACGGGCGAGAGGAGACGAGCGCGAGGAGGGTGCTCAACACCAACAGGTTCCGCTGAAGAGTGAGAACAAGATTTAGTGATAGAGGATTGATTAGTGTTCGCTAGACGACTTTATAGTAACAGGTATAGGTAATACGGTAGTACCTATGAGCAGGGGCCGAATTCACAAATGGTCATAGCTTTGATCGGGGTCAAATTTGCTACAAAGATATTATCGATCAACTTTGATACTGTCTCAAATATAATAATAATAGATTGATAACAATATCAGATCCGATCAAAAATTGAATTAAAAAAAATATATGATAGATACAAACATGGTATCATCTCTAGAAATTGTCGTATTAACTTTGAGCCGGATCAAAGTTATGACCTTCTGTGAGTTCGGCTCTATAGGTGACTATGAAACTATGAAGTGATGATGAGTGAAGGGACGCTTATAAAAACCCATGCTTTATGCGGGACTTGAACCTACGCAAAACGGTGACTTCAGTTTCTGAAGCGGTGCCTCAGCTGACTGAGCTACCGAGGGCGGCTTAGTAATAGAAAAAAAATAAAACCGAATTAGAATGTATCAGTATTCTGTATTGCGGTAAGAGTATCAGAAGAATATTCAGTAATGTTGAGGTAATAATTGATGAGCGTAGCGAAGTCTCCATCCCACTCTTATAGGGCTTTGTCTGTGTTTTTTTTTTTTTTTTTTTTTTTTTTGTAAGCACTCCACAGGTCGCAAGGGTTGACTGATCAACATGAAACTTTTTTTGTACACGCAAACTCATCCAACTTAGAACTGTATAGTTTTTGGGATGAATCGGTCGGACCGATTTTGAGAATCATCATCTCAAAGTTTCTAAAAACCCCTTAAGATTTGGCTGGGCGGAAAATGTTGAAAAATAAAATCTCTCCAAATGAGATGTAATTTTCTCCAAATGTGTATACATGGATTTTACACATTATTACGATTTTTTAAGCAATTCTGATCAGTCGTTTTGAAGAAAAAAAAATAAAATGACTGATAATATTCATAAAATATATCATAAAAATTGTGACAGAATCAAGTTGGCAAGATTCACTGCTTTCTAGATTCAAGAGTTGACCAACAATGAAGTATTTTTTATATGCGCCAAGGTGTGTAGAATACCAGAGTCAATGAAGTGGCAAGAGTAGAACTACTTTAACGACTTTAATAGCTTATTCAGATATCAAGGTGTGTAGAATACCAGAGTCGATAAAGTAGCAAGGGTAGAACTACTTCAACGACTTTCATACCTTATTCAGATATCTCGCTCATCTTACAACGCATATTTCGCGTTTGACTAGTTGATGAGCGTAGCGAAGTCTCCATCCCACTCTTATAGGGCTTTGTCTGTGTGTTTTTTGTTTTTGTTTTTTTTGTTTGTTTGTAAGCACTCCACAGGTCGCAAGGGTTGACTGATCAACATGAAACTTTTTTTGTACACGCAAACTCATCCAACTTAGAACTGTATAGTTTTTGGAATGAATCGGTCAAACCGATTTTGAGAAAAATCATCTCAAAGTTTCTAAAAACCCCATAAGATTTGGCTGGGCAGAAAATGTTGAAAAATAAAATCTCTCCAAATAGGATGAAATTTTCTCTAAATGTGTAAACATGGATTTTACACATTATTACGATTTTTTAAGCAATTCTGATCAGTCGTTTTGAAGAAAATAATTAAAATAACTGATAATATTCATCAAATATATCATACAAATTGTTACAGAATTAAGTTGTTGAGATTCACTGCTTTCTAGATTCAAGAGTTGACCAACAATGAAGTATTTTTTATATGCGTCAAGGTGTGTAGATTACCAGAGTCAATAAGGTGGCAAGATTAGAACTACTTTAACGACTTTTATAGCTTATTCAGATATCAAGGTGTGTAGAATACCAGAGTCGATAAAGTAGCAAGGGTAGAACTACTTCAACGACTTGTATACCTCATTAGGATATCTCGCTCATCTTACAACGCATATTTCGCGTTTGACTATAGTAGAATCTCATGTAACTCATCCAGCAACTTATGAATAGTGAACCGAAAAGCTCTGCACTGAGACGAGTGACCGAGTGGTTAATACACCGAACCGTCATTCAGGAGACCGGGGTTCGATTCCCTCCATGGTCGACCATCCTGACAGGTTTCTTTTGTAGTTACCCTCAGTCTGTCATTCAGGTCGATACTGGTATGTTTCCTTTAACAAGGATAATTTTCAACAAATATTTTTAATAAATATATTCAACAAAATAATCAGTCATCGACAGTAATTGATCATAGTCATCTGTATAGAGCGTCGTTGAACCAATACAAATGAGTACATTAGTAATACACTTTTTTATATTGGGTTTAACGACGCACTATACTGATGGCTACGATCCATTGGCGTCGCTGGATGATGAATGAGATGATGGGATGATGAGATGAAAGGTTATTTTATTAGGTGTTTTGGATGGTGGGAAGGAGTCGGTCGTGGCCTGTTATCAAAGAACCATCCCAGTATCAACCTGAACGACAGAGGGAAACCACGAAAAACCCCTGTCAGAATGGTCGACCATGGCGGGAATCGAACTCCGGCCTCCCGAATGAAGGTTCAGTGTGTTACCACTCGGCCACGTGTCTCGGTAGTAATAAGCTCTGCAGAAATAATCAACAATTCAGTCGATATAGTGTTGGGGGAAAAAGGAATCTGCAATTATCTGATTCACCTATAAATGTATTCGAAAAATCCATAGCATGCAACTCATTGAATTGTGGTAATCAACTGTTCCATTCAAATAATCTAACTGACATCGAAAGATGTAAAACATATTATCTCAATATTTTCTTACCATATTTTTTCTCTCAAATTTATTGACCCCCATACTGTAACCAAACTATATCGGTACACATTCACATATGCAGTATATGAAGGTAGCTAATTGTTTATTGGGTTAGCGTGGCAGCTCGGTTTAGTTTTTATATCGGGTTTAACGACGCACTGTACTGATAACTACGATCTATTGTGTACGAACCAACCACTACCGTAGGTCTACTGAACTTGTGATTCGAAAATACAATTTTCGGACCATTGTTGTCCACTCATTACAACAATGTATGATATCCCCTGAAAATATCCGATCGTTCATTAAGATCAAACCATTATATAATAACTGGGCGAACACAGCATATGCGTTGTAAGATGAGCGAGATATCTGAATAAGGGTCGTTAAAGCAGTTCTAACCTTGCTACTTTATCGACTCTGATATTCTACACACCTTGACGCATATGAAAAATACTTCATCGTTGTGCAAATATCGAATCTAGAAAACAGTGAATCTCGGCACCATGATTCTGCTATTATTTCTAGATATTTGATGAATAAAAACAGTTACATTTTTTTCATCACGGCTGGTTCGAATGGCATACATAACAGTGATAATGTGTTTCAATCATGTGTAAACATTCATGAAGAATTCTATTCTATTTTGAGAGATTTCATTTTATCAAATTTTCTTGCCCGTCCTTATATTATGGGGTTCTTAGAAACTTTGAGATGATATTTCTCAAAATCAGTCCAATCGATCCATTCCAAAAACTATACAGTTCTAAGTTGGATGAGTTTGCGTGTGATGAAAAGTTATATGTCGATCAGTCAGCCCCTGCGACCTGTGCAGTGCCCACAAACAAACAGACAAACAAACAAAACACAGACAAGGCTGTATAAGAGTGGGATGGAGTCTTCGCTACGCTCATCTGATTACAGATCACTATGATCAAATAGATCAATTGAATAATCCTCTTGATCAACTGCATGTGTATTGCTATGTTCATCAGGACCCTGAATTCAGGTGAATCAAGGCAATTGTAACATTAATGATTACGTCCTTCCGCCTCATTATTTTCATTGCTGAATTCCAACAAAGAGATTAGAAACGTGATAACTGTTTTCGTTTTGCATATTCCGAACAAATAATACAGCCTTGCGATGTTTTAAAAATTCTTGCCGAAACCACAGCCACTAATGATTATTCCAGTAGGAAGTATAAGCCTAGACAGGTATGAATTTCAATAAACAATGTAAATCTTTATTCACACGCCTTGACGCTCTGTCAAGGATTAACACAATCAGATTTGATTATGAAATATGAAATACAAGTCACTCTTGCATAAACTAAATGGAATGAATGGATTCGATAGAGTACTCTAGATATTGACTGATACGAGTAGCCGAGTGGTTAATACAGCGGGGTTCGATTCCCGCCATGGTCGATCATCTTGGCATGGGTTTTTCGTGGTTTTCCTCTGTCGTGCAGGTTAATACTCGGATGGTTCCTTGACAAGAAGCCACGACCGACTCCTACCCACTACCCATTATCCAAAAACACATATAACAAAATAACCTTCTATCTCATCATTCCACCATCTCATATCATTCACCGACGCCAATAGATCGTAGTCATCAGTGCAGTGCGTCGTAAACTCAATATAAATGAATACGTGAAACTCTAGGTATGCATGACTAATCAAATGAAATTTGAATCGCCGTTTCAATTTGGAGAAGTGTGCTATAATTATGGATGAAAATCTATTTTATTGAAAAATCTAATATAAAAATCTATTCTATCACTAATTTATGTTGTCCATTTTGTATAATGATACACTTTACATCTGCTGTTGATGGAAAGAAGTGATCATTGCCCAAGAGACTTAGTTCAAAGTGGAAGATATCAATATCCGTTTGTGTACTGAAAGACTTTTATCTACGGCGAAAAATTATGGTCATAGACAGTGCAGTCCTGGTGTTGAAGTTCATTAGTTTTAGATATAATCTAAATGGGGTGGTGAGATCGCCCTTGTGATGCCCCATCCAAACGATCCTATCTTTCATCCTTGGCCTCAATTGGGGAACAATGATTTTGTATCAAGTTTCGATGTTATTAAAAAACTATATATATATATTATTTAATAAAAATCACGGAATAAAAAAGAGGTCTACCGATTGTAAACACTTTGGTGAATTTCGGTGATTTGAACTTCGGTGAGAAAAATTACTCACTGCAGCTATACACATCTAACACTTTTGAAAGATGTATGTGTTTTTGTCCATGAAAATACGACAGCTGACAAATGTAATGGTATTTGTGTTGATTTCTGTTGTTGGCAGTCCACCCCCCGCTTCCCTGGATACAAGTAGGGTTGACAGAACCAGGAGGATTGCAATCAGGACGAATCTACAATTCCTCCAAGGACATCACAACCCTCAAACTAAATCTCACCGAATAGGCCAATTAAGATATCGATTTCCCCATTTTTAGAGAAAACTAGGAATCATCATCTCAATTTCAGAAATTATCATCAATGTTTTCGTCCAGGAGCCTTATTCCTGAGATTATGAGATTATGAGATGAGATCAGTGAAATGAGATGAGATTATTATATCTCATTCCACTTATGTCATCTCACTTCTCACCGTTTTGCTATTCCCGAGTTGAAAAATCGTGATATATAAAATGAAATTATTTTTATCAAATGAGAGATACCCTTTAGGAGGCTAGCAGATTATGTCCAATGGCAACCCGTGAAAATGTAAACAAATAGGATGCACTGCCTTCCCTAGTTGATTATCCTAGTGGCAGTGATGCAAAGCCATCTCGAGTGCTATGCACAATATTTTACAACTCACTCTGAGAGCTCACTAACTAAATGGGTGGTGAGATTTCCAAGTAAAATGTGGAATGACATGAAATTGAAAATAATGATTTCAGGAATACCAATCAGTCATTTTCAGTGAAATTATTAGAATCTCACTCGAATTTCACTCATTCCACATTTCATAAATCTCTAGAATAAGGATCCTGAATAGACCATGAGTTATGACGTAGGCATTACCAATTCTGTATAGGAACATTCACGGAATTGAGTAATGTCTACGTCACGGAAAGAGCCGGTGTAACAGATCCCTTTTACTCTCGGCATAAGTTTACCTAGGTAATAATATGCCGGTATAAGATTGCTCTAGAGTAATATGATGCCAGAATATTTATACTCTCTAATAAAGATATACCGGCATAAGTTTACTCTATCTGGCATATTTGTACTATTGTGAATAACCATAGAGAGTAATATGATACCAGCATATTATTATTAGACTTATTGTCAATAAACTGTTGTATAAGATAGTAATCAATTAATTACAGTTCAGGGTGTCCAAAATATGATGTTGAGGTAGAGTTAAGATAAACTAGCGGAACATTATTTGATTAATTAAATACTGTTGAGAACATGATTGATTACAGTGCAAGTTGATCAAGAAAGTGTTAGAATGAAAAGAAGAAATATGCCAGCAGATCATTATCTGTCGAATAAACTCTTATATTAGGGAGAATTCAATTGATTCAGTAAGGGGTGACCAAAAAATGATATCAAGGTAGAGAAAAGCTATACCAGTGGAACACTATTAGATAACTGAACCTTCATTGAATACCACATTCGATCAATCACAGTACAGGGTGTCCAAAAATGATTTGAAGGTAGAGTGAAGATATACCAGCGGAACATTATTAGACAAATGAACCTCCAATAAGCACCACATTTAATTAATTACAGTAGAGTGTTCAGAAAATGATGTTGAGGTGGAGTAAAATATATACCAGTGGATCACTATTAGATAACTGAACCTTCATTGAACACCACATTCGATCAATCACAGAACAGGGTGTCCAAAAATGATTTGAAAGTAGAGTAAAGATATACCAGCGGTACATTATTAGACAAATGAACCTCCAATAAACACCACATTTAATTAATTACAGTAGAGTGTTCAGAAAATGATGTTGAGGTGGAGTAAAATATATACCAGTGGATCACTATTAGATAACTGAACCTTCATTGAACACCACATTCGATCAATCACAGAACAGGGTGTCCAAAAATGATTTGAAAGTAGAGTAAAGATATACCAGCGGTACATTATTAGACAAATGAACCTCCAATAAACACCACATTTAATTAATTACAGTAGAGTGTTCAGAAAATGATGTTGAGGTGGAGTAAAATATATACCAGTGGATCACTATTAGATAACTGAACCTTCATTGAACACCACATTCGATCAATCACAGAACAGGGTGTCCAAAAATGATTTGAAAGTAGAGTAAAGATATACCAGCGGTACATTATTAGACAAATGAACCTCCAATAAACACCACATTTAATTAATTACAGTAGAGTGTTCAGAAAATGATGTTGAGGTGGAGTAAAATATATACCAGTGGATCACTATTAGATAACTGAACCTTCATTGAACACCACATTCGATCAATCACAGTACAGGGTGTCCAAAAATGATTTGAAAGTAGAGTAAAGATATACCAGCGGTACATTATTAGACAAATGAACCTCCAATAAACACCACATTTAATTAATTACAGTAGAGTGTTCAGAAAATGATGTTGAGGTGGAGTAAAATATATACTAGTGGATCACTATTAGATAACTGAACCTTCATTGAACACCACATTCGATCAATCACAGTACAGGGTGTCCAAAAATGATTTGAAAGTAGAGTAAAGATATACCAGCGGTACATTATTAGACAAATGAACCTCCAATAAACACCACATTTAATTAATTACAGTAGAGTGTTCAGAAAATGATGTTGAGGTGGAGTAAAATATATACTAGTGAAACACTATTAGATAACTGAACCTTCATTGAACACCACATTCGATCAATTACAGTACAGGGTGTCCAAAAAATGATTTGAAGGTAGAGTAAAGATATACCAGCGGACATCCAAGATCAGTTTTAATTTGACAGCTAATGTTCTTCTGGTATATTTTCATGAACCAAAACATCAATTTGGCTCCCCTTCACTGTAATGTAATTAATACCATTTCAAAAGGAAGTTTATACGACAAATAATGTTCTGCTTGTGCTTGTGCTTTTACCCTACCTCAAGATCACTTTCTTGATCTCCATGTCCAAGAATAATTATACATGATCATGAACAAGAGTTCAATTGACAAATAATGTATCGCTGGAATATCTTCACTCTACTCTAACAACAGTTATGATCACCTTGTACTGTAATTAATCAGAGTCGATCTTCAACAATATTTTCAATCTGATAATATTCCGCTGATATATCTTCACTCAATCTCAACATGACATTTTGAACACCCTGTACTTTAATTTGTGGTGTTTAATGGAGATTCATCCATCTTATAAAGTTCTGCTGATATATCCATACTCTACATTGACATCACTTTTTGAAAACGCTATACTTTTATTAATCAAATACGATATCTACAATATTTTGATAATCAGATAATATTCCGCTGGTATAACTGAACTCTGCCTTTGAAATAATTTTTTGAGCAAACTGTAGCTATTAATTAAATACGATCTTCAACAATATTTAAATAACGAGATAATATACCTCTGGTATAACTTAACTCTACCTCAAAATATATTCTTTCAACACCTTGTACTGTAATTAGTCAAATAGATCTCCAACGATATTTTAATAATGAGATTATATTCCGCTGGTATAACTTGACTCTACCATAACATGATTTTTTGAACACCCTTTACTGTTATTGATCAAATACGATATCAACAATATTTTGATAATCAAAATAACTTGTAACTCAATTCTACCATGAAATAATTTTCTGAGCACCCTGTACTGTGATTAATCAAATACGATCTTCAACAATATTTCAATAAGAAGATAATATTCCGCTGGTATAACTTAACTCTACCTTAACATCACTTTTTGGACACCCTGTACTGTTATTAATTGAATTCCATCTGATTTGAGAGTTTATTTGACAAGTAATGATCTGCTGGTATATGATTACTCTTCCTCAACAATACTTTCTTGATCACCCTATACTGTAATCAAATATGACCTACAAACATATTCAAATAATCAAATAATGTTCCGCTGGTATATCTTTACGCTACATTCATATAATTTTGGAACACCCTATTCTTTAATTTTTTGGTATTTAATGGAGATTAATTAATCTTATAATGATAAGCTGGTATATCTCTACTCTACCTTAACAACTCTTTCTTGTTCACCCTGTACTGTAATTAAATATATTCTTCAACATTATTTCATTAATCAAATAATGTTCCGTTGGTATATCTTTACTCTACCTCACATACATTTTTGGACACCCCTTAGGCGTACTGTAATATCACTTTTTGGTTACCCCTCAATGTAATTAATTGAATTCAATCTAATATTACAGTTTATTCGAAAAATACATAATTTTTTGGACACCCTATATAGTAATTAATTGAATGTGGTGCTCAACGGAGGTTCACACATCTAATAATGTTCTGCTGGTATATCTTTACTCTACCTTAACTTTACTTCTTGGTACCCTGTTGTTTAATTGGACCGCCTCTTAGTACATATATGCTGGTACTAGATTACTCTCCTGTCTATTTCGACTAATACAAATATACTGGGGAGAGTAAACTTACGCCGGCATATTTGTATTAGAGAGTAATATTGTGCTGGCATCGTTTTACTCTAGAGTAAACTTGTGCCGGCATTGTATTACTCTCTAATACAAATATGCCGAGTACGAATATGCCATGACACCGGTCCTGGAGAAAAAATACATTGATCTGATTTCTGAAATTGGGATGATTTATAGTTTCCTTTGAAATTAGGGAAATAAATATAGTTATTGTTTGTTGGAACCTAGACACTTCTTCAGATATATATTTAAAAACATCGAAACTTGATAAAAAATCATTGTTCCCCAATCAAGGCTAAGGATGAAAGGTAGAGTCGTTTGGACGGGGCACCACCAGAGCGATCTTACCACCTCATTTTGATTATTCAAAACTAATGAACTTCAACACCAGGACTGCGCAGTTGGTAACCATGAATTTCCACCGTAGATA
Source organism: Brachyptera risi (assembly GCA_964007535.1). NCBI lineage: Eukaryota > Metazoa > Arthropoda > Insecta > Plecoptera > Taeniopterygidae > Brachyptera > Brachyptera risi. The sequence continues at coordinate 9,486,823 of OZ023335.1, forward strand.
AAAGTCCTTCAGTTTCCGAAAGTCCGGAACACATTATAAGTACAAAACCGTTTCTGTGATATATCCGGACATTATACCAGCATTGGTATTAGGAGTAAACAAAACACACGAATGTTATCTTCCACTTTGGAATAATGTATCTCGAACAATGATCACTTCTTTCCATTAACAGCAGATGTATGTTCGAATGTTTGTATATATTTGTAATATCCTTTGAAATTCGTCACGTCCAGGTCAAATCCCACAGCCCCTGCGATCATTCCAATATAGGCCTAGACGTATTATACTCAATAATGGATTCTATTGTGAATAAGCATAATGCTGATGGTAATTACCATTCACCATTGAGAAGAAATGTAGATATCTCTTCGCAAGCCTTGAAGCTTCGTCAAGGATCCGCATTTTATTACAGAATAAGAGATAAGAATTTTAAACAATGCGATTAAATCTGCGAGCTTCTGAATTTGTTTTCATATTTTAAATCGACCTTTTGAGAGGATTATGAATTATTCAAATTCTCACTTGGATCTGATATTAATTCATACTGTGAATTAGTGCATATTTTATCACATAGCTTATATCTATATTATACAGATAAGAACACGTGCTTTTGAAAAATCTTCTCATAATCTTCAGACACTCTTATAACCACAGAACAGATTAACACATTGAATAATGACGTATCAAGACAAAGTGAATATGTTTTTAGCAGAACCGGGCAAACTCATTTGTAGAAATAATCAATTAATTTGATGATTTTATAAATAATCAGTTTCAATTGATGATCGAAATTCAACCAGGTTCGTTGATTTTTAGCTATCAATTTCGATTTCAATTTCATTACTTTATTTGCCTATTCGATTTGTACATTCTATAAATAGGCCACGATAAAATATGAGGCACGTCAAAAATGTGATGAAAATTAACATAATATAGACTAAAACTGAACTATATATGTATAAGATTTACATACGAAAAAAAAACATCCATACACAAAATACTGCACATTCCTACATTCATCCCCCACATTCATTCATACATCTATAATCGTGTTTATTCTTCACTCATTCCTTATGCAACTAATACATTCTTGCATGTGTCAAAAAAACTCATTCTCACAGTAAAAACAGTTCAAGATCAAAAATGTCTTCAATTCGACTTTGGAAAGCATTAGGAAGTCAATATCGTTTGGAATGTTCATAAAATGGCATGATTGATTGCTAACTACCAGATACTAATGATGAACTAATGAACTATTTAAATTAAAATTTAGATCTCAATTAATTAATTCATCTCTTTGACCAGTAAAATGTCTCATGTTGTGTTCAAGATTGCATGCTATAAAGTGAGTCAATATATCATACTTTTCAGTTGGGCTAATAATAGGAGGAACAGAATTTGAATTATTTGAAAAAATAAAAATTCGATGATTCAAGATATATAAAGTTGTATGAAATCACAATCACAGTAGAAGAAAATATGGTCCGTTATTGACTTGATAATAAGTAGGCCTATACTCTCCCACTGAATATAGACACATTTCAACAAAGTAACTTTCAAGTCTATTTTTGAAATAATTGGTTCAAGGCAGTGGCGTAAATATCTGCGGTGCAAGCGGTGCAGTGGCACAGAGGCCCACGACTAAATTCACTCTGGGGGCGCACTGAGACTGGCATAACTTGCTGAGACGATGATTTATAATCTATTGTTTCTGATTCATATGTTTATATATTGTTTTGTTCCATAAAAGAGACTCAGTGCAGGTTCAATTGTATCAATTGAAGCTGACAGAACAAGACGGATTCATTTTAGTGATTTGTAGACATTTTTGCGAAGTGAGGCGAAGGAATTTTAATAGCAATCAATAAGTGAGTGAAATAATTCATGTGCAATAAATGGTATGGAAATTCGAAGAAAATTTGAGTCAAATTTATGATAAAATAAACTGGGAGCACGCGAGATTTTTCGGGACTTCGCCAAATATAGAAAAAAGGGAGGGCCCATTTATACATTTTGCACTCCTGTCTCGTCGTGCCTAGTTACGCCACTGAACTTCCAGGTATATATTTCATTGTTGGTGACAAGTTGATTATCATCATGCTATCATCAAAATGTGAGGTTTCGAAAACATGTCCCACTATCACCATCTTCGAATAAAGGTATCATAAACTATAATTAGACGAGCTTTAGCGAGGATTCAATTTGACATACTGAAAAAAATTGGTGTTCGTTTTTATGTTTTTTTTTTTTTTTTTTTTTTTTTTTTTTTATGTTTTTTTGTCGGTTCTCCACAGGTCAAACGGCTACAGCTATCAACTTCAAACTTTTTTTCGTCATGGTTCCTCATCTAACTTAGATCTGTATAGTTTTGTGGCATTATCGGGTGGTAACTTTTTTTTTTATGAATTTTAGAAATTTCAAAAATCCTCATTAGAATGACCCGGAGGAAAATACTTGAAAAATCGAAATTTTTCAAGACCTCTCAAATTTTCGCCGAATATAAAGGAAACTATTAAGCACATTTTGAGAGATTTTTCGCATCAATCGGATGAGAAATAACGAAGAAAACGCATTTATAAAGCATTTTCCCATCAATTTGAGCTATTACGGGAACCAATTAAATCTATAGCAACAAGTGTCACCAATTAATTCAAAACGATTGAAATGAATGAAGAGGAAGGCCGTGACATAACTGATTCTCGTAAGGTTTTTGAACGTTTGGAGTGATCCAAGGTCTGTAGATGTAGATTGGGTTGACAAATTATTTTTCATTCTAGATTTCTATACCCCTAAGCTCGTCTAACAACGCGCATCCCGCGTTTTCCTAGTGTAATTCATGAATATTGGATAATGGTCGAAGCTGTGGCCGTCAGAGCTTCCTCCATTCCTACCAGAATAACCATCATTTCCTCTCATACGTGCGTGATTGATGATTGACAGCAATACACCAACCTTCGAATACTGCAGATACTGAATCGTTCACTCTAATACCATTACATAGCTGTCAGTTTCCACCCGTCATGTTGGCACACAGCGACAACGCTCGTCCTCGCCCGGTATGGTTCTTAGAGAACACTCGGTTGCCACGCAATTATCATTGTAATAGAATGATATACATAATATATAAATATATATATATATATATATATATATATATATATATATATATATATATATATATATATATATATATGCTCACATATATACGTATATATATATATATATATATATATATATATATATATATATATATATATATATATATATATATATATATATATATATATGTATATATATATATATATATATATATATATTTATATATATATATATATATTCATACTCATATATATATATATATATATATATACATATATATATATATATATATATATATATATATATATATATATATATATATATATATATATATATATAAGTATAAATATATATTTATATATATATATATATATATATATATATATATATATATATATATATATATATACACTATACTATACTGATATACTATATATATATATATATATATATATATATATATATATATATATATATATATATATATATATATATATATATATTTATATATATATATATATATATATATATATATATATATATATATATATATATACTTATATATATATATATATATATATATATATATATTTATATATATATATATATATATATATATATATATATGTATATATATATATATATATATATATATATATATATATATATATATATATATATATATATATATATACACTATACTATACTGATGTCTACGATCTATTGGCGACGGTGAATGATGAATGAAATGATTGGATGATGAGATGGAAGGTCATTCTATTAGGTGTTTTGGATGGTGGGAAGGAGTCGGTCGTGGCCTGTTGTTAAGGAACCATCCCAGTATCAACCTGAACGACAGAGGGAAACCACGAAAATCCCCTGTCAGGATTGTCGACCATGGCGGGAATCGAACCTCGGTCTCCCGAATGACGGTTTAGTGTGTTACCACTCGGCCACGCGTCTCGGTTTGATGAAATGATCAGGATTAACTAACTGGGGGTAGATTCGAAGAAATATGGTTCTCCAATTTCGAAATCAGAGCATACGAAATCAAAATCTGAATTCATAGTATTTCTAATATCGTTATATAATAACAGATTTATGATATTTTGAATAATATAAGTCATTCAGATGAATTACAGATAAGAGAGGATCTGAGTGGGGATAGTCACAGAAATGTTACCATAGACAGGTATATTATGCGTATATGGCTTGCATGGAACGTGGGAGGCCCGAAGGAAGATCAGTGTATTCATTATATTTACATAACAATTGACCTTTACAACTCAGATAATTGCAAGACACAGATACGTTAGTTGAAGGTATAATATCAAGGATTAAAAGAGACCAGCTATCACATGTTGTTCTTGCAGGCAATGATGTAATGATTGTAAGACAGGAGACTAAGAGATTGCATGCATTATTCCCTCGAATTGTTTCAAGGGAATGAATTAAATGTATAAATGTCGATCCGGGACAGATGTTTGTGAATCTATGAATACTGAATATTCATACGAAGAGACCTTGAGATGGATTGAAAATCAATCTCACGAAAACTTTCTTCCAAGTTTTCGTCAATTATTTCCTTCGACAACGATCAATAACTGTCAGCCATGGAGGGAATCAAAACTCAAGCTCATGAATGTCGCTTCAGCGTGCTTGATCTCTGGTCCACCTGTTCCAGTTATTATCCCGAGAAACTTTCGAGTGTATACAATTTCTGTACATGTCTCTACTGATGATATATGCATTGTTAAATGAAATTATCTGTCGACAAAATTGATGGAAACATATTATCATCTTTTGATATATTTTTGATGCCCTGATAATAATAACAGAAATGTCTTGAAATTTTGAAAGATGTTTGATATTTCAAGACATCTTCGTTTTTATGATCAGGGCATCATAACGACAGCGGAAGATATATATTCCCATCAATATTATGGACAGATAAATTCAGTTCATCTGTCATTTTATATATACCGATATCATTTGTAGAGACGTGTGATAATAGAAAATGCTATAAAAGCAATGAAATCTGAAAATGCTCCAATACAGGTTTATCTTCACCATGTTATGTTGACAGACGATCTCCAATTGTTAACTGTAAGTGAATGTGGTTTCCACGATCAAGAGATATTATAGTTGAAATTATTGGTTGGGAAATGTTTAACAAATCAGTCCCCTATCTGCTCTTGATGCGCATCCACCATTGTATCACCAGTGGTATGATAACACATATCAGTCGACCCAATGATCGTCGGAAGAATCAGAACAAAAATCACTTTTCAACAGTTCTATGTGAAAATAATTATAATGAAACGTGGAAAATTATTCGACGAACTGATATGAACCAATATGGTATATATATATATATATATATATATATATATATATATATATATATATATATATATATATATATATATATATATATATATATATATATATATATATATATATATATATATATATATATATATATATATATATATATATATATATATATATATATATATATATAATATATATATATATATATATATATATTTATATATATATATATAGGCCTAAATAATATATATATATATATATATATATATATATATATATATATATATATATATATATATATATATACATATATATATATATATATGTATATATATATATATATATATATATATATATATATATATATACATATATATATATATATATATATATATATATATATATATATATATATATATATATATATATATACATATATATATATATATATATCCCAGCCAACACACACTCGTAATAATTACGTTAGATTCAGGGTAATCTGGTTGAAATTTGGTATTTGGTTCCAGGTTAACGTTTGATTTGTTAATTTCTTCACACATAAGTTCCACTATCTGTTACAACGTTTCAAATACATATTTTTAGAGTAAAATCCATTGCCAGTTTCGCGTGTTGTCTGATTTTAACGTTTGTAAATATTATTGGATATTACGTTTTAAAACGACGATTAAAATACATAATATCTCTGGTAGTTTATGCTTGTTGCTAGAACGTTATGTAATACACTCACATCAACGTTGCATTGTAGTTTTGTAATCAGTGGTAATTTCACCATTTTGTGTTAACCGTATATTTACGTTTATACGTTGGTATTAATGAGAGTTTGATTGACGTATTACGAAAGACGTAATATCTCTGGTAGTTTATGCTTGCTGCTAGAACGTTATGTAATACACTTCACATCAACGTTGCATTGTAGTTTTGTGATTAGTGGTAATTTCACTATTCTATGTTAACCGTATATTTACGTTTATACGTTGGTATTAATGAGAGTTTGTTTGACGTATTACGAAATACGTGATATCTCTGGTAGTTTATGCTTGCTGCTAGAACGTTATGTAAAACACTCCACATCAACGTTGCATTGTAGTTTTGTAATTAGTGTCAATTTCACTATTTTGTGTTAACCGTATATTTACGTTTATACGTTGGTATTAATGAGAGTTTGTTTGACGTAATACGAAAGACGTAATATCTCTGGTAGTTTATGCTTGCTGCTAGAACGTTATGTAATACACTCCACATCAACGTTGCATTGTAGTTTTGTAATTAGTGTCAATTTCACTATTTTGTGTTAACCGTATATTTACGTTCATACGTTGGTATTAATGAGAGTTTGATTGACGTATTACGAAAGACGTAATATCTCTGGTAGTTCATGCTTGCTGCTAGAACGTTATGTAAAACACTCCACATCAACGTTGCATTGTAGTTTTGTAATTAAGGTTAATGTCTCTTCAATACGTTGAAGCAAACATTTACGTATATTCACAATGGAAAAGACAACAGTGTGTAAACGTATAAGAATAACATAATTTTTTCGTAATATAACAATGAGAAATATAATATAACAATAGAAAATAGTAGAATTATACCCTAAAATAACGTTGTTTAACCGTAATCCGTAGACGTTAGCAATAGGTATTTGATGAAAGAGTTTACCTCCCGCTTTTATTATCCAGCGAATCACATTCATAGTTACATGAGTTTCAACCAATCAGAAATAGATATTGTATTATGCTTGATGTAGTTCAAAATTCAAGTCCTCAACAAAATGTAGAAAAGAACAAAGTGTTGTACTTGATTTCTTCTAGCATATTATTACTTTTTGAAAACTTGTTCATTTCTTTACTTGAACAACAACAACAACAAATAGTGGATATTCCGATCGACAACTCTTACAGATATATCAGTCCACAAAGTAACAATGTTTGACACAAATTTTCTGAAAGATATAAAAAATGCAGCTTAAGTATACACCAAGTCTCTTACAATTTGCCAGTTGAATTGAAATCAAATTAAATTTCAACCCATTTGTTGGATTTTGAAATTTGAAACATCTATTTTGGTCCAGTGTAAATATTTTTACAACGATGTAACAGACCAACGAAAAAAGAAAGGGCTGGGGTGTACGAAGTGAAAATCGGAACGTACAAATACATAATTGTTATAGTAATTTGATGAAATATTATTCACCGGTACGGTAAAATAATCTTACCTGCGTATCTCAATATTTTCTTAAGGAAGTTGAATAATTTAAAGTAAAAACAATATTTCATTGAATCCAGAAAATCCAAAAAATTCGAAGGATTATGGAATACATGGGCCTAAAACGTTAGTCCACATAATTATTATGGTTTTGGAAATTTTCAACTTTTTCAGGTCCGCCGTTTTGTAAAACAAATGTGACTGTTTGGACTCTTTTATCACTTTTCCCACCTTCTACGCTCATCTATTGATGCATATATGACGTTTTCCTACGTTATTTGCTACGTTATATTTATTGTTCATTTTATTGGTATAAGAATAATTTAATAAAACTGAAACGCGTGGCCGAGTGGTAATACACTGAACCGTCATTCAGGAGACCGGGGTTCGATTCCCACCGTAGTCGACCATCCTGACAGGGGTTTTTCGTGGTTTTCTTCTGTCGTTTAGGTCAATACTGTGATGGTTCCTTAACAACAGGCCAAGACCGACTTCTCCTCATTATCAAAAACACCTGATAAAATAACCTTTCATCTCATCATCCCGTCATCTCATTCACTGACGTCAATAGATCGTAGTTATCAGTACAGTGCGTCGTTAAACCCAATATGAATAAAATAGTTAATAAGTCAAAAATCTATACTATGAGTAGGCCTACACACATTAGGTCATAATTTGTATCTCTACGCTGGAATGAATCTGAATTACCAGCATTAAATAAAATTACAATTAATATATGTCTCCGCCATTTCTCTCCACGCGACACAGGAAATTTTAATGTATTGAAAATACGCTCGATAAATGTAATATTGAAACCATTATCATGAGTTGTCGCGTGTATGTGACGTCACAGTGACGGGTTGAAACTTGTAACGACTACGTTTGGACTAACATGTGCATTGTGCAGGCTGTGAGCGTGTAATCCCGCCGAAGACAAGCGTTCACCTTCGGTAAGTAATAACTCCATTTCTTTTGTGTAATTTGCAGTGCGTGTACCATGATTAGGCCTACTGAAAAACTTCTTGCTTTCACAATACTTTTTATTTATTTATTTTGAGCCCTAGGCCTTAAGCTTAGGCCTAACCCTACATGAACCTAACCTAACATAACCGTACATTGAACATTCGTAAATTAGACAGACCTCTAGCTAGGCCTAGGCTCATACCCTAACATTTGAATTTGTAAACCACTTCGTTCTAACATCCAAAATCAAAGCATAACTAGAACTGCGTAGGTCTACACAGGGACCATGTGTCTATTTTATGTAGTGTACCGATAGGCTAGGATTGGGAAAATATAGGCTATATGCAAAAAGAGAAGGAATGTTTTTATTGCTCTTTGAAAAGACCATGTAGGCTTAGGCCTACTTTGTGATAAGACGAAACATCTAGGCCTAGACTTGAGCAAGGACCCTTAACCCTTTGAGGTACAATAACGCCCAAGAGGCGTGATCTTTTCTCTATGCCAGTAACACGATGTAGTGATACCAACCTATTTTAACATAATAGAAGGAACGTGACCCAACTCCCATACTGATAACATGGAAGGCATTTGTGGTTTCTTGGGGTCTTCCAGAGCCAATCGTCCCCGTTGCCTGCCGCGATTTAGCGGATCCCCTTGTGAACTAGATTTAAATATTGAGTGGCTACTGCACCGGTGGCATTGTTGTACTAACAAAATCTATCATTCTCGTAATCTACTGGGACGTTTATAGGTTTCTGTCAAGTGACGTAACACATTATTGAAAGGGACAGGACAACAATGTGCACCAGTTGGAATTGACCAATCAGAATATTTGGTAGTCCACCAGTTTGCTATGTTGCTATGGTAACGATTGTTTGTCTTTTGTCACTTGACAGAAGCCTATAGCATTGTTGAGCATTGTTGTTCTGAATAGTCCGATATAAAAGCGATGGTTGCGCTACAGGCAATGGGGACGCTGGACTCAGATTCTGACCCCGGAAATATTTCACTTTCAAGACCCGAGTTGGGTCACCTTCCTTATATTATGCTAAAATAGGTTGGTATCACTACATCGTTGTCAAGCTATCTTGAACAGCTGTTTCTGCCACTCCATGGCCTTATTAATATTAATAATTATTGTTTCTATGACATTTTCTGAATGGCTGCCAAGAAATTGAAGTTGGGCTTCAATATAATATCAATCATACTACTTTTAAAGAGCAATTGCAGTGATTTGGAGAAAGAAGATGAGAATTATGATGGGCTTTACTTTTTAAAAATGTGAAGGGGGTGGAAATGGCAGTGGCAAATTGAGTACCCATCAGATGGGGCTACTTTGGACATGGAGGGTTACTTTGGACAAGCCACACTGTTTTGATTGAATATTTTTGTGAATAACATCTGTTTAAATATTTCTGGGAAATATTTTTGTTTGTGTTTCCTAGGCTCAAATTTGACATTTATCACTTACACATTTTTCATTTGTATCGTCTGTAACTTCGATACAAATGCTCCAATTAAAAATAAAAAAACACCATGTGATTCTTGAAAAAGCATTGCAATTTTCTGATTATCAAGTTTGAACGGATAGTACATATTCAGAAGTTATAACCGTTGAACAAAAAGGAAGCTATTATATAGAATATTGTTCAATTGTATCAATATCACGGAAAAAATTGAGAAAAAAACAACAAAAACATTGTGCTAGTCCTTGACCTGATACATGTTGGATCTGATGTCCAAAGTAACCCTCCTGTTTTGCATTCCTCCATTTTTAGCATTTTATTATGAGTGTCCAAAGTAGCCTCTTCCTACGGGACTACTTTGAACAACACAAAAATATTCAAATCGGATCAAAATTAAAATGCCAAGAATGTAAGATGTCCATTTTGGGATATCATGAATATCAGCCGAACACCACAAAAAATCGTAATAGTAGAACAAAAAGGGAAAAAGTTAATCAAGATATATTGAAAAAAATGTCCAAAGTAGTCCCCGTCTGACGGTAATGGTCCAATAGGCTTAGGCCTGGATGGTGATAGTAATTGTTGGCTTAGCCTAGACCCAAACCTAGGTCTAACATTAGTCTGATGATGTTTTAATGTCTCAGGTATTTTATTAAAGAATCCTTGTTTTCAAGAATTTTTAAATATTAGTAGGCTACTTATTATGTAGGCCTATATGGGCCTACTCGATGCTACATTTAACATATAGGCCTTCCTAGGGCCTGTCAGAGGGTTTGATGGCTAGCACTTTGCATTTTTGTACGACTTGCAATTATTATAATTAGGCCTAAAATATGTGAAACTTGCATCGTACAGGGCCTGTCCGGATTCGATGTTACGAGTGATTGTTAGCAGCTACTACTGCTAAAACTGGATCCGAGCTACAAGTGGTAGATCTGGTACCGTTAACGGCAGTTACATCAAGTGGGCCTACTTAGGCTTACTGATCAATCGCGACTACAACGTACAGCACATTTATTATTCTTATGCTCTGTATGGTTTAGGCCTACATTCCTGTTTATTGTAAGCAAAGAACTATTTGTACGGTGACAATGCAACTGATTCAGAACGTGGGAGTTCCAATTTTTAGAGTTGATTTGAGATAAGTTGTTACGCAGTTCCTATTTTCCAGCAATTCTTGTGGAGTAGACCTATCTGTCATTTTTTGTATAACAATTGAATCCTCGCTAACGCTCTTCTGATTATGGTTTGTAATTATATGTATTTTTTTGCTACTAAAACATTTTAGGCTTAAGTTGTCACTATACGGTTATTAAGAGTGCATTGTATCAAATTTGAACAATAAAAATGAGTATGTTGAGAAAAATTGTAAGTTTCAAAAACTCCTAGTATACTCACTAGTTGCTCCCACCATATCTTTTATTATTTAAGGTTAAGATGGCATGCAAATCTCAGATAATAATTAGCATTCATTAGTTAGATGTGTGTGAGTGAAGTCTCATTCGACTCTCATAGAACTTGAATGAGTGTGTTTGTTTATCTGGTTTGGTCGCAAGAATTAGCTGATTGGATTTAAACTATTTGCGAGCACGTAGATTTATCCAACTTGGAACTGTATAGTTTTTGGTATATGTACGGTAGATTTATAAAAACAATTTTTAAATTGAAAAATTCTTGTAAGATAATATCACCATCATGGGAATATGTATTAGAATATTTTAAATCACTGTGCACAGAAGATCAGTTAACTAACTCAAATCTATCAATTTGTTCTTGAAAGAGGAGAACTTTTTTTTCAAATAAAAACATAATTTACATCGGAAGTTTAATTAAAAAAGCCTACGCCTATACGGTTGAACAATAACTACTAGGTATTTCTTCAAAAATACAAGCAATATTTTGACCAAGATTCGATTGATCGTCTTTATCATGCAACTACCGAATCTATGTCTACATTTAGCAAATCAAAGAGCTAAATAGATTACCGGTATGAGCAATATTCTATTTGCCAGTAAAAGTAACTACAGAATGTGCTTTTTTAGCTAGAAACGGTCGGCAAAAAGGGGTTCGTTCCTTGGCTGTAACAATAGGAAATGAAAGAATGATGCAACTGGCCTGCAATTGGCTATCATTGTTGCAACAATATGAGCAAATAACCAAACTTTTTTTCTGACTACTTCTCGATGATTTGTAAATCTTGCACCAAGTCTGTAACTGCAACTTTTACTGGCAAATATTTAGATCTATATTTTCTATATCTCTGATAACTTATTGACAGCTGTGATTCAAGTATCGTGTGCATTACTAGGTGAAGTGAGTTTCCTAGTATGTAAGCCTAGACCCCTATGTACATATTTTGAATCTAATTTCAAAAAATTATCTCTCAGGATGTTGCTATCAAAAGTGTCTCTTCATTAAGGTCTACCGACAGTTTGATTGAATATGACCATATTTTGGTAAAATTCAGACAAATTTAAACCGTCCAATCTTTACCATTTAGTTCAAATAATATAGGCCTACATGGTGCGTGTCTATGTTACATGCACCATGTATCGCCCTATTATTTTATGAGTGGATGCAAACAGTGAAATTAAACTTTAAAGATTGGGTAGATGAACTACACCTCAATAATACATAACTGCTATGTAGCTATGTAGCCATATCAGTCTAATAGTTATTCTGGCAGTAATTAGGCCTAATGGGGCCTACCTATAATTTTAATCAGATGCAAAATATATGTAATTTTAATGAAAGGCCTACGTGGAGGCTGGAGCACATTATTTTAAAGTAACGGATAATACATGAATCTAATTGAAGTGGAGGTAGGTTAATTGAGCATTCTAGAAAATGCGTGATACTAACCATAAAAGTTAACGTTAATACTACGCAAAAAAAATTATATCTTCGAGTAATATTACTGGTAATGAAATGGAAAATACGTTATGTTAACTCCATGGAAAATACGTCATTTCAACTCTATGGAAAATACGTTATTTCAACTCCATGAAAAATACGTTATTTCAACTCTATGAAAAATACGTCATTTTAACCCTATGAAAAATACGTTATTTTAACTCGATGAAAAATACGTTATTTCAACTCTATAGAAAATACGTTATTTCAACTGTATGGAAAATACGTGATTCCAACTCCATGAAAAATACGTTATTTCAACTCTATTGGAAATTACGTTATTTCAACTCTGGAAAATACGTGATTATAACTGTATGGAAAATACGTTATTTTGACTCCATGGAAAATACGTTATTCAACTCTATGGAAAAAACGTCAAGATATCAAAGTCAATGGAGGTTTCATAAACGTTCATGTAAAACGTTGAAATGACTCGCATTGTATCCGTAGATTGAAGGTCATGTATCAATCAACACCCAACGTTTAAAAAATACATAAGTTGGACGATGTTTGTTAGCCATGGTACAACGTTATTTCCTTGGACATTTTTACGTTTTTACATAGTACTGGAATTAATAGTTGAGCAACTAAAAGGCACGTCGTAAAATTAACATATAATTTACGTACGTGTGTTGGCTGGTATATATATATATATATATATATATATATATATATATATATATATATATATATATATATATATATATACATATATATATATATATATATATATATATATATATATATATATATATATATATATATATGGGATTTTATAGTTATGTCGAAAAAGATACGCCTCGACCGGGACTCAAACCCGGGACCTTCTGCTTGCCGGGCAGGTGCTCTACCACTAAGCTACCGAGGTATTTTTCCTTCGACATAACTATACTTAGAATCACATCCCGTCATCCCGTCATTTCTACATCCCGGTCGAGGCGTATCTTTTTCGATATAACTATAAAATCCCAAATATCTCGATATTGGATCGTATCCAAGAAGTTTAATTAGCATATATATATATATATATATATATATATATATATATATATATATATATATATATATATATATATATATATATATATATATATATATATATATATATATACATATATATATATATATATATATATATATATATATATATATACATATATATATATATATATATATATATATATATATATATATATATATATATATTTAGCCACCCTCGGTAGCTCGGTCAGCTGAGGCACCGCTTCAGAAACTGAAGTCACCGTTGGGCGTAGGTTCGAATCCCGCATAGGGCATGAGTTTTTGTAAATGTTCAATCACTAATCATCATTTCATAATTTCATAATCACCTGCTCATTCGTACCCCCGTATAACCTAGCTGTTGGTGGGGTCGTTAAGTAAACAATAATCATCATCATTATAATATATATATATATATATATATATATATATATATATATATATATATATATATATATATATATATATATATCACGAAAAGCACAATTGAGATTAAATGATGAAAGTAATTTAGATTCGTAAGATCACCCTCATCGTGTCCTGTTCTCTAATTCGGTACCAATAGGTTTTATTCACATCCTCACGTGTTAAACCAAACAATAGATATCTATCAATATTTCAAAGTATCAAATTAAGTTTTCTGTCAAGGTAATCACATTTTTTACTCACCCAGACGTGCATGGTTGTGTGTTTCAAATTCAACTGACAAAACTCGACGACTTCATTCGCCCGCTTTCTTCTTTCTCCAACTGTTGGTGTTACAATACACCACTCACACCTCCACCCCGACAATCCTGACCCATCGCAACCCCCAACCGTTCATGTTAACTCATAGCAGAGACGGTCGATCGGACTCTTACATCAGATTATGAATGTTCATCAAGGGCTCGACACTACCAATCGTCAATGTGACTAGATAGGGGGAACCGACGTTCGAGACAGGATTATTGGATGTGGTAAACGGACAATAAATGCGATGTTATGTAAGAGAAATGGGTTGAAAGACCGCGGAAGTCTTGAAGTTGATTTGCGTGGGTCAGTGTTAAGGAGCGGACGACTTGGATATCATGTAATGCTGGTCTTTTATGTCGGGATATCGTGTGGGTTGGATGAAGCTTCGATCGGTGGTCTTCGGTGCATCTTTCACTATTGGCGATCGAGAATTTCTAGCATTCATGAGAATAACTTTATTTGGGTTTTCCAAATGAAATTGAGAGCAGATTTGAGTTGACTTGTAGTTTCGAGAAAGAAGAATGTCGTGGACAAATGAAATAGTTGTGAAAATATTGGCAATGTCAGAGATAATCTCACTGCTGTTTTGAAATATTAAACGTTTTTGGGAGATGTAGGTGTGTTTTCAATCATAAATCGTGTCATGATACAACACTGACTCCAGATTGGCACAGCTATATAAATACAACGACCTTAGACGTTTCTGTGATGTTGATACACAACATTTTTCATCAGCGAACATGCAGTATGAATGAGTGATTAAATCTCTTAATAGGTTAATTTCAAATCGGTGTGGCGAGAACTTTCATCCACACATCAGTCAAATAGAGGCAGTCATTGTTTTACTGCAACAGTTGGTTTCAGTGACCGGAGATTCAAGCATCAGTTAGTCAATCACAAACTTCATTGTCTGTTTGTTGGGGGGGGGGGGGGGGGTAATTGTGAATGGTGAAATAATTCATTCCTATGAAATGAGTTTGACGAATACTCAGAATAGGAAAATACGTAATGAAGCAGGAAAATATCGATTGATGGAATTGCTTGGGAAAGAATGGAAAGAAACAGAATTGAAAATGAGTAAGATCAAAAAACGAATGGATAAAATGATGAATTTGGAAAA
Source organism: Brachyptera risi (assembly GCA_964007535.1). Lineage (NCBI taxonomy): Eukaryota > Metazoa > Arthropoda > Insecta > Plecoptera > Taeniopterygidae > Brachyptera > Brachyptera risi. Next base: position 9,502,696 of record OZ023335.1, read on the forward strand.
ATATGACAAAATCGGAGAAAAATGAAATGTAAACTGAATAAATATCGCGGAATCCAAAATGATACTGTTTCACACAATAGTTGACTCGATAGTACACTGTGAAAGCCGCCCTCGGTGGCTCAGTCAGCTGAGGCACCGCTTCAGAAACCGGAGTCACGTATTGCTGGGCGTGGGTTCGAATTGCCCATGAGGCATGGGTTTTTGTGAATGTCCTCTCACTTATCAACACTTAATAGTTTCATAATCACCTGCTCATTCGTACCCCGTGTAACCTAGCTGTTGGTGGGGTCCTGTTAAGCAAACAATAACTCATTAGTACTAAATATCTAATAGTAGGCCTATATCAGAATACCTAATCATCAAATGAGTACTTGTAAAATCATTAAACTGGTGTGCAAAGGTGTTATAGATATTGCCTAACACTCGGGGGTGGATTATATAACACAACAGCTTAAAGCTATAATAACATTCAAAGCGCCGAATAACAATCAACACATGAGCAGTTAGTCAAGGTAGCGATCAACCGTCCCCCCTATCTCGTACCACTAACAGTCGTGCGTGTCGAGCCGCCAGGGAGTATCAACAGACACTAGACAGTGTAGGAATTAGTTGTTTTCAACCCACGCCAGTATGAAGTAATTGCACGCGTGTTGGCGGGGTCGAAACACCCGACTGTTGGTGCTGGTGGATATGGGGGACGGTCGATCGGAACCATCAACATACGTCACGTAGAAGTCTAGCCAGCTGATTGCACATATACCGATTGGGAGATATTTAGAGTATGAATAAGTAATCATCTAGAGAATTGACAAGAAATAACTTGGGGACATATACGCGTTTGAAACTAGGCTGATAGCTAATAGCTACTTGAAAGCTTGATATTAGCTAAATAAAGCCCGCATCTTAGCTGAGAATATTTCTCTTAGAAATGCTCAATGGTTATATTAGTAAAAATTAAGAACTGCGCATATCAAAATATCAATTGTATAAAGAAGTGGGTTCGCCTGGAGACTGGGAAGTGTGGGGGAAAGGGCTCCCCCCACCATAGCCCCGCAGGAAAGTTTTTGAAAAACTTCGTTTTTTAAAATATCTTGTTACCATTTTGGAATATATAGAGGCGCAAAGCTGTTGCTCCATAGTTCATTATTACTTGTGCATCACTAGTGTTATTAGTATTATTAGTGCGTTATTAGTGTTATTAGTGTTATGAGTGCATTATTATACATTGATTAAATTGTACAACTGCGCAAATTGAAATTAAGAGCTGTATTTTTGAAGTTCAGAACTGCGCATATTAGGGTCAACTGCGCACTAATATAACCCCTGGAAATGCTTGACCCAAGTTTGATATCTGTTCAAAAGTTTGGTTGTGGGCTGAAAAGTGAAAAGAGGATAATATTGGGAGTTCCAGTAACGACCGTTAGATGGAGGAGTTTTTTTCATGTCATCATTTGGACAGAATCTAGTTACATTACACATTTTGGCCAAGGAAATTGTGTAAACTGTGGAATTACAGGCAAATCAGAATTTCAAATGTTCATTATAGCAAAGTTGAACTCAAGGATATGCGTTTGTAATTTATTTCCACTATTCTTCGGTAACCGGGAATTAAGTAATGAAAACCATCAAATTAGGCACATTTTGATTCAATTATTGCACTATATTGGAATTATTCACCAATTTTCGATGAGGCATATCCAAGTGTGGGGATACTCATTGCATTTTACCGCAAGTCCGTAGTGTTTTTAGTTCTTGAGATGTTTGTGGCGAAAGTGCATCCTGTAAATCTGTTCAAGATGCGGGCTCTTAAACATAGAGTAATGGAGTTTTCAAACTTCATTACTCTATGTATCTACTTCGAGAGTTACTTCCCCAACACTGGTCAGAACCAAATATAGTTGAGCTTGCTAGACATATGGATGAAAGAGTTTGAAACAATATTAACATTATGCTAAACTTTCATTTTAATCGAATCAAATATGATAAGTCTCAATTTTGATTCTCAATTCCCAAAGAAAAAGCCCCTCAAGGATTTGTCAGCACTTTTTGAATCGATTTCGTATAAATATGAACTTCGTGAATAGATTCTCAATAATACTGAGCAATAAAAGATGGGAAGAAATAGAGGAGAGAATGGACAAGTCAGATTATCTGGGCAAAGTGGAACATGAATATCAAATAAAGCTGAAGCTGCAAGAAAAAACGTAGATAATCTCTTGTTCCTGAACAGGACAATCAGAGGATGGAACGGAAGTGTGGAACTGCGACCGCCACCTTAATCAGCCGAATCATTGAGGCCATGGAAGGCGGAGCCTCAGCATTATTGAGAGGTCAAGATTGATAAATTTGTCAAATTGACCATATTTCTTCGTTATAGTTATGCATATCAAATTATTATAGGAGGGTCAGCTCCCCCCCCCCCCCCCCCCGCTCCGCCGCCCTGATTCAAGGAAAAAGTAGAAGAAATTAGCTTTTTCTAGAGACATGAGTTCAATGAAAATTAGGGTCAAATTATACGTAGTTATACTCCACTATCACATCTCACTTATCATTTTCATGTCCAGTTGCACTGTAATGGTTTCCTTAATTCAGTTCAATATGATTAGAACTTTACCACATGTCATTAGAACATACAAACTTGAAAAAAATAAAGAATAAAACTGAAATCAAATTCTTATTTTTCTGCTGTTTTTCAATTGAAATCCATATATTCATGGTCTACTATTTTAGTATTCAATTATTTTGTGAAGTGAAATCGCTGGAGGACCAATTACGTTACGCACAGTGCCCGCACGTGATTAATGACACACCCAAATCTAACACCTCAGAGGTCATTAAAATTAGGCCTACACTTTTATCCACGAGAGGGGACGGTTCCATTCAACAGTCCCCCTCATCCCACACCACTAGCGCACGGGTGGTTCGAGCCTTCATCTCTCGCGTATAACCTGTATCCACGTGAGATGAAGGTTCCGAGCGACCGTCTCCCCTGTTCCACACCACTAGCGCACCGGTGGTTCGAGCCTTCATCTCTCGCGTATAACCTGTATTCACGTGAGATGAAGGTTCCGAGCGACCGTCTTCCCTATCCCACACCACTAGTGCACGGGTGGTTCGAGCCTTCATCTCTCGCGTATAACCTGTATCCACGTGAGATGAAGGTTCCGAGCGACCGTCTCCCCTATACCACACCACTAGTGCACGGGTGGTTCGAGCCTTCATCTCTCGCGTATAGCCTGTATCCACGTGAGATGAAGGTTCCGAGCGACCGTCTCCCCTGTTCCACACCACTAGTGCACGGGTGGTTCGAGCCTTCATCTCTCGCGTATAGCCTGTATCCACGTGAGATGAAGGTTCCGAGCGACCGTCTCCCCTGTTCCACACCACTAGTGCACGGGTGGTTCGAGCCTTCATCTCTCGCGTATAGCCTGTATCCACGTGAGATGAAGGTTCCGAGCGACCGTCTCCCCTGTTCCACACCACTAGTGCACGGGTGGTTCGAGCCTTCATCTATTGTGGATACATATAGACAGAAATATGAGGCATAATTAGTGTCAAATCAATTAGAAGCAGTACGCATTTTTGAACAATAAACTTGTTTTTGCACACGTTTAGGAGTGAAAAGAAAGGTTCGATTGTTGGTCTCCGATATATGCGTGAGAGTTGACGATTAGGGGATTCGAACATGTTGGTGAGACTTAAATATGTCAAGGCGGTTGATATATCTCGATCATTTGAAGTTTCTGCCTTGTTTTTAACATAACGTTCTCAAACATTATGATTCTCAATACAATCGAAATGAATTGTTCTTAGGACGTTTGAAGTGAGGTTTATTGATGAACAATTATCACGAGAACGAATACTCTATCACAAGGAAATATAAAATCACTATATTTTGTCTTTTACACTGTTTTTTTTTGATGAATAATATAATGTGAAACGGAAATTTGTTTCCGAAAATATTGATGGATGCCACTTTTTTCCCTGTTATAATTATTCTCGGATCTAGGAGTTAACAGTTTGTTAATTGAGTATATCTATTTTTGTTTGGAGGGGCAATATCGCTTCTTCGGTGCTCCATTTGAACGATCCTACCTCGTAATCGTTCCCAGTCGAGGAATTCGTGTCACGTTCAAAAACCCGCATCTCAGACAGATTCACAGGGTGCACTTCCGCCACATATATCTCAAGAACTACAAACACTACGGACTTGCGGTAAAATGTGATGAATAAAATCATACCCTTACAATCTTGAAAATAATTCAATAATAAATTATTTTTAATTATCATTTTACTAATTTTATTTATTTTTATTTGAAATAATTTCACCATGGAGCAATAATTGGATCGAAGTGTGATGCCTAGTTTGATGGTTTTCATCGCTCAATTCCTGGTCACCGAATAACAGTAGAAATATATTACAAATGTACATCTCAGAGTTTAACTTTGCTCATCAATATTTGATATCTCGATTTACCTGTAACTTTACAGTTTTCTCATTTTCCTTGGCCAAAATGTGTGATGTAACTGGATTTTTCTCCGAATTATAAAATGAAAAACTCCTCCAACTAGCCGTGGTTACTAGAATTTGCACAATATAATCTCCTTCCCACTTTTCAACCCATAACCAAAATTGTCAATGCACACCAAGCAATTGGGTCGAGCATTTCGAAGAGGAACATTTTCAGCCAAGATGCGGGCTCGCTATTGAAAAAAAGCTTCTTATGTAGTTGAAAGAAGACAGGGTAGTTGACAGAATAGATGGATGCAAATTCTTTGGAGGGAAAATATCAAGTTCAAGATTATTTTGATCGTAGGCTTATCTCATCGAATGATGAACAGTACCTGAACTCTATCAGAATAGAAGGTAGTAATCGAGAGAAACCATTCCATCATATTCAAGAATTTTGTTGAAAAATTAAATTTGCCGAATAAATCGATATATTCCATTGTTGTAGACATTTTGAAAAAATCAGGACACGTTTTGAAAAGTCATTAATTTTATTGAAATAATTGATGTTCACTTCTTCATTGAATTGATTAATTTTCACTACTCCTCCCCCCTCCCTCTCCCTCTCCCATTTTCCTAATCTTTCTCATTTTTTTCATCCGCACCTCATGCATGGCTTATTAGAGTTTCTAACACATTTCCTATATCAGTACCAATCAGCTTTAGGTTTTTGTTTGTTATTTGTCAGTGTTGGTTATACTTTTTCAATTTATTTTTAAATTGGGTCTTAACGACGCACTACACTGATGGCTACGATCTATTGGCGTCGGTGGATGATGAATGAGATGATAGGATGATGAGATGAAGGGTTATTTATATTATTAGGGGTTTTGGATGGTAGGAAGGAGTCGGTCGTGGCCTGTTGTTAAGGAACCATCCCAGTATCAACCTGAACGACAGAGGGAAACCACGAAAAACCCTGTCAGGATGGTCGACCGTGGCGGGAATCGAACCCCGGTCTCCCGAATGACGGTTCAGTGTGTTACCACTAGGCCACGCGTCTCGGTTACTTTTTCTTGAACTATTACCATTCTATATTAGACCCTAACTGTTGGACGTGTACGTGGTACTTGTCAATGAAATAAAATTAAAAATAAAACAGACTAAAAATATTAACAATATTTCCAGAGCACTTCAGCTCTCGTCCTCAGGTTGTTGAATAATGACAAACGGCAGGCTAGTCACCGGCCAAGTAACCTCGGAAAACGCCCCCCAAAACAACGTGGGAACAACCTAGTTTCTCACGTGGCACGGGTGAGTAAACCAATCGACCGAAAAACCAACATCAACCAATGACTAGCTAGCCTAAAGACAGGGATTTAATGTAAATGACGCATAAAACAAAAGAAATTGAACATTGTGATGACGTACCAGTATATTTTTCACGACAGGTTGTAAAATAGTGCGCCAAGCCTCAGCAAAGCTCAGACTACTTTGACTTAAATTATTAGAGGCGCAGGCAATGAAAATAGACTCCACGTATTTCCTTTTCATCAAGTTGCTCTCTTTATATATCCCCTTCGCTAAATGCCATTGGAAATGGTGACATTTCTCCCATGCATGTTCAGCGACCAAAGATCTTCCGATATCCATTTGTTTCACTTTGTTGCGGTGTTCCTCCATTCTGACAGAGATTGGCCTGCCTGTTTCACCGATATAAAATTGGTCACATTGGCAAGGGAGGAGATATACGGAGTTTTTAGAATCCTGTTCTTCGTCTAATGGCTTGGTTTTGCAGAGGAGGGTTCTGAGGGTATTGGATGGTTTAAAAACAGTTCTAATATTTGCACTGGATAAAATACGTTTCAGCTTTTCTGAAAAGTTTGGGACATATTCCAATGTAATGGTAGCTATAGGTTTCCCCTGGGTGTTGCTACCATCCAGATTTACATTGGAAGAAGAAACAGAGGAGGTGGAGGTTTGTTTCTTTCCAAAGCTAGAAAATATGGTGTTTAGTATAGAACTGGGGTAACCATTCCTCAAGAAGGCCTGGTGCAAAGACTTGCGTTCCTTAACAAACTCTTCGGTATTCGATGACACTTCCTTAGCTCTAGCCAGAAGACAAGTAACTATACCCTTCTTTACATAGAGCGGGTGGTTCGATTCAAAGCCCAGATATTGGTTAGTGTGGGTGGGTTTCCGGTAAACCGACGTTTTGAGACCCTGGCCGCACCTCTCAACTCGAACGTCAAGGAAAGGGAGACAGCCATCGTTCTCTTTCTCCACCGTGAACTGCACGTCTTTGTGATAAGAGTTAAGATCCGTCAGTAGATCTTCCAAAATGGAATCCCCGTAGTCCGGTATCACAGCAAACACATCGTCAACGTAGCGCTTCCAAATAGTGGGCCTATGGTTGGACCTGTTAAGAACTGTTTCTTCAAGCTCAGCCATGCAAATATTGGCTAAAAGTGGAGAAAGGCAACTTTCCATCGCCAGACCTTCGGTCTGCATATAGAAATTCTCGCCAAACCGGAAATAGCTCGAGCCAACGCAGATAGACAAGAGCTCCATTATAGCCTCAATGGAAAGAGGTGTTCTGTCAACAAGGAAAAGGTCATCCTCCAACTTCTTCCTGATTATGATCAGAGTGTCATTGACCGGGACGCTAGGAAAGAGGTTGACCACATCAAAACTTACTAACCTATCCGACGGTTTTATGACAATGTCTTTCAGAACCCCCACAAACTCAGTGGAGTTTAAAACAGATGAACGGCAGTCAAGGCCCAAAGGTTTTAAGAGATCTAGCAAGAAACTAGACAGCTTGGCACAGAGGGAGTCTCTGCCACTCACAATCGGACGAAGTGGCCACTCAACCTTATGTATTTTAGGCACGCCATAGATATGAGGAGGTTTCGAGTGATGTGGAGTAAGCCAAGACCTCGTTCTACTTTGAAAAGCCGACTCGTGTTTCTTCAAAGTTCTGTAGACCTTAGATTCGATGGCCGTCGTAGGGTTCTTGTCTAGCAGTTTGTATTGCGAAGAAGACAGAATGATATTCATCTTCTCCTCGTATTCAGCTCTGTCCTTCTTCGCAATACAAACTGCCTAGACAAGAACCCTACGAACGGCCATCGAATCTAAGGTCTACAGAACTTTGAAGAAACCACGAGTCGGCTTTTCAAAGTAGAACGAGGTCTTGGCTTACTCCACATCACTCGAAACCTCCTCATATCTATGGCGTGCCTAAAATACATAAGGTTGAGTGGCCACTTCGTCCTATTGTGAGTGGCAGAGACTCCCCCTGTGCCAAGCTGTCTAGTTTCTTGCTAGATCTCTTAAAACCTTTGGGCCTTGACTGCCGTTCATCTGTTTTAAACTCCACTGAGTTTGTGGGGGTTCTGAAAGACATTGTCATAAAACCGTCGGATAGGTTAGTAAGTTTTGATGTGGTCAACCTCTTTCCTAGCGTCCCGGTCAATGACACTCTGATCATAATCAGGAAGAAGTTGGAGGATGACCTTTTCCTTGTTGACAGAACACCTCTTTCCATTGAGGCTATAATGGAGCTCTTGTCTATCTGCGTTGGCTCGAGCTATTTCCGGTTTGGCGAGAATTTCTATATGCAGACCGAAGGTCTGGCGATGGAAAGTTGCCTTTCTCCACTTTTAGCCAATATTTGCATGGCTGAGCTTGAAGAAACAGTTCTTAACAGGTCCAACCATAGGCCCACTATTTGGAAGCGCTACGTTGACGATGTGTTTGCTGTGATACCGGACTACGGGGATTCCATTTTGGAAGATCTACTGACGGATCTTAACTCTTATCACAAAGACGTGCAGTTCACGGTGGAGAAAGAGAACGATGGCTGTCTCCCTTTCCTTGACGTTCGAGTTGAGAGGTGCGGCCAGGGCCTCAAAACGTCGGTTTACCGGAAACCCACCCACACTAACCAATATCTGGGCTTTGAATCGAACCACCCGCTCTATGTAAAGAAGGGTATAGTTACTTGTCTTCTGGCTAGAGCTAAGGAAGTGTCATCGAATACCGAAGAGTTTGTTAAGGAACGCAAGTCTTTGCACCAGGCCTTCTTGAGGAATGGTTACCCCAGTTCTATACTAAACACCATATTTTCTAGCTTTGGGAAGAAACAAACCTCCACCTCCTCTGTTTCTTCTTCCAATGTAAATCTGGATGGTAGCAACACCCAGGGGAAACCTATAGCTACCATTACATTGGAATATGTCCCAAACTTTTCAGAAAAGCTGAAACGTATTTTAACCAGTGCAAATATTAGAACTGTTTTTAAATCATCCAATACCCTCAGAACCCTCCTCTGCAAAACCAAGCCATTAGACGAAGAACAGGATTCTAAAAACTCCGTATATCTCCTCCCTTGCCAATGTGACCAATTTTATATCGGTGAAACAGGCAGGCCAATCTCTGTCAGAATGGAGGAACACCGCAACAAAGTGAAACAAATGGATATCGGAAGATCTTTGGTCGCTGAACATGCATGGGAGAAATGTCACCATTTCCAATGGCATTTAGCGAAGGGGATATATAAAGAGAGCAACTTGATGAAAAGGAAATACGTGGAGTCTATTTTCATTGCCTGCGCCTCTAATAATTTAAGTCAAAGTAGTCTGAGCTTTGCTGAGGCTTGGCGCACTATTTTACAACCTGTCGTGAAAAATATACTTGTACGTCATCACAATGTTTAATTTCTTTTGTTTTATGCGTCATTTACATTAAATCCCTGTCTTTAGGCTAGCTAGTCATTGGTTGATGTTGGTTTTTCGGTCGATTGGTTTACTCACCCGTGCCACGTGAGAAACTAGGTTGTTCCCACGTTGTTTTGGGGGGCGTTTTCCGAGGTTACTTGGCCGGTGACTAGCCTGCCGTTTGTCATTATTCAACAACCTGAGGACGAGAGCTGAAGTGCTCTGGAAATATTGTTAATATTTTTAGTCTGTTTTATTTTTAATTTTATTTCATTGACAAGTACCACGTACACGTCCAACAGTTAGGGTCTAATACAGTTCTCGTGGTACACTACTTCGTTATTTATTATTACCATTCTTCCAATTAGGCTGTCAATTGATCAGCTATTCTGTGTCGATAATGGCAGCCATTGTTTGTGATTGGAAGAGTGTCTAATGAGGATAGGCCCCAGTGGCGTGACTACCGCAGGGGCAGCCGGGGCAGCACGGACCCATCAGGGGGGCCCATACTGTATTGACATAGCTTGCTACTTTGACTACATTCTGTTGAGAAGTCAACAATTTTTCTCTCTTAAGAGTGTCATCTCATCTTTATCTTCAATATAGAACCATTTTTTTTTCATAGAAAGACATAATTTGTGAAAAATTGATTGATAATTGTAAGAGTATTTAACCGTCTTTCATAGTAAATTGGAAAAACATGAAATATTGAGATTGCATGTTGAATGATATCGAAACTTCATCATTTGAATTGATATATATATATATATATATATATATATATATATATATATATATATATATATATATATATATATATATATATATATATATATATATATATATATATATATATATATGTGTATATATATATATATATATATATATATATATATATATATATATATAAACATTCTCTCTATCTCTCCCTATGTTTCAATCTTTTTCTCTCTTACGCTCTCTCATTCTATCTCTCTCTTACGCCTTATATATTTATGTATATATATATATATATATATATATATATATATATATATATATATATATATATATATATATATATATATATATATATATATATATATATATATATATATATATGCATATATATATGCATATATATATATATATATATATATATATATATATATATATATATATATATATATATATATATATGTATATATATATATATATATATATATATATATATATATATATATATATATATATATATATTTATATATATAAATATATATATATATATATATATATATATATATATATATATATATATATATATATATATATATATATTTGAGGAAGGGAGGGAGGGGGCCATGTGAGTCCTTTGCCCCCGGGGCTCAAAATTCCAAGTGACGTTCTACATTTTCAATCGAGGAAATCTCACCGTATCCGTGTGATGGCGGTTCTCTTGCATGGGCCTATACCAATTGTGATGATATAATGATATTCTAGTTTTTTTCCCAATCACACCAACATTCCAATTAACATGTTTCACATCTTCGTTTCCCCAAAAGTCAACATTGAAATTGAGGCTTGACTGTGGGATTAATCAATATAAAAGGTGATAATTACAAACATGTGTATCATAGAGTGTACAAAAATAGTGGACACTATTAGTATTATTCTGTAAATTATCTATTCGCGAATATTGGCAGAATATACTCCACTAGGCCCTAGTCAGAATGATTCTGAATAAAACTGATAATATTTGAGGGTATGTATATATAATGATCGTGAGGAAAGTTCGAAACTAAATTTCTAGAATATCAATGATAATCAGACGAGCTTTAGCGAGGATTCAATTAGACATACTGAAAAAAATTGGTGTTCGTTTTTATGTTTTTTGTTTTTGTTTTTGTGTTTTTTTGTCGGTTCTCCACAGGTCAAACGGCTACAGCTATCAACTTCAAACTTTTTTTCAAAATGGTTCCTCATCTAACTCAGATCTGTATAGTTTTGTGGCATTATCAGATCGTGATTTTTTTTTTTATGAATTTAAGAAATTTCAAAAATGCCTATTAAAATAACACGGCGGAAAAAAAGAAAATATTTTTATTTGAAAAAAAATGAAATTCCGCGTGAAGTTGATTTACATTTTGATACACATTTGTGAAATGTATTAGCTTGATCGAGTGAGCCATTTCGAAGACAAACCATAAAATGGGCTGAATTGGTAGCACTCGAAGCAGTTTTTACCCATTTCTAACTTAAATGTCACGTCCAATTGGCGAATGTAGGCAAAAGTTTGGCAAAGAATTCGACATACTATTACTTTCCGCTCGTCTAACAACGCGTATATAGCGTTTTCCTAGTGATAAAACCAATACCGGTATGACGGAATTTCTTCACGGCAGAAATAGTTGACGGCTGCCCTGATCCTGATAGAAGCGTAGGCTTAACAAGCTATACGCCTCTGTAACCCGTCGATCGAACTATAACAACGCATAACCACAGTGATTGCGTACCTAGATGTAATTGCTCGACGTAATTGAGCTAGCTGATTCAAATCTGATAATTACATTGTATTTTTTATACTATATCGAACCTTCAGGCTACTAGCTTAATGATTCTAGTTTCGATTGAAAATATTTTGAAAAATGATAAATCGAGTGTTGCGTATAGAATGATAGTAAGTAGAATGAAATATACAAGGTTTGCTAAGAAAATATCAATTTGTATTGAGAAGTTTTACATGATTTTAGCAGCTATTTTAAACGTGACGGAATGCTTGTGAACTGATTAAAATAGGATAATATTTATTTTCCCCAGATCAATATTATAGTGGGCTCATGATTCATATCTAAACGGAGTTATGCTTTTATTGAATGCAATTAATTCAAATAAAATATTAAATGAAACTCCACCTAATATTCGTTCGAATACTAATTCATCTACTTTCAAGGGAGACATTCATGAATTCATCAGAACTACTCAATCGTTATATGTTTTTGCATGCACGTTGTTTAAATTACCCATTCATTGAGTATGCTTCAGAAGTTCATTGTCTTAATCTGTGGATTATTTTATTCAATTTAACTGATATTATGTCTGCTTAGTTATATTCTTCTCGAGTTGGTTTCTATGTATTTATAATTGTATGTTTGCATCTCTTCATTATCTACACTTGGGAAATCAAGGACAGTGAAATAGGTTTGAATAATTATTTGTTGTAGTTTCGTCAACATAAATATTAACTTTTGCTAGTAGGCCTAATGCCCGCACACAAGATTTAGTTCTTACCCGGGCTTCTTTCTTTTCTCCTTCTTCGATTCTGAAATGTTAATCCACATGTATATATTCAGTTAACTTTATTACTGTTTGTATTGTTTTCCTGTTATCCTGTTCTGAATAAGATGGAGAATGAAAAGATTCATGAATTGAATTGAATTGAAATTGAATTGAAATTGAAAGGGGGGGAGTCGATCTGACGTCTCGAAATGTGGGGCCCATTTCGAGATGACCCGACTTCGTCGTCGATACAATAACTCCATTCAACACTTTTGATACAATTTAATGAAGATATGAATGAATTCAATATATTTCATCAAGAGGTGTCGATTCATTCATCCTTATCCTTAATTGGGGAACAATGATTTTGTATCACGTTTCGATGTAATTGAAAAAAAAAACATTCATTGACGATTTTTATCTTGGAGACCCCACGAACAGCTGGGCTATTTGGGGGTTTTCATTGCTCAAAACATGTATGCGTATAGAGAAAATGTATATATTTTATATTTTCAAATTCATTCCATCACTTTCCACACATCATTTTCCACCCACTTGTGAAGGTTTTTTCTTTTTTAGCGTGTTCACCACACTGTGGAAACACACTGTTAACGCCGGTCTTTTGAGACCAGCTAGCTCGTTTTCCCTAGTTTGCCAATTGAACATGAAATCATTCGATTGCGTCATGGAATGTTGTATACATTGCAAACCTGTTTCTAGTCGACCTTCCTTTCTCATTGCTGGTTGGCTGGTGGGTTGTCACGCGATGTGTGCGTCCAATCACAGCTCGCCATTCGCGTTGCGTGTCTGTTAGCTGGTCTCGCCTGATCAGTTCCTTCATATACTCGATTCAGACCGGACGTCTCGAAACGGCTCTCGTCGAGTATCCATTCAGTTATCTTCTACATTCCCTTGAGGTCGGACGTATTTGTAGTCGCTCGTCAGGTGGGTGAATTCGCTCATATTCTCGACCAGCTCTTGTTGTGTGAGCTTCTCCCGTCCTTCTCTACTTTGTTAGAGTTCGGACGTACTGTACATTATTTCGCATGTACGCAGTTGTTTCTTTTCTATTTTTCGTTCTTCTTGAGTCGTTAATAGGACCTCTTTCCATACTTTCTTGTTTCTAATTCTTCACATTTGTTTTGGTCTTTATCATTTACGAATTTGGGTGTTTTGTTTTCTCTCAAGCTTTTGTTTCTTGTTTATTCGAATGGTGTGCGGGGACACCACTCAGGTTTTGATCTATTTTGTTTCGCTTTCTCGTTATTTATTCTTTGATTTGGTTAATAACAACGTCAAGTCGACTTAGACCAAATACGTATCGTTTTGGGGTGAGGCATAATCCGAGTTTGGATTATGCTCGCCTGATTATTAATGCCAACTCGGCATCCGAATACAGTTCACTGGTCTCTCATCGCCATCTCTAAGATCGGCGGTAACACACACTTATACGTTTGATTCAAAAGGGACTGAAAAAACCTATCCGTCGCGTAGAATCGCTGAATTTCTACGTAAATCGAAAATTATCGAGCTGGATTATGCATTTTTTTACAATCTTCGACTACGTAGTAATGAAACTTGTCCACATAGCCTGTATATTTTCAAATCAACAAAATAAAGAAAAAAACTCTATAGGCCTTGGAATGGCGTGGACTTTTATACCATTTTTTGCGCGTTAATAGAATCGCTGGTTTTCCATGTAAATTAGAAATTCAAGCGCTTCCAAGTTGTAATTGGTTATAATCTACCGCGTTACGATAATAACTTTTGTCCACGTAGCCTAAATATTTCATAATTAAATAAAAACCGAAAAAAATTGAGTATACCCCATTTTTGGTCAAGGAGGTTAAAATACTAACCTCTTTGGTTTTGGCCCTCTGATAACCATGATAACATTTTATAAACAACGGATGTGTTTATATTATCTTCTGGGCCCAAATTCACAAAAGGTCATAACTTTGATTCGGCTCAAAGTTACGACCTTCTTTCGAGATAATACCATATTTTGTCTTAATCCAAACTCATAAAGAAATATTTTATCGTCCCTCCAATCCCTAGCAAGTGTCTGAGATCCACATAGTTCATTAGTTCTGGAGATAAGTACCGAAGAAATTGTCTCAACTTTGAGACTACGCCTAGGCCTAGTCCAGACTGGTAGGCCTAGGCCCTAGTAAGTGATCACCTCTTGACTTTGAATATCAATCTACAATGATTTCATGGCTGAATTTGAGAAAACATGTAAATTCTAGCCACCAAAACACGGCAAGGTTATTTTTAAATACCGCGCAATTTGATTTACATATTTTATCATTCCGGTTCTACATCTAACCTCACTTTGACTTGTTCTCGCCTAGGCCTAGCTTAATATGTCACTGTTCGCCAGTCACCTTGTCTGTCTAGCCCTTTGGTCTAGCCTAACCTGTCAAACAGTTGTCCTTACGAATATCCTTACGAATGTTGAATATTTGCTTACCTTACTGTATGTTGCCATTAACACACATAATTAATTCTTGCCTGACATCAGGTTACTTTCCTCATGTTTGGAAAACAGCTGTTGTGAAACCAATCCCCAAAATAAATTTTCCTTCTGATTTTAAAGATCTGAGACCAATAAGCATCTTACCCGTAATTTCTAAAATAGCAGAAAAAGTCATATATACACAACTTAAAGATCACTGTTTCAATAAAAACGTTATACCAGATTTTCAATCTGGTTTTAGGAAAAAACACAGCACCACCACCGCACTAACCAAAATAACAGACGACATTCTCAGAGATAACGACAGAGGCCTCATAACGTCAATGATCCTATTAGACTATTCGAAGGCATTTGATACCATCGACCATAATCTACTCTTGGCGAAACTTTCTCATTATGGGCTAAACAATATTGGAATTTCTCTTTTTAAAAATTACCTCTTACATAGAATCCAAAAAGTCAACATCGGAGATAATACATCGGAAGCGAAAGAAATTAAAGCAGGAGTCCCTCAAGGATCCATACTTGGTCCACTACTGTATTCTATTTATACTTCAGATATGTCTAACTTAGTTACCAATTCTAAAATCCATTGCTATGCAGATGACACTCAACTTTACTACTCATACAAACCTGAAGATCTTCCTGATTCAGTTAGTAGAATAAACGCGGATCTTACTGCGCTGGAACTAACATCAAAAAAGCATGGACTCCAATTAAATCCATCCAAATCTATGGCGTTGCATTTTGGTACATCACATAATGTCAAATTTGCTAAAGATAGTAATGCTGAATTTATAGTTGGAGGCAAAGTATTACCGATAGTAGACGTAGTGAAAAACCTGGGATTAAATATTGATAGTAACCTGAGCTTCAAAAAACATGTCTCAACATTGATCCAGTCATGCTATAGTAAACTTAAACAACTGTACTATTCAAGAAATATATTAACGCAAAAACTCAGATTATTAATAACGGACACTCTAATTCTCTCCAAATTTGATTATGCCGATGTAGTATACGGTCCCTGTCTTGATAGCTACAGCATAAGTAAAATACAAATTGCTCAAAACGCTTGTCTGCGTTTCGTTATGAATATAAAACG
Organism: Brachyptera risi; assembly: GCA_964007535.1. NCBI lineage: Eukaryota > Metazoa > Arthropoda > Insecta > Plecoptera > Taeniopterygidae > Brachyptera > Brachyptera risi. The sequence goes on from OZ023335.1 coordinate 9,518,706, forward strand.
CTATAACAAAAATACTAGAAAAAACAACCCCTTAATTTCTCATTATAACAAACTAAAATGGCTGAAGATGACGCATAGACGTAGATTGCATTTAGGTACTTTTGTCAAAGCAATATTACTTACGGAACAGCCGAAATATCTCCGAGATAAACTAATACTGAATAAAGACACACATTCATTAAACTTGCGCAATAAAAACAAACTCTCACTACACTCTCACTCCACAGCCATGTTCAAGAAATCATTCTCATACAATGCAGTCAAGTTGTACAACAACTTAACGAAATCTCAACTAGATTCCAACTTGAATACATTCAAAAAGCACTTCAAAGAACAGCTTTTACTTCTGCAATAAATATCATAATTCAGTTTAATCTGAGTAAGTACTTTCGTTTTTTGTTTTTGCTTTTTTTTTTTTTCGTTTTACCTTTTCTCTCTACTCATAGTTACTTCTTATACTGTCTAATTCAATACTGTTCAGTTATTCCTGATTAATACCATAGTTCCATTGCTACTTTATATTGAACTCATCCTCTATACTCTGTATGGACACCTTTGAAAATGCTCAATGTTTTATTTGTACTATCCAAAATTACCAGTATTTCCCTTTCAATAAAATATTATATCCTTTGTAAGATTTGTATAATATATTTCTACTGATGTTATATTTATAATTCGCTTTCAATCAAGATCTTCACCAGAATACCTTTTGTTATGAAATAAGTTCTTATTAAACAGGTTCAAGTAATTGTTTACCTCTTTTATGTAATTTTATGTGACTCCCATTTTTATTTTCAACTCAAATCTTATGTACACAATTATGTAATATGAACACCAATTATGTTTTCTATATGTACTTAATGTATTTAGTTCTAGTTTTTATATACACTTAGTTCTAAGAAATTATATTAGCACAATGTATGTATCCAGTATCTAAGCGGTTTGGTGGAAGAAAAGCCATTGTGGCTTAACCCCGCCGCACAAATAAAGATCTTATTATTATTATTATTATTATTATTATTATTGTGTTGTGTCGTTGACATTACCACTAATAACTACCACTAACTAGGCTACTACTATACCTAGCTGAAATATAACTTATGATAACTAATATAACCACTTAAACATTAACACTAGGCCTAATTATATATACATAATTATATTAGGCATATATAACTAGGCCTAGGCTATATCCTACTAATTATATTACAATGTTCAACGCTGGGCGTTTCCTAATTCTGGATGAGGCTAGGCCATTGAGTTTCAGGAGAGGCCTATCATTGTTAGCTGGTAGAGTATTCAAAGATAGGCTGGATCAATTAAATGTGTCGGATGACAATCTGATCAAACGGTACAGGTTTCCCAAGACATACCGTCTTGGAACTGTGCAACATTTTGGAAGGCGATTTGACCAGACCGACAGCAAGGTCCCATGCCTTGCCTATTGCAACGCAAGTTCTTACTGCGTTGCGATTCTACGCATCTGGAACGTTCCAGTTCGTCATGGGCAATGTAACAGGCATAAGACAAGCCAGTTGCTCGCGAGTTTTGTGTGTCATTAGCAATGCATTGGTTGAACTCTCCCCCCAGTTCATATCCTTCCCTCTTGAAAATGAGGCATACGTGGCCAGAGTTAAAGCAGGTACGTTGCCGAGGTCATTAGTTGCTAGTACACAAAACTGTCATACATAGACTAGGATCTGATGTCAGAGTCAAGTTGAGCTAACCTAAACCGAAAATCTTGAACACCGCAAGAACGATATTTTCATGCATGATGGCTAGTCTATTATTTTGGGGAGAAGGGGGTAGGCCCAGTCTCACACTATTCAAATGCAATATCGTAGCCTTCCTATTCAGTCATCATCTGGAATAATGCTTACGGTGTACTGGATTTTCAGTGTAGGCCTACGTTTTTCTCGATGCACCATATTTTCGGTGTATCAGTTATGCAACCCAAGGGCGGTCGTACCGTACATGTACATGTCTATGGTGGACCATCTTGACAGAGTTTTTTTTGGTTATCCTCTGTCATAAGGTCAATACTGGGATGGTTCTTTAACAACAGGCTACGACCGACTCCTTCCCACTTTCCCAAAAACACTGAATAACCTTTCATCTCATCATCTCATGTCATTCACAGACGCCAATAGATCTCAGCCATCAGTAAATAAGTGCGTCGTTAAACCAATGTAAATTGAATAGAATACAGGCACATGTACAGATTTATACTGAGACGCGTGGCCGAGTGTTGACACACTGAACCGTCATTCGGGAGACCGGGGTACGATTCCCGCCATGGTCGACCATCCTGACAGGGGTTTTTCGTGGTTTTCCTCTGTCGTTCAGGTCAGTAGGCCACTGGGATGGTTCCTTAACAACAGGCCACGACCGACTCCTTCCCACCATCCAAAACACCTGATAAAATGACCTTTCATCTCATCATCCCATCATCTCATTCATCATCCACTGACGCCAATAGATTGTAGCCATCAGTATATTGCGTCGTTAAAACCCAATATAAAATAATATGTACAGATTTATAATGTATTCTGTGATTTGTATGTCTTAGGCCTATATAGGTAAAACACTTCTTATTGCAGAATTCCACAACCTTTCAGAGTTCCCCAACATAATAGGGGTCGTTGATGGATCATCAATCAACGTGAAAGCTCTGTCTGCAGATGAACCTCCTTTTGTCGATAGATACCAGAACCACAGTATTAATTGCCAGTTCGTGTGTAGGCTACTGCCGACCAGCGAATAGTCAATTTGGTTGCCCGTTGGCCAGAGAGTACACACAACCAATTTATTTAGGCTACTTTCACAATCAGTTTAGTAACATGATGAGACAAATATATTTCCGTGTGTAGATCGCTCTTCTTACAACAAACACATAGTTTATTATGTTGATTATTCCTAGTTATTAGTGACAATGAGTTGTAAGTGAGTCATGACAAAATTAAATGATACATTCAACCATACTGATTGATTGATTATTGCTTGTTGAATGCCCCACCAACAGATTATTCTTGTCGATTTTTTAATTCCATTGAACTAAGACTTCATTTCACTTGACGAACAAAATCGGGCTTCGTTTTTATGTTCTCTTTTGTACGTGGGAACGTGGCATACAGATAAGAGAGTGTGCAACCAATCAAAACTTTTTCCAAACGTTGGTGTCATAACAGAATTAAAGTCTTTGTGTCAAAAAGTTGATTGTTTTTTCAATCATTAAGAGCCCGTATCCTAGCTGAGAATATTTCTCTTCGACATGCGCGACCCAAGTTTGGTGTGCGATTTTGGAACTCGGTAGTGGACAGCTATCTCTCTCAGTTTCCTATGGCTATCTCTCTCTCTTGTAACTTGAAGTGTTCATCAAAAAAGACGTGCACTTTGGAAACAACATTTGACCGTTCCGATTTACCGCCTTCTCTATAAGTTAACAAATACACTCGGGGGTCCTAGACCGTCATTCTGCGTGTTGTCACTAGGTTGTCACAAAAGCCATCTGAATAGCAGGTAGTATTTTGAAGAGATATTTGGTAAACGTTTTAGCTATGGCTCTCACAATAAACTCATTCAGATTCCATCACAGATAATCGAGCTGTGATTCCATACAATATGCTGTTATTTCTGAAATCGAGGAAAGTAATATTCACAATTTTTTTCCTCATAACATTGATACTGGATACAAAATCATTGTTCCCCAATGAGAAAAAATATACCACAAGCTATGTATTTCATTGATACTTATATTGGTTAGTCACAATTGCTACTTGTATTCGAAAGTAGGGGTATACGGAGATTATGTTGACCACAAGGAAGTAAATGCAAATTTACAAATAATCATGCTGATAATAACTAAGTATAATTCGTAGGAAAATATCATAACAAATGATGAGTGATCAATTATTAGACGAGCTTTAGCGAGGATTCAATTTCACATACTGAAAAAAATTGGTGTTCGTTTTTATATATTTTTTTTTTTATGTTCATTTGTCGGTTCTCCACAGGTCAAAAGGCTACAGCTATCAATTTCAAACTTTTTTTTATCATGGTTCCTTATCTAACTCAGATCTGTATAGTTTTGTTGCATTATCGGATATCAACTTTTTTTTTATGAATTACAGAAATTTCAAAAATACCCTTAAAAATTTAAAAAAATTTAAATTTCAAAATTTTTATTTTCCAAAAAATTGAAATTTTGTGTGGAGTTGAATAACATCTTGATACACATTTCTGGGAATTCTCAGCTTGATCGGGTCAGCCATTTTGAAGAAAAAACACGAAATGTGCTAAATTGGTACCACTCGAAGCCGTTTTTACCCATTTATAACTAAAATGTTACCCAATTGGCGAATTTAGGCAAAAGTTTGGCAATGAAGTCGACATACTATTACTTTCCGCTCGTCTAACAACGCGTATATAGCGTTTTCCTAGTCATAAACAAATGATAAGATGAGTGCAAAATGAGTAGTGAGACTAGTGGATCGGTGGCTGAACCGGCATTCAGGAGACCGGGGTTCGATTCTGGACAGAGACCTCCAAGAAGAGTTTTTTCGTGGTGTCCCTCTGTCGTTTAGGTTCATACTGGGATGATTCCTTTGCAACAGACCACGACCGACTCCTTTTTACTATACAAAAACACATAATAAAGTAACCTTCCATCTAATCTTCTCATCAGT